>CM014735.1:6196137-6796137 GCA_004329165.1 Spatholobus suberectus
ATTTTCAATGATAGACTAAGAGACTAAAAAATGCCTCAGATTAATCTATACAATGTATGTTTATCTTTCTATTTCTCATTTTCTAGACTCAAAATTATACTCTCTTAAGTGTTGGAATCTTAAAAGGGACACCTCTATTATTGTCGATATCAAAAGACCATCATAAAAGTATCACAACAAGATCATAAGACACAAGATCATCATCATTGGCTAGTGAAGAACAATTGGCAATTTAAAAAATTTTACTTTTTTTTATTAACATTTACATTAATTTATATAAATTTATCATGATAGAAGAGAAAGGTACATATAAGTATCATTCATTAAGAAAAAAAATAGATCAAACAAGCATTGAATGGAAAATTAATTAAAATGACCACGTGTTGATCAATTCAACCAGAAAATTAATAAATTAAATAGTCGGTTGGCTTAATCCAAAATCAATGGAAAGGCCATTCGAGAATTGATTGGTTTTGTTTTTTAATTGAATAAAATTTAATATCAAGTTATAAAAGTCTATACATGAGCTATATATAAATTTCATCATTTATTTCTTTTATTATTTTTATATGTTATAATATAAATTATATGAAAAGATGAACACATACAATAATTCTTACAACAATTTATATAACATCATTTTTTGTGTCTATCTCTTTTCATCACATTAGTTATTATATTTTAATTTCTCTCTTTCTCTTCTTGGTTGTAAATTTGTTGTACAAGTATCATATCTCAATATATGTTATTTTTAAATTATAATCTTACATGATTTGTTATAATTTTGTGTTAATTTCTTATTAACATTATTAAATTAATATTTATATTTAGATTAAATTTGTGCTGATCAATGACCTGTTTCATATTTAAAAGCATTGCTAATTATTGTTCATTGTGTCACAAGTTTCATGTTGCAAACGCATGTGGAAAATCCATTTATAATATAGATAGTGTGAATTGTGAAATGCAAGTTATATGGTTGAAATGTTGCTACATTATCCTATAATATTATGCTGATTTGTTAGTTTCCTTTTAGATTACTTATTTTCTTGATTCTTCTTTTTAATATGAGTTTCATTTCCTTTAAATTATGTTAATTATTTGAGCTATTATTTAAATTAATTACTATTTTACATTATAACCTAATTTCAGCCAAGACTTAGCTTAAGGGTTCATCCATGACAAATATAAGAATTAATCAATATTTTATCATAATTTTTTTTATTATTTATTTATATTTACAATGTACATTTAACTATTTTAACATATATCATACACAAAATTAATCATTTTGTGTTTTCACAATATAAATGTATAAAAAAAATATTTCTTTTTAACTAAATAAAATTTAAAATAGTTTAATTTATCTAGTCTTCATTAAAAAGCGGTCATGTTAACGACATTGCCAGTATTGTGCTTGATAAACAACTCAATTGGCTCTTTTTGGAGTGAATGCCGAATGATAAACACCCTCACACTCGTGTGTCTCTAGGAGCCACAGTTCCTGGGGTGTTTAATTGGTAAAATTAGGGTAATGAAGAGTCCCACGATTACCACAATCGTGAGGAGCGTGAGTAGAAAACAAGATTAAGCATAACTATAGTGAAGAGAAAGAGAAGCAAATTAAAGTTGAGAAAAAAAAACCAGCAAAACAAATCAAAAGAGTAGTCACTAAATGCTAGTTAACACCTAAAGAGGAAAAGAAAGAGAAAAAAGAAAAGTATAAGTATGATAAATAATATAATTATGATGTGGTAAAAAGAAAAAAAAAAAAATTAAAAAGTTAAATGAGTATTTGATGTGTTAGAGTGTCTATATATCATCACTCAAACACAATCAATAACAATTCTTTCTATCCTACATACATTTGAGGGTCTCATATGAGACACTTGTGATCAATATTGACCTAAGAAAATGACTTCGTAAGTTCATCAAACACTTAAAAGTGAAATTAAATTGCACATCCCAAATCAAGATAATCAATAATTTCAATACCTCATCAATGATAGTGGGACCAATTTCATGCTCAATTATGCACGCTAGTTGAAAGAACCATAAGACATGACTTCTTATTTCAATTGTAATGTGATCTTAAACTAATCCAGACGACAATACTCTATCCATACCTTCTCTTGGTCTTGGATGTTGATTAAACACGATCCAAATCAGAACCAAAACACTAAGAAAAATTGTGTGCACGGTAACGAAGATTAAGAAAATAAGACAACGGGAAGCTTCAGTGTTTGGAGTGCAGTGGGCCTTTCTTGGTGAACACTAGGGAGAGAAAAACAGAGTACGTAAGGACATATTGATGTTCTAATTAATTCTTGGAGATAGACAAGGTTAGGAAAGGTCAGCTTGTGGTTTTAAGCAGTTAGTGTTCACACCTCACTTCACTTCACCATGACTAGTCAACAAGGCTAAGAGAGAACCGTTCAAAAGGGTGTATCTCATTTTCAACTCCCTTTATCTCCATGTCCATGTCCTATTCAATGACTTCAAATTTCTTGCCACGTTTTCTATGTATACCTATGTAAGTATCTGTCCTCTCCCTCAACACGTTTTCTAGCACCGGTGATA
Source organism: Spatholobus suberectus (assembly GCA_004329165.1). Classification (NCBI taxonomy): domain Eukaryota; kingdom Viridiplantae; phylum Streptophyta; class Magnoliopsida; order Fabales; family Fabaceae; genus Spatholobus; species Spatholobus suberectus. The sequence continues at coordinate 6,198,718 of CM014735.1, forward strand.
TGTTAGATTAAACGAGTGATTAACAAGACTTGCTAAGTGGGATACAAAAACTTTAAATTTAACTTATTTAAACAAACTTATTAGGGTTGGCTTCATGGTTGAGAGTTTAGGTAGTTTAATCAAGATCTTAGGTTTGTGCGCCATTATACACCACGAAAACTTGTCTTTATGTCCTTCAAAACTAGCGTGTCCACTTTTTACTATTTAGCATCCTAACTTATATTGAAAACACGTTACAATGTAAGACAAAAATCCTATTTTATCTTTTATTTATAAAATGTTTTTATTTAAAAAGAAATTAAAAAAATATTTGTTTACTTTGTTTTGTTTTAAAAAATTGTATAGAAAATTATAATTATTTACAAAAATAAAATAACAAATAATAACATCGATCTCAAATCAATTCTTGAGTTATATATCTTGCAATTCTTTGCAAAGCTACTTATATCAGCTGCTTAGTATATTAGTTGATTTGGACATTAATGATTGCAGAAGACTTAGCCTAGTTTGGGAAGAAGATAGTATTGTGGCAGCCATTTAGGAAACAATAGCAAAATCATTTTCCTAATCACTGAACCATTTGAATTATTTTGATATCCCTTTTAGTGATTTAAGTTTTGTCTAGCTTAAAGTTTTTCCGTATTTCCTTCTTGGATTTTCATAAGTGCAGTTTCTCGTGAGTAGAATTTTACTTGACAAAATAGTTTATGTGCTGGGAGTGTATAAAAAATTTTTACACTGTCATTTAATCACAAATTAACATGTATGATAAGTTTATTGACTTTTGCAATAATTTTCTTAAAGTCATACTACCAAAATTTTTTATTAATTGATAGTGTAAAATTTTTTACATTAACAATGCATAAAAATTAAACTCTTTCACTTTATAATATTCAAAGCTTCACTACATTCCTACACTAGACATTCTGTGACACTTTCTTAAGCCTTTCTTACCATATTTTATGTTCATTAGAAAATATATATACATATATATAAAACAACAATATTAGGATATGCAAGGTCAAATAGTGGCCAAAAATAATTTAAAGCAAACAATATTAGGATATGCATGGTCAAAATAATTTAAGGAGTATAACCTTAGCTAACAGAGAATTTGCCTTTCTAATCAAACGAAGGGGTGGGAGAAGGGGTCTTAAAGCAAACAGATAAAGCGAAGGGAAGAAATAGGAATAAAATGTGAAGTGTTTTAAAGTGGCTACCTTACAAGTTACAAAGCAGTTACTCAACAATTTATGAAGTCAAACTAAAAGCAAAAACTCATAGTAATAAGAACAATGTATTACAACAAAGACTACATCTTAGTATATATATTCTCAATAAACTATAGTGTCTCATGTGACAAATAGACTGGAGAGGTTGAAGGAGAAGACAAAAAAGGTTTGGTGGAATTTGCAATAACTCAACTTTACTTTCTAACATTTCCACCACTTTACTTATGCTGGTCGAGTTGAAGGGTGGGTTTGTATGCACCATGAGGCCACTATTGCATCTTTCTCACCATTTGGTCCTCACTATCATTTCTTATATTTGTAAGCCAAGCTCCTGATATGATTCAAGACGATTGTAAATCCAATGAGAAAAATATATTTCACTCGAATTATCTACTTCAACCTTAATATTCTTTCTTCTTCCAACCATTTCTAAAACCATCATTCCATAATTATAAGCATCTGACTTACGTGATACTGAACCAAAATTTCTAGAAAAAACTTCTGGAGCAATATAGCCAGCGGTTCTCTAGCACCAAGAATTGATACCGTGGTTTCTTTTCGTGGACATATTTTGCAAGTCCAAAATCTGAAATTTTGGGACAGAAATTCTCATCTAGTAATATGTTGTGAGGTTTTATGTCAAAATGCAAAATTCTAGTGTTGCAAACCTCTGTGTAAGTACTCTAACCCACGAGTAATGCCAACTGCAATATCATACATTATTTTGCAATCCAATTGGCAAGCAACCTGTGGTGGATTTTTCTCTTCATATATAAACTTGTCAAGAGATCCATTAGGCATAAACTCATATATTAGAGCCCGTTTAAAAACTGTCCATACAGAATCCTAAAAGTCTAACATGTTAACATGTGAAGTCCTGCTAATACTTGCAACTTCGTTGATGAATTCTTCTCCATTGCCTTTTGATTGATTCAAAACCTTCACTGCACAACACGTCCATCATGTAACTTCACTTTGTATGCACTACCGAATCCCCCTTGGCCTAATTTGTTTCTGAAAGATTTGGTCATTTCTTAACCTCTGAATAACTGTACCTAGCTGTAGGAAGGGGTCCATGTTCCTTCAAAAACCCCTCCATATCCGATGGGTTGGATTCTCCCTGGAAAAGATCTTTTTCCTGAAGCAGCAAGTCAAGAGCATCAGCAGCACTACAACTCCAGCAGCCACCAAGGCCGAAGCTGGAGAATATATTTAGTATAAAAGGAAAATGATTAGTGTAAATAATGACTGTAGATATGAATAACAGTCACAAACATGTTTATAGGCTATCCGTTCGGTTGATTAACTGGACTAAATTTTGGCCACTGATTTTACTACAAAACTAATGTAACATATAAATCTACGTAGTACTCGTAAGTGAACGGTAGGCAAGATTTAGAGAATCATTTATTTGTGAACTCTGATGGATAGTAAGAAAATTGATAAATCGAATTGGGTGTGTTTGTAGTGTTCTACTACCTGTTGCCACTATCGGCATCTTCTTTCTGGTTTTCTCTGCACAAGAAAACAAAGAAAATAATATATTTAAACCCTTTAATTTATCTCAAAATTGCTAGGCAGCCTGTTGTAGTTATTTTGGATGATTTAAGAATTGCAGAAGAATACGTACCGTAACTGTTGGCACAACAGAATCTCTCTCTGCTGTCAAGTTGGCACTGCCCTCCTTGGCGATAGTGGCAATCTGCACATTCATCAGTTAATTTTACTTCAGTGCTGATATCCGCAGTTACGAATGTAAATGGATCTTTAGCGTCAGGCACGTCTTTATAATAGTTATTATTTGAATCATGTTTGTGCTATGAATTTATCTTCTGTTCTTGCATATATGCAATAGATATGGAAGAGAATTTATCAAGGTGGAGCCCGTGACTATACAGAAGTAAAAAGATATGGAAGAGAACTTTTTTGGTGTCAACCATAATGAGCGATGCCATTCAATATTAATACACGAGGAAGTAGCAGACGAGAGTAACTTGAATGCTCTTTATAGTTGGCTATTTTCATTGTTGGTAAATTTCAAAACATTAGTAAGAGGTTCACTGTTTATTTGCTTTTCATGTCACTTATTGTTACAAGTTGGAAGCAGAGGCATTTATTTTGTGATATATTTTGTATTCTTTAATTATATTCCCAGCTGATATGTTGCATTGGTCTGCACATTGCTAATGACAGGTATATAGTTGAACCTTTAATTCTCCAAACCAATGAGACATAGAAAATTGATGGAAAAATTTTGCTTTTGATGCTTCTCGCTTGTAAAGCTTTTTGAAGCTGGCAAATATTTGATTCTCTTGAACTCCTGGTATGGCACTGCAGTCTAGGGATGGGCATGGGTTGATTTGGGTGAGTTTTAAGTGTTTTTTAAATTGTTGACTTGTTGTATTGGTCTGCTGTCTGCACATTGCTGATAATATTATCTCTATTTTTTTCTCCCTTGCAAATACTTGTCATGTTATCTGATGAACAGTGGTTTCAGCAGCAGTCTTTACCGAGACATGAAGTTGGAAACCAATAGAAATAATATACTAGTTATTTTTTAAATCACCGTGTAAGAAAATTATCTATAGGTAGTTAGATATATTAAGTTGAAATGGTATTGCTCGATTTAAAGGATGAGCATTAAGCAATTAAAAGAGTAGTTTGTATTAATTGACTCATATGCTATGCAGCCCGAACTCATACATGACATGACACGGACATCAACATGAAACGGACACGGACACTCTGACATACACTCTGACATGTTAATGTATAAAATATAGGACATAGAGACATCTCATATATATATTATAGAGAGAGAGAGAGAGACTTTAATGAAATGAAATAGAAGTAACATAACAAAATATCTAAATTGATTAACACTATTTGTCTATAATTGTCTATTCACCTTTTCTTATAAGATGAGTCTCATAAAAGAATATTAAGAGACATTATTTTACAATGAGGGAACTTGTTTTTTTTTTTTTTAAATACCAAAATAAGAAAATGAAGTTATATCTGTTAAGAAAGATATATTCACCTTCTTAAACCAACTTTTTAAGTTTTTTTTTTCTATGATAACAAGCCTTAAAAAAAAGGTGAAAGAAATTACTTTTAATATTTTATATTATATTTTAACTTGACCTTTTTAAAAATTAAAAAATAAATATTTTTAATAATATTAGTGTGTATCTATTAATATGGAAGTGTTAGCTCAAGTGTCCGAGTCGTATACAGATAATATTTTTTAATTGGATACGTCATGAGAAGTGTCTGACACGTGTCAGACAAGTGTCGGGTTGGTGTCGATGTTGGAAACGTGTCCAACACCGTGACACTTCTGTAAAACACAAGAATAATACAAGAAGGGGGGTTGAATTGTGTTATTAAAATTTTTTGCAAAACCTTTTCAAGAACGTTTCGTTTGAAGTATTAAACAAAAGATTTTCAAAAGATGTTTAAAGAAAGACAAAGAAAAACATAAACCAGAGAAACACAAAGAGTTTATACTGGTTCGTCTTACATCAGAGACTACGTTCAGTTTTTGGCAAACTACCAAGGTCCCACTAATTTAAACAAGATATAAGTATTCTTTTTCCAAGCCTCTTCAGACTTAACCCAAGTAGTCTTTAACTTGCCTCTCCAAGCAAAAAACCAAGTATTCTTTGAATCAAAAGCCTCTTCAGGCTTCTACCAATTTCTTAGTGAAATGGTTGAGTGTAAGTTGATAGACTTAAGCTAACGTCTTATCAAACGAATGTACACTGAAGCTTAGAGAAGCGATTACAAGTAATGTATTCAAAAAATACAGAATGAGAAATTTTCTTTCAAAAGTTCCACACAGTGACTAAGGTCTCTTCTTCTATTTATAGGATTCTTCCAAAAGTGTCCGTTATGAGAGCTATTGGAGACGTCTTTCATCTGGCAATGTAAAAGTAGAAAGAGTCGTTGAAGCATTAAATGCAACATTTAATGCCTTTCACCAACTAATCACTCTGATAAGATAAAACAATATGCTTATCTAGCCTTTCTCGTACTCAATCTTGTTGCAGTGGGCATATTTGCTTTCCGTACTAACATCTGCAAACAAATTCCTTCTTTTATGCCTAAAGTAAACTCTTATCGAGGATAGGTACGTAAATGTCTTTTCTTTCGAGGTGGTTTTCTCTTTTTCAGAAACTATAAAACTCATATTAACAAAGCATCGTCTAAAGTAGATAGTTATGAATCTTTTAAGAGAAAGAAAAGAACGCGTGAACAGACGATGGTGAAGACGTGTAGTATTAACGAGTAATCAGACGATTATTCATAAGACTGTTTGTTATTATCAAAATAAAGTGAGGGTCATAAAACCGTCCTTTGTCTTAACAATGTCTCCCTTTTTGATGATGACAAACATCTTTATACATAAAAACAGTTTTACGACATAAGTTTTAACAAGAAACTTTTTTTTTTGGTAAATACAGAAGCGTTTATCAGGCAGACTAATATAAAAAAGCATAACTAAGTAAGTGCCAAATATTGATTATAATGTAATTGCAATTTGAACCGAACATAGAAAATAAAAGATAAGAAATACTCCCTCTACTACTGTGCTCTCCCCCTTGTAATGTTTTGGTACATCCCCTTTTAGCATCATCAATCAGAAAAGTCAGAGTCTGAAGGTGTGGGTGATGAGTAGAGGTTCCCTTTGAAGTATTTTGCTAATTTTGTAAGCAATGCCTCCGCACGCTTTCGCTTCCTACTTTCCTTGACAAGTGCAACTTCAAGACATTGAACAGTGTGCTTCAGTTCTTTGACTTCTTGTCGCACGTCTGAAGGTTCTTGAGCAGTGGTAGAGCTATCATCTTCTTCTTTTGTCAGTTCTTCTACAAAACATAAATTGAAGACATAAGGGACAGGGGGTCCACAAAACCAGAAGTGTCCTATGGATAGGAAAATTTCAAAAGTATTTCTAGTTGTTGAGAAAAACACATAGGTGCGTGGACAGTTCAGGGTGAGCTGGGTAGTCGGGTGTGGATCAAACAAAGAAAGAGCTAGAGAAACTTATACCTAGTGGCCAAAGGGGTATATGGAAGCTTGGTGGCTCAGGGTGGTCTTCTCCTCAGTAGACAGACTCGAAAAATGCTTAAGGGCTTTGACATGTTGTTGTAGCCTTTTTCGGTCTGAGCTCCATAAGGTCTTTTTCCCTTTTAATACAGCCAGCTGTGTAGGGGAAAGCGCTCTCTTTCTTATCATCAGATGTCTCTTAGGGTTGCGTCTGAATTTAGGCTCTTTGCCTTTACCCATAGACAAATTTTGACAGTTAATTTTCTTTTGCAACTGATGTGGAAGGTTGTCCATGGCTTTAGTAAAAGCGACTTTTGTTTTTCCATGAGTCTAAGTGATCCTAGCTCAAGGTCTGGAAACCTTATTTCACAGATGGCATGTTGAAGAGATACCTACATCTTCTCCCGAAGGAAGTTATTCATGACTTAGTCCAACTCCCAACCATCATCACCAATCCGCCATTCTTTAAAGTCTAGACTGTCTTTGGACAATGGCGAGAGGGTAGGTCTTGATCTTTCCATGGCATAATGGATAGATAATTTTTTGGCTTGTAGTTGTAGGTTGTGCACATGATCAGATATTCAGAATAATTGCATTTGATCATGAATGGGGAGGTGTGGCAGAGGATTCCCCTTTGTCTCCATACTTCATATCCAGAGGGGGAATCTTGTTCTGGTGGAAGGAGGGTAGATGAAGATGGGTGCGTCTGATAGTGTGTTGTACCCTTCCTCCTAGACGTATGGCTGAATATGTGGCTCATAAAAAGAGCAGGAGTAGCTTCTCCATATTTGACCATCTTTTCTGCATATCCATGGCTCACTAATAATGGCCATTCTTCTGCAACAATTGTTGTCCATATCCTCAAATTGTTGACTTCGCCCAGTTCATAGTTGATTAGAGCTTGAAGAATCTCTAGGTCGAAGGGCTTTGGAAGTTGATCCTTTATTGACTTGCTGACACTTCGAGTTTCAGGATATTCAAATTGGGTGGTATCTCGTCGAAGGAGTTCTGAAGGAAGAGTCTATGATCAGTAGAGATCAGATAAAGCTTCATCTATCATAGGCTCAACCAATCCTCCAGACTAAGAGTCTTCAGCTTCTGGTAGACGAAAAGTAACAGTTCTAGGTGTTTAATCATTACTTGGTCTGGCCGTGAAATCTGTTGTAAGACATTGAAAGACTTGTGAAATAGAGACAGATTAAGGCACTTGCCATAAGAGGGATCTTGGCAATCTCCCTCTAGAGGTAGCGATGATGTCTTCTTGAGTAAACAACTCTTCCTCATCAGGCTCCTCAGGGGCTGTTTGTAGTGAGTGCTCAATGACTGACTGAAGCATTGCCTCCTCAATCTGCTCATCTTCTTGAGTAGTGAGCTTTTCTTCTTCTTCCTTCTTCTTCTTTTTCAGCTCTCTTAGATTCGGCTTTGAGCTTTGATACCAAACTGTAAAACACAGGAATAACACAAGAAGGGGGTCTGATAGTACTGAGAGGACACACATTTAATGTGATTTGATGTGGCAAGAAAAGCGGCGCACGTTTCTTGGGGAGTTATCGTTGAATAATGATGTAAAGGAAGTCAGACGATGGGGGCAGATAAACAAACTTTCACATTCTAAAACACACATATTAGTAAGACGAAGTAAAAAAGAATTATAAGACGATGATGCACAAGATGATAATTAGAAGAGTCTGTAAGACGATGCATGCAAGACGTTTTATTCATGCAGAATTTTCACATGCAAGTTTTCTAATATGAAATTGAAACGTTCTTCAGGTAAAGCCTTTGTAAAGATATCAGCCCATTAATGGTCTATATCAATGAATTTAATATCAAAAACACCTTTTTGAACATAATCACGTATAAAATAATGTCTTATTTCTATGTGCTTTGCCGTAGAATGTTGAATAGGATTTTTAGATAAATTGATTGCACTAGTATTGTCACATAACACAGGAATGTTATGGTCAAAACTAGAGTAATCTTCAAGTTGATATTTTACCCATAAAAGTTGTGAACAACAACTGGCAGCTGACATATATTCTACTTCAGCAGTAGAAAGTGCAATTGAGTTTTGTTTCTTGCTGGTCTAGGATATAAGACATGGTTTGATGAAGTGACATGCACCACTTGTACTTTTTATTTCAATTCTGTCACTAGCATAGTCTGCATCATAATATCCTACTAACTTAAAATCTCTATTTTTCTCATAAAATAAGCTTAGATTAGAGCTACCAACAAGATATTTGAAGATCCTTTTAACGATTTTCAAGTGAGATTATCTAGGATCAGACTGATATCTAGCACATAAATAGACGCTATGCATAATGTCTAATCTACTTGTAGTTAAATAGAGAAGTGAGCCAATCATACCTTTGTAGACAGTTTGATCTACAGGTTTACCTAATTCGTAATTTGTCATGGCAATAGACGGATGCATAGGTGTACTCATAGGCTTTGATTCATTCATCTTATACTTCTTGAGTAGTTCTCTGGTATATTTTTGTTGATGAATGTATATGCCTTCTTTTTCTTGTTTAACTTGCAGACCAAGAAAGAACTTTAATTCACCCATCATGCTCATTTTGAACTCGCTCTGCATCAAGTTTGAGAAATCCTTACATAAAGCTTCATTAGTAGCTCCCAAAATTATGTCATCTACATAAATTGAACTATTATGAAATCTCTATTAGATTCTTTTCTAAAGAGAGTTGTGTCAACCTTGCCTCTCATAAAATCATTTGCAATTAGAAAACTGCTCAGTCTGTCATACCAAGCACGAGGTGCTTGCTTGAGACCATACAGAGCCTTTTTAAGTTTGAACATATGGTTTGAAAGGATTGGATTTTCAAAACTAGGAGGTTGTCTAACATAGACTTCTTCCTCAATGAATCCATTTAAAAAGACACTTTTAACATCCATTTGAAAAGGCTTAATGTTTATATGAGCAGCAAAAGCAAGCATAATTCTAATAGTTCTGATCTAGCTATAAGAGCAAAAGTTTTAGTGAAGTCAATACCTTCCTCTTGCTTGTACCCTTGTGCTACTAACCTTGCTTTATTTCTTATTATCTTTCTATTTTCATCAAGCTTATTGTGAAATATCCATCTTATTCCAATGATGCTTTTATGTTCTAGTCTAGGAACAAGAATTCACACATCATTTCTTGTAAATTGATGTAGTTATTCTTGCATGGCTATAATCCAGTCATCGTCTGTGAATGCTTCTTCAATAGTTTTTGGCTCGATTTCTGAGACTAGGGCGCATAATGCTTGGTTTCTCAATGATGGCCTTGTCTTGACTTCTTCAGTTTGTTCTCCAATGATCTAGTTTTGTAGATGATAGGTAACAAATTTCCAATCTTTGTGATTTTGTTTCGTCTGATCAGCAATCTGTTGTTGTTGAGGGGTATCTTTTGATTGCCTTACTTCGTCTGTTTTATGACATCGACGATCCTATCTGCAAATCTGCAAGATCATCTTCCAAATTTGATAGTCTCCTATCAGGAGTTAATGTATCATTGAATTTAACATGAATTAATTCTTCTACAACAAAACTTCTAGAGTTAAACACTCTATATGCTTTGATGTATCAGAATATCCTAGAAAGACACCTTTATCAACCTTAGAGTCAAATTTTTCCAATTGATCTCTAGTGTTGAGAATGTAACACTCACATCCAAAGGGATGAAAGTATGAAATGTTGGGTCTTCTACCTCTCCATAATTCATAAGGAGTCTTATTTATCAATGGTCTGATCAATATTTTGTTTTGAACATAACAAGCTATATTTACAACTTATGTCCAGAAGTACTTAGGAATTGAATTGAATTCTCATAAAGCATGGTTCTAGCTATCTCTTGTAGAGTTCTATTTTTCCTTTCAACTATCCCATTTTGTTGGGGCGTTCTCGGTGAAGAGTAGTTGTGAAAAATGTCATTCTTTTCACAAAAGAATTTGAACTCAACATTATCAAATTCAGTTCCATGGTCACTTCTGATTACAGTTATACAAAACCCTTTTTCAATTTGAACATGTTTACAGAATATTTCAAACACATTAAAAAGTTCGTGTTTGTGAGTTAGGAAGTAAACCTATGTGTATCTAGAATAGTCATCTATAATAACAAAACCATACTTTTTGTTGCCAAGACTAAGTGTCTTTGTGGGACCAAACAAATCCATATGTAACAATTCTAAAGGCCTAGAAGTGGAAACAACATTTTTAGATATAAAAAAGGTTTTAATTTGTTTCCCTTTCTGACATGCTTCACAAAGAAGATGAGTTTTCTAAGAAATCTCGGGCAATCCTTTCACCAAACCCTTTTTATGTAATTTTGAAATATGTGTCAAATTTATGTGCCTAAGCTTTTTAGGCCAAATTCATTTTTCATCTTCTTTGGTCATTAAACATGTAACATTTTATTTGTTTAGATCCTCAAACTCAATCTTGTACATATTGTTATGCCTCTTAGTAGTAAAAAGAATAGATTCATCATTTCTTTTGACTATGCATGATTCCTTATTGAAGGAGACGATGAACCCATTATCACAAAATTGACTTATGCTAAGTAGGTTATACTTCAGTCCTTCAACTTATAACACATTATCTATAGTAGGAAGATGTGGCTTACCTATTTTACCTATACCAGTGATTTTGCTTTTCCATTTCCTCCAAACGATACAGTTCCTTCATGTGGTTGGAGGTCTAGGAACATATACCTTTCTCTCGTCATGTGACGTGAGCATCCACTGTCCAAGTACCAAATTGAATCCCTTCTTTTTCATATTAAGGATATATGTAACAGAAATTATTTGAGATCTCGGTACCCAAATACTCTTGGGTCCTTTTATGTTAGTCTCAATGGTCTTATTTAACCTTTGTTTTCTTTTGTGTTGACACCTTTGAGATGTGTGTCCAGCTTTTCCACAAAAGTTGCAAGAGGTTAAATAAGATTTAAAAGACAATAGTTTAGGATCCTTGGCTTTTTCAAAACCTATGTCAGATTTGTCAGATGGAGGCCTTCTATGTTTCAAGATTAATTGTAGTTTTGAAGATCCATTCACAAATTTAGCCAAATCTTGTTTCAGACTAATAACCTCTTTCCTTAGTCTGTCAACTTCAGATAAGAGTATAGTCTTTTCAAGATCAGTGACTTGACTCTTTTGCATATTCTTCATATCTTTCTTGAGTACTTCATTTTCTAACATGGCTTCTTCATATTTTTCTTTGTATTTCTTATATTTAAGTGAGATCATGTGAGAATTTGTAAGAAGAGTGTTATAGGACATTTCTTTATCAGACTCAGATTCATAACTATCAGACGAATATGAATTCATTTTAGAAATAAATTTTACCTTAGGTATTACTTCTTCAGTATTGGCCATGAGACAAATATTTGCTTTCTCCTCATCTGAATTGTTACTACTGTTGTCCATATGTTCCCAGGTTGCTAGAAGACTCTTTTTCTTGTTTCTTTTCTTTGCATTCCATCCTTTTTTTTAACTTGGGACACTCAGCCTTCATATGTCTAGGTTTTTTGCACTTAAAGCATATAATTTCATTATTTTCTACTTGATGTGGCTTCTTGAATCTGTTATCTTTTCTTCTAGAAGATTGTTTGAATCTTTCTTTCTTTTTTAGCATCTTTTTGAACTTCTTAATCATAAGGAAAATCTCATCATCTGTGGAGCAGCTTGAGCTTTCGTCTGAGCTCTCTGATTCATCAGATTGAACCTTCAAGGCTTTGTTCCTAATTTTTGTCTATGTTCTTTCATTTGCTTTTCGACTGGTTTCTCCAATCTTTAGAGCTATAAAGTCATTGCTCTTAATCTTATCTCTTTTAAATAAATGGACTTTATGGACTCTTAGGGCTCCCAGCAACTCATCAAGGGTTAAAGTCTTCCTACTTCTAGAAGACTCTTTTTCTTGTTTCTTTTCTTTGCATTCCATCCCTTTTTTAACTTGGGACACTTAGCCTTCATATGTCTAGATTTTTTGCACTCAAAGCATATAATTTCATTATTTTCTACTTGAGGTGGCTTCTTGAATCTGTTATCTTTTCTTCTAGAAGATTCTTGAATCTTTTTTTTTTTTTAGCATCTTTTTGAATTTTTTGGTCATAAGGGAAATCTCATCGTCTGTGGAGCAGCTTGAGCTTTCGTCTGAGCTTTCTGATTCATTAGACTGAACCTTCAAGGCTTTGTTCCTAATTTTTGTCTCTATTATTTCGTCTACTTTTCGACTAGTTTCTCCAATCTTTAGAGCTATAGAGTCATTGCTCTTAATCTTATCTCTTTTGAATAGATGGACCTTATGGACTCTTAGGGTTCCCAGTAACTCATCAAGGGTTAAAGTCTTCATATCTCTAGCTTCAGCTATGGCTGTAGTTTTAGATTCCCATACTTTTGGAAGACTGTCCAAAATCTTGAGGTTGTTTTGAGCTTTGGAAAACTCAACACCAAGACTCTGGAGTCCATTGAGAAATGTTTGAAATCTTCCAAACATCTCATCAATGGTTTCTGTCTCCTTCATGGTGAACATCTCATAATGTCTTTGAAGAGTTGCTGCTGTTCTCAAACGAACATCTTTAGTGCCTTCATGTGCTATGCGTATAGCATCCCACATCTCCTTTGTTGATCTGCAGCTACAAAATTTGTTATATTCAATTTTAGATAAGGCACAAGTTATAATATACCTAGCCTTTGCATTCTGTTGAAGCATGTTGAAGTCATCTTGATTGTATTCGTTTTCTAGCTTTGCTACAATGAGATCCCCAAGAGTTATGATTCTTCAGATGCTATAATGAGTGGACTTGAAGTACATTTCCATTCTATCTCTCCAGTAAGCATAATCTTCTCCATTGAATACTGGGGGCCTTAACAAGGAGGCTCTTTCAGGAATGAATTGTCCTTCAAGGTTTTCCATAAAGATCTTTTCCTCTATTACTTGTTAAGGTGCTCAACCCTTAGAGATTGAGCTCTGATACCAAATTGTAAAACACAAGAATAACACAATAAAGGGGGTTGAATTGTGTTATTAAAATTTGTCGCAAAAACCTTTTCAAGAACGTTTCATTTGAAGTGTTAAACAAAAGATTTTCAAAAGATGTTTAAAGAAAGACAAAAGAAAAACGTAAACCAAAGAAACACAGGGAGTTTATACTAGTTCATGTTACTCCAGGGACTACGTCTAATTCTTAGCAAACTACCAAGTCCCACTGATTTAAACAAGATATTAGTATTCTTTTATCTAAGCCTCTTGAAGCTCAACCCAAGTAGTCTTTAACTTGCCTCTCTAAACCAAAAACTAAGTATTCTTTGAATTAAAGCCTCTTTAGGCTTCTACCAATTTCTTAGTGAAATGGTTGAGTGTAAGTTGATAAACTTAAGCTAATGTCTTATCAGACGAATGTACACTGAAGCTCAAAGAAGCGATTACAAGTAATGTATTCAAAAAATACAAAATGAGAGAAATTTTTTCAAAAGTTCCACACAGTGACTAAGGTCTCTTCTTCTATTTATAGGATTTTTCCAAAAGTGTCCGTTATGAGAGATATTGGAGATGTCTTTCATTTGGCATTGTAAAAGCAGAAAAGAGTCGTTGAAGCATGTAAATGCAACATTTAATGCCTTTCACCAGCCAATCACTCTGATAAGAAAAAATAGTCTGCTTATCTAGCCTTTCTCATACTCAATCTTGTTGTAGTGGGCATATTTGCTTTCCGTACTGACATCTGTAAACAAATTCCTTCTTTTATGCGTAAAGCAAATTCTTATCGAGGATAGGTATGTAGACGTGTTTGCTTTGGAGGTGGTTTTCTCTTTTTCAAAAACTGTAGAACTCAGATTAACAAATCATCGTCTGAAGTAGTTAGTTATTGAATCTTTTAAGAGAAAGAAAAGAACGTGTGAACAGACAATTGTTCATAAGACTATTTATTATTATCAAAATAAAGTGAGGGTCATAAAATCAACCTTTGTCTTAACAACTTCAAACATGAGAGGTGTCCGTCCTTCATAGCTCATATGGCTATTTTTTCTTGGTGTTTGATAGGTTACCACAACGGGGAGCATTTGTTCCAAGGTATCATTTTATATTTTCAAGAATCACATTCTTAGAAATATTATAACTAGAAATGTTATTTATGAGTATATTTAAAAGGTGTTTGGTTACATTTTAGTATTCTTAGGAATTTTTTTAAAATTCAAAATAATTTAAATAAATAAAAATGGAAGTTACAAGTGTGATAAAAAATAACTTCCCTTATTTCCATGAGAATATCACTTTCTCATCTCCTCATCATGGAAATAAAAACTGCCTAAGACAATAAAACATACTGGGGGAATATCTTTTCATAACCTTTTAATAAACATGAGAATAAATATTCCCATCTTCATATTCTCAGAAATAAAAAAGATGACGTGAAACAAACGCCTCCTAAGTAATAATTAAATTGTTTTTCTATAGGAATTGTGTGTTTGATTTGTAAATTATCACAACTTAAATAAAATTAAACAAGAAAGAATTAATTGAATGAAGAATGTTTCAGCTTTGAAACAAAAGAAGGATTTAAAATTTGAAATTGGACAAATGTAAGCAATTAAAAATTGGGGAAAATCAAATTCAAAGAGACTTCCGAGATTGGAGTTTCACCAAATGATGCTTGATGGATTAACTTCTTTACCTAAGTGTTCTAATTGATTCTTAGTTGAAGGTGAATTAACTTAATCTAACCTATGTTTCTTTTCAAGACACAAAAGTGTATTTAACTAAATCAACTCATATTTTCGTGATAGTTATGTTCAATTAGATATATTAAACTCTTTGTTAATTCATTTGATAGGATTCCTTCCCTATAAAATTGATGTTTAAGTTCACCTTTCAATATCTCCTTAAACACCTTAGATTTTGAAAAACAGTTATCAATTGCTTCACATATAGAAACGCAATAGAGAAGAAATCAATAGTAGAACAAAATCAAGCACAAAATGTAATTCAATTAAGCACCCATTAAATGATGGAGGGTTAGGCCCCAATCTTAAAAAATGGGAACTACCCACACATGACAATCCTAAACAAATAGAGAAACATTCAAACTGGAATGGAATCAAGAAGAAAAGATGCTCCAATCTTCGATTCTATGCAGTCTCGATGTACAAAGTTTGGCAGGGCCAACCCAACATTGAGTGAGGTCTAAAACAAACTTTGAAAGAGATTTTTTTTTTTTAACTTTAAATGAGAAAGCTATATGTGTGGTCTTTTTGCTAACATATGTAGTCTTTTTTCTTATAAAAATTAGAGGAGTGCTAGCAACACACTCTCTACTATATTTCTCCTCTTGACTTGGTTCTGATTTCTCTATTTTTTAAGAAAATCAAGTCAGGTTCTTCTCCTACCCGTATTGAATAGAACATGCTGAGTCAAATCTTCTTCATGAAAAACCTACTTTATTTAGATTGGAAAAATCGTACAGTTTTATGAAATCATGTGCTATTGCTCGAATCCGTGGTCAATCCTATTTCCAATAGGAGCAGTTGACAATTGAATCCAATTTTCCCATAAACACTCACTTTGTTATTAGTTAAAATTTATTGAAAATTACAAAAGCATGAGAGAGGGTCATTAAAGGGTGTGTTCAATAGAGTATGTTAATAAGAGTATATTACTAGCATTTCTCTAAAAATTAATAACAAATAATATTTTATTAATAAACCTAAAAATTAAATTTTATTAGTTTTATTCTTGAACCAACTCTAACGTTCGGAACCTTTCAACGCTCCCTAATTGATCTATTTATACTCAAGTCTCCTACCCGAACAAAATAAAACAAGAAAAAGTCACTAAAATAAATCTGGTGGGTGCCCACAGGGGCGTAAGCGCTTCTGCTAAGAAATGGGGCATCCTAATGGGGCGCCCACAGGGACGTGACATGCGTCACAGGGGCCGCAGTTGATTGAAGACGAACAGTTTCCACCCGATACCGCTTGGACAAGGCAAGCAATCAAAAGGATGCCCAACACATGAAGCGCAACCATCCCGGATATTTCCCAAATTACGCAATTAGGTTCTCTAGACTGCCAGTGTCTTAATTGTTAAATACGCTTTCGTTACAAGACCAAAGCGGAGAACAATTGGGAGCTATGTCTTATTGTTATCGTAATGGGCTCAAAGTCCTAAAAAACAAAAGCGGAAACAGAGGCCACCATGGAAATGTTAGGAAGGGACAGAGAGACAAGTAAAAGGAAACGACCGAATCGATTTTTTATCTTCTACCACTGACTTTAGTCATGTTAGCAAAGGTAAAAGTCATAGGAAATTTACATGTAGCTGAGTCAGCAGCCACCAATACTATTGATTCGGCATCCCCAACTTATTACATTTGAACCTAAGATCAAACAAATTTAAAAGTCCACTTTAGTCAAGGCTCTAAAGCAGCACACTCAGAATGTAGCAGTAGTTAGTATATGACAACAACCAGTAAATCAGTGTTACCATCACAATTATTGAACAATTTAGGAAGTGAAACCCATACAACCAGAATATTATAATCATAAATTTGAAATACAGAAAGTAACATTTACTTCATATTATATAGTATTCTCACGAGTCACAAATTACAATGTCTCAGACTCACATGTTAAATGGACGGGAGAGGTTGAAGGAGAAGACAAAATAGGTTTTGGTGG
Organism: Spatholobus suberectus; assembly: GCA_004329165.1. Lineage (NCBI taxonomy): Eukaryota > Viridiplantae > Streptophyta > Magnoliopsida > Fabales > Fabaceae > Spatholobus > Spatholobus suberectus. The sequence goes on from CM014735.1 coordinate 6,215,683, forward strand.
AATTTGCAATAACTCAACTTTGCTTTCTAGCATTTCCACCACTTTACTTATGGCTGGTCGAGTTGAAGGGTGGATTTGTATGCACCATAAGCCCACTATTGTCATCTTTCTCACTATTTTGTCATCACTTTCACTTCTTATATTCTGTAAACCAAGCTCCTGATTTGATTCAAGACGATTGTAAATCCAATGAGGAAAATATATTTCACTCGAGCAATTTACTTCAGCCTTAATATTATTTTTCATTCCAACCATTTCTAAGACCATCATTCCATAACTATAAACATCTGACTTATGTGATACTGCACCAAAATTCCTGGAAAAAACTTCTGGAGCAATATAGCCTGCAGTTCCTCTAGCACCAAATATTGATATCATACTTTCTTTTCTTGTGCAAATTTTTGCTAGACCAAAATCTGAAATCTTGGGGTTGAAATTCTCATCCAAGAGAATGTTATGAGGTTTTATGTCAAAATGTAAAATTCTAGTATTGCAACCTTTATGCAGGTATTCTAGTCCTCGAGCAACACCAATTGCAATATGGTACAACGTTTGACAGTCCAATTGACGATCTGTAATTGGGTCATTTTCTTCAAAGATAAACTTCTCGAGTGATCCATTAGACATAAACTCATAAACTAAAGCCCGTTTAGAACCTTCGTAACAAAACCCCAAAAGAGTAACGATATTAATATGAGAAGTTTTGCTGATACTTGCAACTTCATTGATGAATTCCTCACCATTATCTTTAGATTCATTTAGAATCTTGACTGCAACATAACGTCCATCTTGTAATTTTCCTTTGTATACACTACCGAATCCCCCTTGGCCTAATTTATTTATGAAGGAATTTGTCATTTTCTTAATCTCAGAATAACCATATCTCTTGGTTTGAAGGGCTCCATGTCTTTCCAAAAAGACCTCAACCTGCCGATTGGTTGGATTTTTCTTCTTCCATCTTGTATAGTAGATCTTGACTATTACTAGTAATAGACCAACAGTAACAGCTGAAGAGTATTCGAATTAGAAAAATTGTTTTAGAAGGATGAGTAAGTAATGCTATATATAGATAAATGGCATAAATATTAATTGGATATTCTTCTGGCTAAAGAATTTAAAGTTAAGAAGAAGTAATAATTAATGATTGCGAGCCTGATCAATTAGGCTAAGATACAAAAAACAAGTGAGGTTGTTAAAAGGAAAAGAAAAACTCATTGGATTATACACTATTTTTGGGTAGAGACCACATGTATCTTGAACATGAGACAATCTTACTCGAGCTAGGTAGAACTACTATGGGTTGTAAAACTCTTTTTCTGAGTATTTAACGCAGCTACTCGTTAGATTATACACTTTGATAGTAAAGCAAAGCCAATGAATGGCCTTAATTAAATAAAAATAGAAAGTGTTTCATAAAAAAATTATTTTATAAAAAACATAAAAACAATTTAATTATTGCATTTTTAGTAATTAAAAATATTAAATATAATATATTAAATGCTCCTCCAGGTAGGACACTTATAAGCAGCACTTTAATTAAAAATAAATGCACATGGTTATTAATTTATTATACATGACGACACTAATGAAAATGAAAATTAATCTACATGCATTACCTAGTCCGAGTCCTAGTATCATTTTCACAATCCAGCTTCTGCTCCCTGCTGAAGTTAGAAAACAATTAGCAACCGTTTTGGTTAAAATTATTAGAAACGAAATCAATCGTTGAAATTACTCCTGGAAAGTCAAAGAAAATGAATACAGAGCGACTGTTTAATTTGTTATCTAATTTTACCGGAGTTTCGCAGATCAGATAGAGCAACCTTTGGTTAATTGTATGAATCATGCTAATTCTATGTATCAGATAGACTGTACTGTATATGAATGTGTGCAAAATGCAAAGTATTTGTGCATACCTTTGGCGCAATAGAAATTTCCTTTACTGTCAAGTAAACATTGGCCTTTTCCATGATGAAGACACCTTTCACAATCATCAGATAATCGTACTTCAATGGAGATAGTACCAGATAGAAATTGAAAGGGGTCGTTAGCAGACTTTCCTTCTACTGCAAGCTGAATCGTTGAGCATGGTGCTAAAGAGCTCGGCCACTTGAAGCCCTGAGGAATTTCAGTATTTGGAGGGCCATAGTAGATATCGTACTGAGAACACTTCGAATATTTATAATAAATATTGGGAAGGCCGGTGACCCTGAGGGAGGGATTGCATCTGAAGATAGTGATATTATATTTGATGTAGAAAGAAGCTAAAGGAGAGGCGTGAGGAAGAGTAAAATTGTTGCTGAAGGCTGTGCAACTTTTGTTTCGAAAATAATTAAATTGATCATCATCTCTGATCATTATGGTACGAGGTTCAACCTGCAGAACACTGTAGGATCTTGATGTTGAGCTGTTTAGTTGGAGGGTTTTGGGAGCGTATGGATCGTGTTCTTCACAGCCACGTATCGCTAACACGCCGCAGTGTGGTCGCTGTGTGCTTGTGAAAGGAAACTGAATGAGGCCAAGAAATCCACAGTCAAAAGATGGTGGACAGTTTCCATCCTGAGCTGAAACAAGAAGCAGAAGCTGCGAGAAAAATATTACTAGTGATTTGAACATGAAAAGGGAGGCCATTTTGTCAGGTGAAGATGATTATGGCCGAGTAAGGAAGCTGCGACATTAATGGAGAGCAAGCAATGGCATTTGAATGCGTCCAGTGGCTCTGTTGCAGTCACTGTTGACTGCGAAGACTAGCCAAAACGTATTCGACGGTGCATGGCATCGGTCTGTTTGTGGAATTTAATTTGAATGACCATCCAACTTGCTCAGTGCTCTTCTTCCCACCTCCACTTCCTCGTAAAAGATATCTTAGTCGTGGAACCCACGTTGAAAATAATTTGCAGGGGGGTTGGTTGATTAATTTTGAGGCTGTGGTCGCATTGGATCAGGGTTACAGTAATTTTCACGTAAAAGGGATTCTTGTTACGATAAAATTTACATCAATTTTGTTTGTCAGAAGTTATAAAATCAAATAATAATATCTTTTTTTAAAAAAAAATTTACAATATTCTTTTAATAAAAGTTATTTAATGTTGAAACAAACATTCATGCATGTATCATTGTTTAATTTGATAACCTAATAGGGAGGATATAAAGAACCTAATATAAATTTTTATCCTTTTCTGTTAACAAATAATCTAAGGATGCTTTTAAAAAACTAATAAAGAATTAAATCTAACAAAAAGCTCATTAATTATTAATTATTTAATACATTGATGTTGTAGAGCTTGTTTAATTCAAGTCCACAATTGCCCTTTAAGTCAATCCACTTATTAAGTAGGCCAATTACTCACTATAAGAAGTTGCAAATGCACGCTTGGTAAGAACGAAACAACTGCACAACTATGAGCAAGAATCCTGGGATAATGATCATTAGCGCATATAATCAACTTATTATTAATGATATGTAATTATGCATAGATAGCTTACTTATGATAGGACTAAAGAGACTATAAATACTTTGGATCAATCTACATAAGGTATGTGATTATTATATTTCTATCTCTTACCTCTGACTCAAAACCATACTAACTAATGACTTGAGTGTTAAGTCTTTATAGGTGACACTTCTATCATTTTCGATCTCAAAAAGACCATCATAAAAGGATTACAACAATATCATGTAAGGTACACAATCATCATCATTGGGCGAACAATTGACAATTTAAAAATTTTACTTTTTTATCAACATTTACATTAATATAAATTTATCATAAGAGAAGAGAAAGGTACAGTATAAGTATCATTAATTAATTAAAATAAATTAGACCAAACAAGTAAATGGAAAATTAATTAAAAAGACCAAGTGTTTGAGCCATTCAACCAAAAAATAATAAATTAAATAATTGGTTAACTTAATCCAAAATCAATGAAAACCATGTGATAATTGATTGTTTTTTCTAATTAAATAAAAATTTAATATACATAAAATTTTATCATATAATATCTTTTTATTAATATTTTACATGTTATATAATATAAATTTTATGTTATTTTTAAATTATAATTTTACTTGATTTGATATAATTTTGCTTTAATTTCTTATTTAACATTATTAAAATATATATTTATTTTTTACAGATTAAAATTGTGCTGATCAATGACCTGTTTCATAATTAAAAGCATTAATAATTATTTTTCATTGTGTCACAAGTTTCCTGTTGCAAACGCAAGTGAAAATCCATTTATAATATATAGTGTGAAATGCAAGTTATATGATTGAAATGTTGCCACTTTATCATTTGCTAGCTCTTGTAACAATATATATATATATATATATATATATATATATATATATATATATATATATATATATATATATATATATATATGATGTTGATTTGGTACTATCCTTTTAGATTACTTATTTTCTTGATTATTCTTTTAACATGAGTTTTTTTTCATTTACTTTAAATTATGTTAATTAATTGAGCTATTATTTAAATTAATTATTTTACATTATAACCTAATTTCAGCCAAGACTTAGCTCAAGAGTTCATCCATGATAAATATAAGAATTAATCATATTTACAATGTACTTTTAATTATTTTAACATAATACCATACACAAAATTAATCATTTTGTGTTATTTACAATATAAAATATATACTAACAAATATTGCTTTTTAACTAAATAAAATTTAAAATAATATAATTTATCTAGTCTTCATTAAAAAGTGGTCATGTTAACGACACTTGCAGTATTGTGCTTGATAAACAACTCAGTTGGCTCTTTTGGGGGTGAATAATAAATGATAAACACCATCACACTCGTGTGTCTCTAGCAAGCCACAATCTGGGTGTTCTATTTGGTAAATTAGGGGTAATGAAGAGTCCCAAGATTCCTACAATCGCCAGGAGCGTGAGTAGAAAACAAGATTTTCCGGAACTATAATGAAGAGAAAGAAGAAGCAAATTAAAGTTGAGAAAAAAATCAGTAAAACAAATAGGAAAGAGTAGTCACTAGATGCTAGTTAACACCTAAAGAGGAAAAGAAAGACAAAAAAAAGTATAAATATAATGGGTAATATAATTATGATGTGATAAAAAAAATAATTTCAGTAGGGTGTTAAATGTATAGAAGTGTCTATATATCATCACTCAAAGTCTCAAATACAGAATAACAATTCTTTCTATCCTATGTACATTTGAGGGACTCATGAGACACTAGTGATCAACATTGACCTAATAAAATGACTTTACAGTAAGTTCATCAAACCACTTAAAAGTGAAATTAAATTGCACATTCGAAATTCAATATAATCAATAAATTTAATACGTCATCAATGATAGTGGGACCAATTTCATGCTCAATTACGCTAGTTGAAAGAAGCATAAGACTTGACTTATTGTCTCTTTGTAATGTGATCTTCAACTGATCCAAGACGGCACTACTCTATCTGAACCTTCTCTTGGTATTGGAGGTTGATTAAACACGATGCAAATCAAAACTGAAACACTAATAAAAATTGTGTGCATGGTAACGAAGATTAAGAAAAATATCACAACGAAAAGAGTCAGAGTTTGAAGTGCAGTGGGCCTTTCTGGTTGAAACACTAGGGAGAGAAAAACAGAGTACATAAAGACATTGGATGTTCTAATTAAATTCTTGGAGATAAGACAAGGTTATGGAAAGGTCAGGTTGTGATTTTAAGCAGTTAGTGTTCACACATCACTTCATTTCATCGTCACTAGTCAACGATGCTAAAGAGAGAAGGCGTTCAACAGTGTGTATCTCATTTTCAAATTTCTTGGCACGTTTGAATGACTTCAGCACATTGTTTCGTTGAAAAGAAAAGTTATGGAAAGAAAAGGAGAGAAAAGAATACACATTTTTCAAAAATCTTTTCTTCCTTTGATACACATGAAGGGTATTTTTGATTTAGAAAAAAAAGTAAAAGGAAATAAAAAGAGAAAAAGAAAAAGAATAGAAAGTGAAATAATTTTCGGATTGTTTGATAAAAAAGAAAGTGAAAGAAAAAAAAGTTTTAAATATATAAAAAATAAAAGAAAGAAAAAAATTATAATTAAAATGATATAAATACATAAAAAAAATTTGATAACAAAAAGCAATGTCAATTTTGTCATTTTAGTATCAACAACTCTTTTCTGCTGTTTTCTTTCTGTTTTTTTGGGAGGGAGAGGGGAGGAGGGACAAAAATTGTAGTAGGACACACAAAAACTTTCTTTTCTTTCCTGCTAACAGATGAATCAAAGGAAGGAAGGGAACAAAATACAAAACTTTTCTTTCCCCTCCTATCCTTTCCTTCCCCTTTTTGCTGTACATATTCCAAGGTTTTTTCGTGGTTGGGTGAAAATTCTACCTCGCATTTCGGAGCTTCAACTAATCAGTTTATCTTCATTCTGACTATCAAACATTATTAGGTTAATTCCAATTTTTCCCTGAAATTATAAATAATTTGTCTTTGTCCATCATTATTCTGAAATAAGCCTCCATACAAATCCTAAAAACCCTCACAGCATATTATTTACCAGTCACCAATATTCCCACCACTTTGTATAAATTACAAACACCGAGGTAGCTGCTACAATACAATAGTTGAAAACAATATGCAAGGCACCTTCATGAGATTTTTTATTCTGACAATATAAAATTATTTTATATTATTATTTAATCACAAATTATTATGTATAATAAGTTTATTGATTTTTACAATAATTATCTTACAAGTCATACTAACAATAATTTTTGATTAATTGACAATATAAAATTTTTTACACCGACGATGCATAACCATTAAATTCATCTTCCGATATTCATCAATTGAATGATTTTTCCTATAAAAGATAATGATGGATTACCTTTGAGCCTATAAAACAAAATCTCTCAGCTTGTTCCGCTTTTGGGGGGAGGTGTTGGGAGCAATTCATTATCAGGTGGGATTATGTCGCATTCTTCTTCAGTTAGGTCTTTTTGGGTGAATGATAATTACTATCACGCTCGTGTGTCGTTAGCAGGCCACAGTTTAGGTGTTCTAATTGGTAAAGGGTAATGAAGAGTCCCAAGATTCACACAATTGCAATTAAAAGGAGCGTGAACGGAAAACAAGATTAAGCGGAACCACTTGAGCTAAGAGCTGAGAAGAAGCAAAAGCTGGGACAAAAATCAGCGAAACAAAAAGATAGAGAGGTCATTTTTGTGTTGAGAATTGTTTGTATCGGTAAGAAGATCAGCACAGTGGAACACAGGATAGCAATCCTTTCTATCCTAGTGTTGAGACTTGAGAGTCCCATCTGAGGCACTTGTGATAAATATTCACCTAAGAAAATTACTTCACGTTCACGGTAAGTTCATCAAAACAACTTAAAACGGAAATCCAAAATTCAAGATAATTAATCAATAAATTTAATACTTCATCGGTGATAGTGGGACCAATTTCATGCTCAATTACGTCAGTTGAAAGAAGCGAAAGACTTGACTTCACTCATTGTAATGTGATCTTAAACTGATCCGAGACGGCACTACTCCATCCGAACTTTCTCTTGGTCTTGGAGGTTGGTTAAAACTGTCTACACAGCAAATCAAAATCGAAACACTAAGAAAAATTGTGTGCTTGGTAACGAAGATTAGAAAGATCACATCACAACGATAAATTTTCAAAGTCGACAGAGTTTGAAGTGCAGAGTACGTAAACAGAGTACAAAACGACATTGGATGTGTGTCACAGTATTCTAATTAAATTCTTGGAAATAAGACAAGGTTATGGAAAGGTCAGGTCGTCGTTTTAAGCGGTTAGTGTTGACACGTCACTTCACATAACGGTGATTAGTCAACAAGACTAAAGAGTGAACGCGTTCAAAAGGGGTGTATCTCATTTTTATCAACCTATTGTGATATTGAGATATTCAATGCCTTCAAATTTCTTGGCACATTTTCTATGTCAGTATCTCTCCCCTCCCTCACATAACCACAAAAAAAAAAAACTCTCCCCTCCCTCAAACACGTTTTCTAGAACGTATGTCAGATTAGACAGTGATTAACAAAGACTTGCTAAGTAGGATTCCAAAAAATGCAGAGATTAACTAGTGGTTCTAAAGAATTAAAAGTAGAAAAAATTATTAATTTTAAATAAAGATTTTTTATTATTCACTCCTTAACTAGTCCTCAGTACAGTACTAGTTAGCAAGATACTATGATAAAAAGGATGAAAAAAAAACTGTGTTAATAGCGGTGCAAGTTTTGTCTAGCTTACAGTTTTTTCGAGTTTCCTTCATTGGTTTTTCATAAGTGCAGTTTCTTGTCAATGAAATTTCACTTTGTATTATTCAAAGCTTCACTACTACATTCCTACAACATTTGGCAACGCTTTCTTAAGTCTTTCCTACCATATATTATTTCATTAGAAAAATATATATATATAGAACGACAATATTAGGATATGGTCCAATAGTGGACGAAAAACTACTTAAACACTATAGCATATAGCTAATAGAGAATTTACCTTTCCAATCAAATGAGAGGGGAGGGGTTTTTGAAGCAAGCCGACTACATAGCTACCTTACACGTTACAAAGCACTTACTTATCAATTTATTGAATCAAACTCAAAGCAAAATATACTTGTAATAAATGCAATATACTGCAACATAGATTACACAATAGTATTCTCAGAAATTACAATGTATCACATCAGAAATGGACCTGAGAGGTTGAAGGAGAAGACAAACAAGGTTTAGGTGGAATTTGCAATAACTCAACTTTACTTTTTAGTATTTCCACCACTTTACTAATGGCTGGTCGAGTTGAAGGGTAGGTTTGTATACACCATAAACCCACTATTGTTAACTTTCTCACCGTTTTGTCATCACTTTCATTTCTTATATTCTGCAAACCAAGTTCCGAACCTGATCCAAGACAATTGTAAATCCAATGAGGAAAATATATTTCACTCGAACAATTTACTTCAGCCTTAGTATTATTTTTCATTCCAACCATTTCTAAGACCATCATTCTATAACTGTACCCATCTGACTTATGTGATACTATACCAAAATTCCTAGAAAAAACTTCTGGAGCAATATAGCCTGCAGTTCCTCTAGCTCCAAATATTGATACTGCACTTTCTTTCTTGGACAGTTTTGCAAGTCCAAAATCTGAAATTTTGGGACAGAAATCCTCATCTAGTAATATGTTGTGAGGTTTTATATCAAAATGTAAGATTCTGATGTTACAACCTTTGTGTAAGTACTCTAATCCATGGGCAATGCCAATTGCAATATCATACAATATTTTGCAATCCAATTGGTGAGCAACCTCTGGTGGATTTTTCTCTTCATATATAAACTTGTCAAGAGATCCATCAGACATAAACTCGTATATTAGAGCCCGGTTAGAACCATCCAAACAGAATCCCAAAAGTCTAACAATGTTAACATGTGAAGTCTTGCTAATACTTGCAACTTCATTGATGAATTCTTCTCCATTTCCTTCTGATTTACTTAAAATCTTCACCGCAACAACACGTCCATCATGTAAATTCCCTTTGTATACACTACCAAACCCCCCTTGGCCTAATTTGTTTCTAAAAGAGTTGGTCATTTTCTTAACCTCTGAATAACTATACCTAGCTGTAGGAAGGGGTCCATGTTCCTTCAAAAACTCCTCAATAATCCGATGGGTTGGATTCTCCCTCCACAACAGAAGAGAGGTAGGAGAGAAGATCTTTGTCATGAAGCAGCAAGCCAGGACCATCACCACTACAACTCCAGCAGCCACCATGGTCGAAGCTGGAGAATTTATTAATATAAAAGAAAAATGGCTAGTGTAAGCAATGTCCAGTAGATATGAATAAACGTTACAAAACATGTTTGTAGGCTATCCTTTCCGGTTAGTCCTGTACAAAAAATTCATTAACTACAAATTAGACCTTAACCACACCAGTTCACTGCACTTTTAAATGTATTTTACTGGACCGGTTTTTAAACCCAAACCACACTCTGGAGCTTAATCCAATTATGATCAATAATGTTATGTTACAATCTGATATTTTTGCTTTTAACTACAATACCAAAATATCATATAAATCTGCGTATACTTAGGACTCGGTCCTGCCTGAATGGTGGGATCGTGTACGATAAAAAAAAAACAATGTCCTGACTGAATGGTGGGCTCGTGTATGATAAAAAAAAATGATTTAGAGAATCATTAATTTGTGGACCCTTGTGATCGTAACAAAATGATAAAATTGAATTGGGTGTTTACAATGGGCATCTTCTTTCTGGTTTTCTCTGCACAAGAAAACAAACCAAAAAAAAAATAAAAAAAAATCGAATATTTTATGTAAACCCTTTATTTATGTGAAAGATTTGCTAACGCAGCCTTTTGTAGTTATTTTTTGATGTTTTAAGAATTGCAAAAGAACGCGTACCGATACTGGTGACAGTGGCACAATAAAATCTCTCTGCTGTCAAGTTGACACTGCCCTCCTTGGCGATAGTGACAATCTGCACATTCGTCACTTACTTCTACTTCAGTGTCGATGTCTGCAGTTGCGAATGTAAATGGGTTTTTAGCGTCAGGCACGCCATTAATTGGAAGCTGGACTTTTGTACATGCTGTCAAAGAACATGGAGACGATTCATAAGGTGTGATGAAGCGGTTGTAGTAGAGATCGTAGTCAGGGCACTTTGAATAATTATTCATGTTTGTGGGAAGGCTGACATGGAGGGTGCGATTGCACCTGAACAGAGTTGCACTGACTTTGATATAAAGAGAAGCAAAGTGGAAACTGTGAGGAATAGTATAATTGTTTCTGAAAGCTTCACAGCTTTCGGACTGCAGAATCTCATAGAGATTGCTGTCTCTAAATTGAAAAGATGTGAGAGTAGGATTTGGCGGAGACTGAGCTACGCGTACAACCTCAAGCCATTTCCCATTTTTCTGTAATTGGATCATTCTGAAGTTAAGTGGATCAGGATCATCACAATGCTGTATGGGCAATTAGCCACAGTCCTGGCGTTCTGTTTTAGTAAAAGGGAAACTGATATTGACAACATATCCACAAGGAAAGGAAGGTGGACACTCTCCTTGGTACCCAGCCGCCAAGAAAAGTGGCATAAGGTGACAAAACAAAAGCAATAATACAAATTCATAAACTCGACTCATCCTTCCTGAATCACCCACTACGTTTACGAGCTAAAAACATTATAATGTAAGAGGGGAGTCTCTTAATTACTACTATTTTAAACATTCCTCGCGATGGCGTGCCCGTATGAGCTGTTTAATACGCCAGTTGACTTGAAGTATGAGTATCGAAAACTTGGTCTAATAAGTGTGGAAAAAATTATAGTAGTTGGGCAGCTATTGTTGTGGGACATGGCGAACCCAGCAACACAAAAGAAAGTTTGGTACATATGACACAATTAACAGTTAACATTGACGAAAGATACAATTAACAATGTTACGTCACTTGTCATTTCAGAATAATTGTTCCCATATTTTTGTTTTTTTGTTACCATGATATTAGTATGAAGTATCCACCGCTGAAAGCAGTGACTAATCTTCGCCGAAAACCGTAAGCGCACACAAGGTGAGTATTTCTCTCCCAACATGGTCTATTCCATATCCAAGACCAGGATTCGAACCCTGGACAACTTGGTTTCCCATCTTAAGAATAGATACACGACTCATATCATCACTAAGTTGTGATAAGAATTATTTTTAAAATTGTGGGAGCAAGAATTAACATAAAAAATTTGAAGGACTAAAATGAAATAAAAAGTTGTATTTATGGAAATTAAAAATATATTTAAACCAATTTCATAATCTAATTTTATAAAGATTTTATACTTTTTTATCTGTTTTTTCCCAATAATAATAATAATAATAATAATATTTATTACATAAAAGGGATGTGAATTTTTTTCTATAAGAAAAACAAGTCAGGGAAATGATAGCGGGAGGATTGTCGTATTAGAAATGTAAGTTGTCGTCTCATCGACCAAAGAATTCCACTTTATCAATTTAACAAAGATGTGAGAATAACATGAGTGGTACAACATATTCTTAGGTCTTAAGTAAATTTTGAAGTAAAGTTTTTCTGAAATTAATAAAAATAACAGAAAAATTAGAGATCTTATAAAAAATAGAAGTGATTTTTCTTCCAACAGAGTTCGAACTTCATTTATTAAAAAAAAAAAAAAAAACCTTAGTTACCATTTACATTAAATTAGCTAATAGTAAAAGTTATATAAATACAAATACTAAATAACTTTTTCCTAAGGGCTTAAAGCAAGGGCTTAGGCCGCTTTATACTTGAACCGGCCCTTGAGAACAATGTAGGGTACATTAACTTTGTGTTTGGATAGACATTGCAAAATTAATTTTGAATGAAATTAATCTTTCAAAATAGATTTTGGTTAAAATTGATTTTGAAGTGAAGTAATTTATGTTTGGATATTTTTTCCTTAAGAAAGTTTGATGTAAAACTTAGTGTAAATTCTTCAATTCAACGCAAAAACTACTTTTTATCACTTCTAGTTAAACTGAGGTTTGAAGGCAAAATCAATTTTACTCAACAATAATTAAACATCCCTAATTTTACTAAAATCACATTTGATAAGAAACAAAATTGATTCTGATGCTTTCCACTGTGAAACCAAGCACACACTTAGTTAATATTTAATTAGAATATGATTCGATGAGCTGTTAGTTGATTATAGCAATAGCTGTTCAACACTTTAGTTAATTGGTATATGATAATTAACATATGACTGTATATTTTTCTTTGTTACTTATGAATAATAAAAGATATCACTTGGTATAAGTCGATTAATTAAGACAAATTGCCTGGTCCGTACATTGCATGCATTATTAGATTAGTTTTGAATATATTTAGTTAATATTATATTAGAGTTAATTTTGATATGATTGGTGTTAAATAACTATTTGATGTTCGAAATGATATTTTCAAAATAAAAAAAAAATTAATATTATTTGAATTTAAGAAAAAAAACTTTTCAAACACTATAAGAATTTTGCGTTTAAGCGACGGCTTAACCATTGCTTACCACTAAAAGTCGTCACAAAAAATGAAATTACCATTAAACAAGTGATAACATGTTGGTTGTCACAAATAAGGTCATCACTAATGTCTTTGCATCGAACGACCTTCAACAATTGAGAAAGAAAAACTAGAGAAAGAATAATAACAAAAAAAGAAAGAAAGGACAACTAGAAGGAGAAACCAAAGAAAGAAACAAGAAAAACATAAAAGGAAAGGAAAAACTAGAAGGAGAGACCACCATGGTAGTGCCCTCTCGTCTCCACCACAACAACGCCCTCTTGCCACCACCTCCCTATCACCACCATGGTGATGCCCTCGGGCCACACCATGCAATTTACTAATGAAGGGTTGGCAAGTAGTACGAGGAAGAGGAAGAAAGTCAGAGTTTGAGAAGGGGAAGGGTGTTGTTGATCATAAAGGTCGTCGCTCAATAGTGATGGCTCTAGCAAAACTCAAGCCGTCACTCACTATTGACACTCAAATACCGAATTTTTAAACATAGACGTGTTTACTTTTAGGGCTAAAATCCAAAATTTGGGTTGGCGCTAGAGTAGCTTACTAGTGACATTCTTGTCATTGCTTATAAACTTATTCATTAGCAATAGCTAGGTCGTCACTTACAGTTACAAAATATTTTTTGATAAAATTATTACTTAGCATCGAATTATTGATGACTTAAATGTTGTTAGCTATGTTGGTCACCAGGCCATTACCAATAGGTCATCGCTATTAGGCAAGTTTGTTCTAGTGAAAAGCATGCATATGTATATGTGTGTAGGACATGATCAATTAACATCAAACACTAGTACAAAAGAAGTTTTTAACATCAACAATTTACATTGATTCTAGTAAAATTGATTTAGTTTGTGAGTCAATTGCAATTTTGTAATATTGTGATAAACATTTTAGATCGGTTTCTAGCAATTGCTTTAGAAAACGCTTTCTAAATCTGTTTCCAGATCAACCAATCTTGATGCCCCTTTGCAACTTTTGAGACTCTTGACAAGATTATAGATCAATTGCAATATAATCGATTGAGAAAATCTTTCCTACATTGGTTCTATGCACAGCCAATATGGAAAATCCAATATATATTTTCCCTCTTTAGATTCATGTTCATATTTTTGTTCTTGCCCCAATTCTAAAGTCCTTTTGGCTACCCTGATGACATCAAAACCTTATTTCTCCCTTTGTTCACGTCATTTTTGTTCATTATGAAAGTTTTATCGATGTCAAAACCCTTAATCATAATCTCTATGGGTGCCATTTCTCGTCATCTTCATCTTTTTTTCTTTTCGTCTTTGTCTCACTTTATCTTCATTTTCTTAATATTTTTGTTCTCTTTTTGTTTTTAGTGTGTTCATTGCTTTGCAACCTGTGCCTCTTCCTTCTCCATTACAATTGTGTTTTTTCTTGCTTGTGCTTGACAAATTATGTTCTCATTTGTAACTTTATGCGTACACATGTATATTGTCTGAATGCAATGTGTTAAAAATTATATCTAGGCTTAGAAATATTTATAGTATTATTTGAATTATATCCTACTGAAATTAATATTGATTGAATTATTTCTATAATTTTTTATTATTATGTTCTACTGAAATGTTTTACTTTCATACTTATTATTGTTCTCTTTAATTATTATTCTTGTATTTAGCACTAACAAAATACTAGAATTTACCGAGTAAAAAAAATCCAAGATAAAAAAATTGAAGACGGGATACAATATTTTATAAATGATAATGTTTATTTATAGACTTACAATCAATCTAAAATTTATGGAAAAAAAATCTCAACTCAATTTTATTGGAATTACTATAGCTAACTAAAAAAAAGGAACAAAATCTATAACAATAGCAAAGACCAGGTTTATTTAAGACTTATTAAAATTTTAAATTAAAATAAAACCAAACTCTTACAACTCTAACAATAACAACCAGTAAATCACTGCTACCATTAAGACAATTATTGATCAAACTACAATGTCCCACATAATAAATGAACCAGAAAGGTGGAAGGAGAAGACAAAAAAGGTTTAGGTGGAATTTGCAATATCTCAACTTCTCTTTCTAGCATTTCCACCACTTTACTTATGGTTGGTCGAGTTTTTGTCATCACTTTCATTTCTTATACTATGTAAATCAAGCACCTGATTTGATTCAAGATGGTTGTAAATCCAAGGAGGAAAATATATTTCACTTGAGTGGTAGACTTCACCCTTAATGTTCTTTCTCATCCCAACCATTTCTAAGACCATCATTCCATAATTGTAAACATCTGACTTATGTGATCTTACAGCAAAATTCATTGAAAAAACTTCTGGGGCAATATAGCCTACAATTCCTCTTGCACCAAATATTGGTATCATATTTTCTTTTCTTGTGCAAATTTTTTGCTAGTCCAAAATTTGAAATCTTGGGGTTGAATTTTTCATCCAAGAGAATGTTATGAGGCTATATGTCAAAAAAATAAAATTCTAGTGTTGCAACCTTTATGCAGGTATTCTAGTTCTCGAGCAACACCAATTGCAATATGGTACAACATTTGACAATCCAATTGACGATTTGTCATTAGGGTGATGCGTGCATTTTATAACGCATTAAGTATAGTTATTTTTACTAGATTGCATGCATTTTATTATGATTTAAGATTAGTTAGGTATCTAATTGCGTGTTTTTCCCTTCTTGTATCATGTTACACCTTTTTTTTTGTCGTTGTTTTTAGGAAAATTTTGTAGGTTTCTTAGGCTTGGAAAGCAAAAAGACTTACAATTGGAAGTCCTCAAGATGATTTGAATACCTTTGAGTACTTGGAAGTCCTTTTGGAAGGCAATGGAGTCATTCCAAAGCATTTGGAAAGCAAAATCTTGGAGAAAAAGCCTTGGAGACTTCACCACCATCTGGTGGCGCCTTTCCCCGATGCTGAAATAGTCCCTACGCGTCTGCCACCATGTGATGGTACCTACCACCACGCAGTGGCACACCCCCTGGAGCAAAAACTATTGTTGCGCGTCTACCACCAGCTGATGGTGCGTATCACGTCATGGTGGGCGGAACTACCTGAAAGATTTCACAAGTTTTTAATTTTCTTTTGAGGATTAGCTTATGCCTAATTGTAATTTAGATATAAATAGACCTTTCTAGGGATTTTATTTTTATCTTTGAACTTTATTCTAAGCACGAAGAATTGGGATAATTGTTTTTCTTCTTCTTCAATCTCCAGGTTAGTTTTATGTTTCCTTTATTCTCTGTTTGGTGTTCTCTCATGACTATATATGAGTAGAATCCTTTCTTTCTAGGATTGGGCGTAGCCCTATGATTGTGTTAATGAATTGATTTCTATTTGTCTATGTGCAATCTTGTTTTTCTTGATTCTTTTCCTATTGATTTATTTATGCGAAACGAATTGGTCGGCATTTTTCATAATCTTCGTGATTTGGGGAAGTATTGAGAGGTGAACCCAAAGCACCAGACCCATAGGAAGGGAACCTAGGTTTAAATCACGAAAGTAGGTTAAAGCCTTAGAGGAATAATTGAATTAACAAAAAACTTAATGGGTCTAATTGAACACAGCCATCACGACAGTAGGTGGTAAATTTGGTTAGATATCCTTTCGTTTCTTGAAAGAGAACGAATGGTACCTTAAGTTAATTCACCTTCATTGAGAATAAGTAAAACACATAGGTAGCAAAATTAAGACATTAAGCATCATAGAGTGAAACCCCAATCCTGGAAGTCTTCCTATTTAAACTACATCCAATTTTAATTACAGCTTTATTTAATTTCTAAATTACATTTTCTTTTAATCACTCTTCCCTAAATTTTCCCAACTAAAATCCTTTTTGTTTAATTTTATTTATTTAGCAATAATCACTGAACATGCAGTCCCTGTAGAGATAATCTTTTATTATTACTTGACGACAATTGTGTACTTGCGGTTTTTCTACATCACAGGACATTTTCTTCAAAGAGAAACTTCTCAAGTGATCCATTAGACATAAACTCAAACTAAAACTTGTTTAGAACCTTCATAACAAAACCCCAAAAGAGTAACAATGCTAATATGAGAGGTTTTGCCGATACTTGCAACTTCATTGATGAATTCTTCACCATTATCTTTCAATTCATTTAGGATCTTCACTGCAACATAATGTCCATCCTGTAATTTTCCTTTGTATACACTATCGAATCCTGCTTGACCTAGTTTGTTTATGAAAAAATTCGTCATTTTCTTTATCTCAGAATAACCATACCTCTTGGTTTGAAGAGGTCCATGTCTTTCCAAAAAGAGCTCAATCTGCCGATTGGTTGGATTTTGCTTTTTCCAATCTTGTATAGTAGATCTTCATCATTACTAACAATAGAGCAACTGTAACAGCTGGAAAGGTTATTTGAATTAGAAAGATTATTTTAGAAGGCTGAGAAAGTAATGCTATACAGAGATATATCCTTCTGGCTAAAGAATTTGAAGGTAATAAGTTATAACTAATGATTGCAAGCTAGATCTATTAAGCAAAGATACAAAAAACAAATGAGGTGGCTAAAAAGAAAAGAAAAACTCATTAGATACACTTTGATAGTAAAGCAATGTCAACGAATGCCCTTAATTAAATAAAAATAGAAAGTATTTAATAAAAAATATTTATTTTATTAAAAACATAAAAATAATTTAATTCTTACATTTTTAGTAATTAAAATTATTAAATATAAAGGGAATAAAAAATAAAAATAATTAAGAGAATGTGTATTAAATAAAAAATAAAAATAAATTAAGAGAATGTGTAGTAAGTAATTTTAAATGTAGTTAAAGGATAAAATAATGGATAATATAGAAAGTAATTAAAAGGTATAATAATTCAATAAAAAGTGAAGACCAAGTCAGTTTTTTTTTTTTTTTCTCTTTTCTTGGTGCAGTTGGGCCATCTTGGATTTGAACCAAAGACCTCGCCCGTGAAGTAAATCATTGCACCTACAATCCAACTAATTGGGAGAGAATCAATAGATTATTTTCTAAGAGTGATTCATCCTTCCCGACACAGCATACAACTATCTGTTGTATTGCGCTCTCCAAGTATGCTTGTTCCTCCTTCTTTATCATGACAAGCATTTGTGAAATAACTTCGACGAGAAGAAAAAGAAAGGCGTTAAGAGACCCTCCTGGCACAATCCTAAACACTCTAAGAAAAAAAAAATTATTATAGTTATAGATAATATATTAAATACTCCTCAAGTAGGACACTTATTAGCAATACTTTAAAAAATAATATACATAATTATTAATTTATTATATATGACGACACGGATGCAAATGAAAATTAATGTACATGCATTACCTAGGCCGAGTCCTAATACCATTTTCACAATCCAACTTCTACTCCGTGCAGAAGATAGAAAACAATTAGCAACTCACTACTAGAAATGTGTCATTTTTCTGCAGATCTTTCTGCGAAAAAATTCCGCAAGAATTTTTCTGCGATTTTTGCTGCAAATATATATATTATATGATTTTTTTTGTGAAATAAAATTTGTAAGAAAAATCCCAAAAAAAAAAATTATGTTTTCTTGCAGATTTTCCTGCGAATTTAAACTCACAGGAAAAAAATAATATTATTGTAATAAATTGTAGAAAAATTCGCAGGTATTTTTTACCAAATGATATCAAAATACAAAAATAATATTAATTTTTTAAATATATGAAAATACAACATTAGAAGCCATCTTCTTCATTCACCAAAAAAAGAAAAAAGAAGCCATCTTCTTCGGGGCTTCCTCTTCGAAAGCACATGTTCTCTCTTGTGTACCATACACAATCTCTGATCTCTCTTTTCGAAATCCATCTTCCTCTTTCACATTTCTTCTTCGAATATAAATTCTGTTTTCATCTTTCACAAGCTCTTCTCATTCTCATTTTTTATCTCATTTTTTGCTGATCGCAAGAGGTAACTTTATCTCCTTTTTTCACCATTCTCTTTTTCTCTCTAGGGTTTCTCTTATTCGCAACTTCCCTCACTATCGTGAACAGTGCTGCTCTCTTTCATTTTGCTCAATATCTCAAGCTTCAGGTACCAACCCTAACCTTAGCCCTCTTCTCCATGTTTTCTCGATTTCATCTATCGCAAGTTTTTCTCTCAATTATCTGATTCTGCTATCATTCAACTTCCACGCTTCTTAATCCTCTTGATTGAATCGCTTCTTTGAAAATTGAATACGCTCCAATTTGGATTGGCAGTTACCTTTTTTTTTTAATTTTTTTTCTCTCGACTTCTTGATTTTGTTCAGTTGATTTAGCCAATTAATTGTGCAGTTATGAGTGTAAATTTGTATATTTGCATATCAATAAATTGATTGTTTCCTCCCTTCTCTCTAGTCTCAACCTTACAATCAATTTGTATCGATAATATCTGTGGAAGCTATGATCTGTTACAATCTTTGTGAAAAGATATACTCCAGTTTAGTTGTCTGTTGTGGCTGGTTAGTGCAGTAAAATAGAATTTATATGAATGTATTTGAGCTTATTCAAATTTTCTCCGTTTTTGTCTCTGACAAGCAAGGGACGTTTGCAGTAAAAAGGATGAATGAGGTGAAGACTTTCGTTGACAAAAGAAAGACTTGGGCTAAGTCTTGACAAAGAAGATGAAATGGGCTGTTAGTAGCAGAGTTCTATTTGTGGTCTGTACTTCTAACCTTGCTGCAATTTTGGGTAAGTTCTCTTGCATTCTAGATTTGTAGCAGGGTTAGTTGGATTCTAGATTTGTAGATCAGTAGAAAGCTTGCCTATATTAATATCAAGACTACTGTATACGTACCTGATTTGGCTTCCTCATCTTCTGTATGACTGTATCTCAGCCTTGCAACAAAAAACCTTGCTTGTTTGGAAATGGTTGGGAATGGTTACTTAAATTGACTAACTGTATAAACATGTATCTTTCTAATGTTTCCAATCACTTGAAATAAATGTTAGAAGTTTTCATCACAAGACACATGCAATGCGTATCAAAATCAGTATTTGAACATTCTTCAACCCTATTTCATAGTTTTTGTTATTTTAAATTCATTTTATTTTGAAATCCTGCAGATTGGTGAGTTGGCGGGCTTGCAGGTCAAGGCGAATTATATGAAACAGAAATCAATCGTTAAAATTAGTCCTGGAAAGTCAAAGAACACTAATACAGAACAATGTTTAATTTGTTTTCTAATTTTACCCGAGTTTCGCAGATCACATATACCTTTGGCTAATTCTATCATGCTAATTCTATATATCAGATGGAGTATACTGCATATGCATGTGTGCAAAATTAAATGCAAGAATTGGAAAGGTATGTGATCTGCGAAATGTTGCACACATTGTATGTGATCTGCAGTAATGGCGGCAATGTTGAAAATAATTTGCAGGGGGCTTGATTTTGACGCTGTGGTTGCATGGGACCAGGGTTACAATAATTTTCACAATAAAGGGATTTTTATTACGATAAAATTTACATTATCAATCTTGTGTTTTTAGAAGTTCTAAAATCAAATAATAATTTTTTAATAAAATTTACAATGCATTTTTAATAGAAGTTATTTAATATTGAAACAAACATTCATGTATCATTGTTTAATTTGATAACCTAATAGGGAGAATATAAAGAGCCTAATAGTAATATAAGTTTTTATCCTTTTCTGTTAACAAATAATCTAAGGATGCTTTTAAAAAGTTATAAAGAATTAAATCTAATAAAAAGCGCATTAATTATTACATTCATGTTTTAAAGTTTGATTCAAGTCCACAATTGCCCATTAAGTCAATCGACTTATTAAGTAGGCCAATTACCCACCATTAGAACTTGCAATGCACGCGTGGTAACAACATATTGAAACATAACAACTGCACAACTATGAGCAAGAATCCTCACAAGAATCTTAGATTATGATTATTAGCGCATATAATCAACTTATTATTAATGATAATGTATAGGTAGCTAACTTCTAATGACAAGACTAAAAGACTATAAATATATCAAATCAATCTACAAAAAGGTATGTTATCTCTCTATCTCATTTTAGACTCAAAATCATACTGACTTGTGTTGAAATTCTTAGAGTTGACATCTCTATCGCTGTCGATATCAAAAGACCATCATAAAAAATCACAACAAGATCATAAGGGACATGATCATCGTCATTGGGCTAGTGAAGAACAATTGACAATTGACAATTTAAAATTTTTACTTTTTTATTAAGATTTACACACACACACACATATATATATATATATAAGAGAAGAGAAAGGTATAATATAAGTATCATTAATCAATAAAAAACAAAAAAAGTAGACCAACATGTATTTGAATGGAAAATTAATTAAAATGACCAGGTGTTTGACCCATTCAACCAAAAAATTAATAAATTAATAGTTGGTTGGCTTAATCCAAAATCAATGAAAAGGCCATTCGAGAATTGATTGTTTTTATTTTTTGATTGAATAAAAAATTAATATCAAGTTATAAAAGAGTATACATGAGCCTATATATCATTTCATTTCTTTTTATTAATTTTTTTCATGGTATATCATATAAATTATATGTTGTTTTAAAATTATAATCTTACTTGATTTGTTATAATTTTGTGTTAATTTCTTATTTAACATTATTAAAACATATTTTTAACTTTTACAGATTAAATTGTGCTGATCAATGACCTGTTTCATATTTAAAAGCATTGCTAATTATTGTCATTGTGTCACAAGTTTCCTGTTGCAAACGCATGTGAAAATCCATTTATAATATATATAGTGTGAATTGTGAAATGCAAGTTATATGATTGAAATGTTGCCACATTATCATATAATATTATGTTTGTTATTTTCCTTTTAGATTACTTATTTTTCTTGATTCTTCTTTTAATATGAGTTTCATTTCCTTTAAATTATGTTAATTAATTGAGCTATTATTTAAATCAATTATTTTACATTATAACCTAATTTCAGCCAAGACTTAGCTTAAGGGTTCATCCATGACAAATAAATTAATTATTTATTTTATCATAAATTTTTTTACTAAATTATTGATATTTACCTATGTACATCTAATTGTTTTAACATAGTATCATACACAAAATTAATCATTTTGTGTTTTTCATAATATAAAATATATAAAAAATAAATATTGCTTTCTAACTAAATAAAATTTAAAATAATTTAATTTATCTAGTCTTCATCATTTTAAAGACACTGCCAGTATTGTGCTTGATAAACAACTGAGTTGGCTCTTGTGGGAGTGAATGCTGAATGATAAACACCATCACACTCGTGTGTCTCTAGCAAGCCACAATCTGGGTGTTCTAATTGGCAAATTAGGGGTAATGAAGAGTCCCAAGATTCCCACAATCGCCAGGAGCATGAGTAGAAACAAGATTAAGCGGAACTATAGTGAAGAGAAAGAATAAGCAAATTAACATTGAGAAAAAAAAAATAGCAAAACAAATAGAAAAGAGTAGTCACTAAATTAGTTAACACCTAAAGAGGAAAAGAAAGAGAAGGAAAAAAAAGTATAAATATGATAGATAATATAATTATGATGTAATAAAAAGAAAAAAAAATTAATAGCGTTTGATGTATAAAAGTGTTATATATCATCACTCAAAGTCTCAAATACAGAATAACAATTCTTTCTATCCTACATACATTTGAAGGTCTCATTTGAGACACTTGTGATCAATGTTGACCAAAGAAAATGACTTCACAGTAAGTTCATCAAACCACTTAAAAGTGAAATTAAATTGCGCATCCGAAATTCAAGATAATCAATAAATTCAATACGTCATCAATTATAACATGAAGATATTATTGAGTGAATAAACTTAAAAAATAAAGAAAAAGTAAAAATACAATCAAGCCAAAGTCAAGTTTTATATTCTTAAATCTTGAGTAAACTTCCGAACTCTTTACCACTAAGCCGATGCTAATAAGTTGGTTTAAATAAGTTAAATTTAAAGTTTAAATTTAACTTATTTAAACGAACTTATTAGCATCGGCTTAGTGGCAAAGAGTTCGGATAGTTTACTCAAGATCTTAAGTTCAAACCTTGGTGTGCGAAAAACTTGTCTTTATCTCCTTCACAATTAGCATATCCAATTTTTACTTTTTAGCATCCTAACTTAAATTGAAAACACATTACAATGTAAGACGAAAATCCCTATTTTGTCTTTTTTTTTAAAATATTTTTAATTAAAAAAATATTTGTTTACTTTGTTTTTGTTTTTAAAAAAATTGTATATAGAAAATTATAAAATAATATGATATTTTTATAATTATTTACAAAAATAAAATAAAAAAATAATAAACATCGATCTCAAATCAATCCTTGAGTTATATATCTTGCAAATTCTTCACAAAGCTACTTATATCAGCTGCTTAATATATCAGTTGATTTGGACATTAATCATTGTAGAAGACTTAGCCTAAGTTTGGGAAGAAGATAGTAGTGGGGCAGCCATTTAGGAAAAAAATAGCAAAACCGTTTACCTAATCACTGAAACCATTTGACTTATTTTGATACCCCTTTTAGTGATTTAAGTTTTGTCTAGCTTAAAGTTTTTCCGTATTTTCTTCTTTGGTTTTTCATAAGTGCAGTTTCTTGTGAGT
The DNA here is from genome assembly GCA_004329165.1 of Spatholobus suberectus. NCBI lineage: Eukaryota > Viridiplantae > Streptophyta > Magnoliopsida > Fabales > Fabaceae > Spatholobus > Spatholobus suberectus. The sequence continues at coordinate 6,239,387 of CM014735.1, forward strand.
GGAATTTCACTTTGAAAAGATAGTTTATGTACTGGGAGTGTGTAAAAAGATTTTATACTGTTATCTAATCACAAATTGACATGTATAATAAGTTTATTGACTTTTACAATAATTTTCTTAAAAGTCATACCATCATAATTTTTTATTAATTGATAGTGTAAAATTCTTATAACATTAGCTAACAGAGAATTTACTTTTCTAGTCAAACGAAGGGTGGGAGAAGGGCTTTTGTAACAAACAGATAAAGCGAAGGCAAAACCTAAAAGTTAAGTATATACACAGCTATCAAAAGTATATATTAAGACAAGAAATAGGTATAAGATGTGAAGTGTTCTAAAGTGGCTACCTTACAAGTTACAATGCAGTTACTCAACAATTTATAAAGTCAAACTAAAAGCAAAAACTCATAGTAATAAGTGCAATGTACTACAACAAAGACTACATCGTAGTATGTACATTCTCATAAACTATAGTGTCTCACATGACAAATGGACTGGAGAGGTTGAAGGAGAAAACAAAAAAGGTTTAGGTGGAATTTGTAATAACTCAACTTTACTTTCTAACATTTCCACCACTTTATTTATGGTTGGTCGAGTTGAAGGGTGGGTTTGTATGCACCATAAGCCCACTATTGTCATCTTTCTCATCATTTGGTCTTCACTGTCATTTCTTATATTTTGTAAATCAAGCTCCTGATTTGATTCAAGATGATTGTAAATTCAATGAGAAAAATATATTTCACTCGAATTGTCTACTTCAACCTTAATATTTTTCCTTCTTCCGACCATTTCTAAAACCATCAATCCATAACTATAAACATCTGACTTATGTGACACTGAACCAATATTTCTAGAAAAAACTTCTAGAGCAATATAGCCAGCGGTTCCTCTAGCACCAAGTATTGATACCGTGCTTTCTTTTCGTGGACATATTTTTGCAAGTCCAAAATCTGAAATTTTGGGACAGAAATCCTCATCTAGTAATATGTTGTGAGGTTTTATGTCAAAATGCAAAATTCTAGTGTTGCAACCTCTGTGTAAGTACTCTAATCCACGAGCAATGCCAATTGCAATATCATACAATATAATGCATTCTAATTGGCGAGCAACCTCTGGTGGATTTTTCTCGTCATATATAAACTTGTCAAGAGAACCATTAGACATAAACTCGTATAGTAGAGCCCGCTTAGAACCATCCAAACAAAATCCCAAAAGTCTAACAATGTTAACATGTGAAGTCTTGCTAATACTTGCAACTTCATTGATGAATTCTTCTCCATTTCCTTCTGATTTACTTAAAATCTTCACCGCAACAACACGTCCATCATGTAAATTCCCTTTGTATACACTACCAAACCCCCTTGGCCTAGTTTGTTCCTGAAAGAGGTGGTCATTTTCTTAACCTCTGAATAACTGTACCTAGTTGTAGGAAGGGGTCCATGTTCCTTTAAAAACCCCTCAATAATCCGATGGGTTGGATTCTCCCTCCACAACAGAAGAGAGGTAGGAGAGAAGATCTTTGTCATGAAGCAGCAAGCCAGGACCATCACCACTACAACTCCAGCAGCCACCATGGTCGAAGCTGGAGAATTTATTTAATATAAAAGAAAAATGGCTAGTGTAAGTAATGTCCAGTAGATATGAATAAACGTTACAAAACATGTTTGTAGGCTATCCTTTCCGGTTAGTCCTGTACAAAAAATCCATTAACTACAAATTAGCCTTAACCACACCAGCTCACTGCACTTTTAAATGTATTTTACTGGACCGGTTTTTAAACCCAAACCACACTCTGGAGCTTAATCCAATTATGATCAATAATGTTATGTTACAATCTGATATTTTTGCTTTTAACTACAATAGCAAAATCACATATAAACGTGCGTATATTTAGGACTCGGTCCCGCCTGAATGGTGGGCTCGTGTATGATAAAAAATAAAAAAAAAATGTCCTGCCCGAATCGTGGGCTCGTGTATGATAAAAATAAATAAATTTAGAGAATCATTAATTTGTGGACCCTTGTGATCGTAACAAATGATAAAATTGAATTGGGTGTTTATAATGTTTTACCTTTTGCCACTATCGGCATCTTCTTTCTGGTTTTCTCTGCACAAGAAAACAAACAAATCAAAAAAAAAAAATCAAATCGAATACTTTATTTAAACCCTTTATTTATGTGAAAGATTTGCTAACGCTGCATTTTGTAGTTATTTTTTTGATGAATTAAGAATTGCAGAAGAACGCGTACCGTAACTTTTGACACAAAAGAATCTCTCTCTGCTGTCAAGTTGGCACTGCCCTCCTTGGCGATAGTGGCAATCTGCACATTCATCAGTTAATTTTACTTCAATGAAGATATCGGCAGTTAGGAATGTAAACGAGTTTTTAGCGTCAGGCACGTCTTTAATTGGAAGCTGGAGCTTTGTACATGCTCTCAAAGAACTCGGAGTCGCATCATCATCTTTGATTAAGTGGCTGTAGTTGTAGTAGAGATCGTAGTCAGGGCACTTTGTATAATTATACATGTTTGCGGGACGGCTGACATGGAGGCTGCTGTTGCACCTGAACAGAGTTGTGCTGTATTGGATACGAAAAGCAGCAAAGTGAAAGCTGTGAGGAATAGTATAATTGTTTCTGAAAGCTCCACAACTTTCGTTCTGCAGAAGTTCATAGAGATTGCTGTATCTAAATTGAAAAGTTGTGTGAGTAGCAGTAGGACTACTCAGAAAATGAGCTACGCGTAGAATCTGAAACCATTTTCCATTTTTCTGTAATTGGATCCTTTTGGGCTTATATGGATCATCACAATTCTGTATGGGCAATAAGCCACAGTCCTGGTGTTCTGTTTTAGTAAATGGGAAACTGATATTGCCAACATATCCACAAGGAAATGAAGGTGGACACTTTCCATGGTACCCAGCCGCCAAGAGAAGTGGAATAAGGTGACAAAACAATAGCAATAATACAAATTCATAAACTCGATTCATCCTTCCTGAATCACCCTGTACGTTTATTTATGAGCTAAAAACGTTATGGAGTAAGAGGTGAGTCTCTCTTCATTATTTTAAACATTCTTCGCGATGGCGTGCCCGTATGAGCTTCTTAATACGCCAGTTGACTTGGAGACTGAGCTATGGAAGACTTGGTCTAATAAATAAGTGTGGAAAAAATTATAGTACTTGGGCAACCATTGTGGGGACATGGCGAACCCAGCAACGCAAAAGAAACGGTAAGTAGATATATCCATCGGATGCAATATCCATTACACCTTGATTTCCATCAAAGGTCAATTTTACTTTTCTATTTTTAATTTAAGATTATTCAATAAATTATTACCACGTCTCTTTCGTACTGTTTAGCAAAGTGAATCTTTTACTCTGGTACACGATTCAACTGTATTTGTATGTAAGTTTGAACCAACAAGACTGTTAAATTATCCCATCTAACCGATCCTTAGTGGTTTATTTCCTGCATATCACTTTAGAATAAGAATATAATTTCTACGTATTGTCAAAATAAAAAAAATTACATTGATAATCAATCAGAAATTATGATTGATATAACTTATAAGATAATTATTGACAAAGTCGACAAATTTACCAAACACAATAGTTTGTAATTGAATGACAATTAAAAAAAAATTATATTGTCAATGCATATACTATTTCTCTTAAAATAATAATAGTTTGAGTTTGGGAAGAGAGAGATAGAAAAAAAAAATATACGATGAGTGATGTTACAAAAAAGGAAAACAAAAAATTAAGCATAAATATCTTAAAAGAAATACATGTGAAAAATTAAAATTGATTAATTTATATATAATAATTAGGGATGGAAATAGGCCAGGTTACTCAATAGAAGTCTATGGCCTAGCCTACATCAGGCCCAAGCTAGACCAAACTCTTTTAGAAAATAGACCAAGTCAAAACTTTTATTAAAGCCTATTTAGTTAAAAAAAAATAGTCCTAAGCTATTCAAAAAGCCTTTTAAGCCTAACAGGCCGGTCTATTTAAATAAACATAAATGAATATTTATTGTTTATTTATCTTTTTAAATGATAAGCATGTTGACCTACATAAATAATCATGTTTATAAGTTTATTGAAAAATAAATTATATCCTATTTAGATATCTTATTACAAAATATCTTTTTAAATAAATTATCATACCTCTATCATGATGTTAAATTATCACAAAGCAGGCCCCTTAAACAGGCTTGTAGAACGGGACAAACTTTTATGTAAGTCAAGTAAGGTTTTTAAAAAAAAGCATATGACAAATAAACAGGTCAGACTTAGGCCATATATTTTTAACTAAGGTCAGGCTCAGACCCAACAAATCCCAGCCTGGCCTAGTCTATCTTCAGCCCTAATAATAATTCTTTTTTAGAAATATAATAATCCTTATTTGAATCATATTTGTGCTATGAATTTATCTTCTATGATTGCATATATGGAAATTGGCATTGAGAATAAGAATGTTAAAATGGGTTGAATTTGGCGAATTAACTTACTTAACCCATCAAAATTGGTTGGGTTAGGTAATATGATTTAACCTCCATTTCGTGTAACTCATTCTACATAATTTGCCAACCTAACGAGTCAAGGGTGGGTTGGGTTGGATTGATTTATCGAGTTAAGATTTCTTTTGTTGAATGTTTTGATGAATTATTTGGTTACATATTATTTTGATGTGCATAATATTTTATGGACTATTATGAAGTTCATGTTGTTTTGTTTCTTTGCACTACATTTATTTAACTCGTGTTGATAATTTTAAAAGGCATTTGTTCCAAGATAATTTAATAAGATAACATTCTTGTGGTTATAACATTATATTTATGTTTAAAAGATTTATATATTTTTTATATTTCGTGAGTTAACTTATGAGTCTCTCATTTTATATATATATATTTTATTTTTTTTAAAATGACAAAGCAACCAAACTCAACCCACAACAAGGGGTGAATCTAGTTTTGAAGTGTAGGAACTTTTTATCTTTTCTTAATATAATATGTTGAGAAATACGAGGGGGGGTGGTAAGAGAACTCCATAAGTGGGCCACGAGACAACCACACAAGTGAACTTGATATCACATCTAATCTAAAATCTTACTTGTTGGGACTACAACGGGGATGAAACCCCGAGGAGATTTCCATGATTGGGCCTCCATACAAGTGAACTTGACACTACATCCAACTCAAAACCTTAAGGTATCAGGATTATGGATCTTTGTCACTTATATGTTGCTCAATATATCTTTTTATATCCAATGTAGGACTTCTTATTCACACTTGCATTCCAACATAATATAATATATATGTATAAATTATCTTTATAATTTAAAATATTTAAAATATAGTAAAAAAATTAATTCATAATATAAGTATTGTCCCCACAAATATATTTCTAGCTCCACTCTTTTTACTCTTTCAATCAAACATTCTCAATATTTTATGTGCATTTCACACATTATTTTCACAATTAACAAAAAAAAAATCTCTATCAATCATTTCAAACTATCTTTATTTTATCTTTATATGTATATTTAAACTTATTAACTATTTATCATTTTAAATTTATTATCTTTTACCTTCATCTCTACATTGAATTTCAAATTGTCTTATTATATTTTGCAGAATAAACTTTGACTTGGTCTTCCACAATTATCAAACCTGGGAAGGTTACAGGCGCTTATCCTGTATTAAACCTACTCAAATTCAAAATCATGCATAGAAAAATACTGATACCATTTCAAATAAAAACCTTGTCTCTATGGTTCATAAAACTTTGTCTATATCTCTATGGGTGAGATATTCAGAAATGAAATATTGAAGATTCTTAACGCTAGTGTTTTCGGTTTGGGAACAAACTTCAGAAGCGGAGAGAGAATTCATTTGTACGTAAGATGAAGAAAAAAGTCTAGTTTATCTGAACAATCAACTAAATAAACAAATGGATGTAAGAAAAAGAATCAAAACTAAGTGATCCATATTCCAAGGTTCTTTTCGTGGTTGGGTGAAAATTCTACCTCGCATTCCGGAGCTTCAGCTAATCAGTTTATCTTCATTTTGACTACCAAACATTATTAGCTTAATTCCAATTTTTCCCTGGAATTATAAATAACTTGTCTTTGTACACCTGTTATGGTCATTTTTGAAGATTGTCAAATTATTTGTCGAAAAGATATACATGAAAGCAAGCTACTGTTTTCGATAAAACATAGATTCTATCGAAATACTCTATTCGATAAAAGAAGAGTTAGTATACAGAGAAAAGTTACTCAAAAATGTCTTAATCAGAATCTGTAAGAATTCAAGTAAGAAATCCCTTATTCGAGAAGAAAGCTACATCATATTCGAGAAAGTATTCTAGTAATGTTTCGACAAAGATCTTGAACAAATCAGAAAGACGTACAAAGGAGATTATAATAACGTTGGAAGCAGTTACCACTCAGACGGTTGCATACAGATATCAACGTATTATTTAAAAAGTTAATCGTAGACTATACACGTGTCTTATTGTAGTGATTTTACCATTGTGTAGAACATTTATAAATAGATGACCGCATAGCCATTTTTCTTTGGTTCTAACATTTCACACAAATCCTGTATACCACACACGCTGCACAGAATGGCTACCAGTCACAAGAAAAACGTGTATGTTCTGACCCATCTTTCATTTTAATGTATTACTTTTACTGCACTTCTTTTTCGATAACTTCTTTCTTTTAATGATTTCCTCTTTCAGTCACTTTTATGATCTAGTTCTTTTTTACATTTGTAACTTCTATTCAAGTAATTCGAAACATCTCGAAATCATATATTTACATGTATTATGAATGAATTCAACACTAATTCAACTTATAATACAAAACTGTAATGAATTTGAAGATTACTAAGAAATATGGATGAATCGTAACACATTAACAAAATCATTCTCAAATTGAAAGTTTAATTGCTAGTTCTAATAAAAGAATCCACATTATAAGTTTAGATTCTAAGTCCCACTTAAAAATCTTTATTTGTTGTTTAGAATCTTAGTGAGAAATTATCTATTGAGAATCGAAAACAACTTCAATTTCTCAAACAAATTTCCACCATCAACAAATTGGTACGCCTAGTGGGATCTTGTTGCCATAACGTTGAGAACTAGTTTTGAGAAATTTGTATGATTTTAAGAAGTGGTAGAATAATGGCCAATCCTAGTGGTCCAGGCAATCCTGGAAATAATGCTAATCAAAGGAATAGGACGTCTAACAATGACAATAATAATAATATGAACAATCTAGTGTCTGAGGTTAATAATAATCCTGTGACAGAAAGTGTAGTAACAACACAAATGGAAGTTGTAAATACTACACAAGGAAATGTGCCTCCATTATTAGAAGCAGGTCCTAGTCATAGTACACCTCTACAAGCAAACCCACCCTAGGGAATGTCAGGATGGAGTTTACAACAAACAAACATGGAAATGCCTTTTGCTCATCCTCAATCAATACCTTCGGCCCACGTGTCGATACATTCAACATAGCCAAGGAATAGAAATTCATATTTACAAGGAATGAATTATGCGTTTAACAGTGAACAAATGCAATCATTGGGAGCAAATACTGAAAGTAATACGTTGAGGGAAAGTAATTTCTCAACTAGTATTACTAATCAGACTTTAATGGCACTTAGACAACAAATGGATCATAGCAACCACGACACGATCAATATGTTGACTAATCAAATGACTATGTGTTGAATCCTATGATTCAAACCACTCATAATAGTTACCAACAGTTGTCTATGTTAATGGCAAGGGTTGTAGATGTTTTAGAAAATTCTCAAGGGCAATGGTTATTAGAAAATCAAACTGCAAATCAAATTCCTGTAACTAACGTTATAAATCATGTTAATAACCGTCAAGGGTTGTCTGAAAATCCCTTTACAATAAATCCAAATCAAAATTTTAGAGTAAATGCTCAACAAAATCCTGTCTTGGTCAATAGAAACCAAAATGCTAACCAATTTCTAAATTTATTTAGACATGGTCAACAAAATTTTGGTGAAAATAATTTACAAAATCAGCCAATTCCTGTGGGTCAAAATATTCAAAATCCACAACAAATAAATCAAATGATTGAACAAGCGCTTAATAGGCATGGTTTTGAAATTGGTTACTATAATCAACCATATTTTGTATCTGCATTTCCTGATCATGTTTTACAAACGGAATTACCGAGAGGATTTAAAGTACCAAAATTTTCTAAATTTGCTGGGGAATTAGGAGAATCAACGGTAGAACATGTTGCTTGATACCAAATGGAATGTGGGGATATAGCTTCCAATGAAAATCTTCGAATGAAGTATTTTCCCAGTTCTTTAACCAAGAATGCATTTACGTGGTTCACTACTTCGCCTCCCAATTCAAGATATAATTGGGTTCAATTGGAAAGAATTTTCCATGAACAATTCTTTAGAGGAGAAACTAGAGTGAGTTTGGTGGATTTATTGAATATCAAGAGGTTTAGTTCGGAATCAATCGATGATTATCTGAATAGATTTAGACAAATAAAATTTAGATGTTATACTTAAATCCTTGAACATGAGTTGGTTCGAATGGCTGTAGCTGGATTAGAATTTTCAATTCAAAAGAAGTTAGTGAATCAACAATTGAGGGATATGGCATAATTGGCTAATAAAGTCAGAAGAATTGAACAAATAAGATTCGAAAAAGATAAAAATAGGAGATTTGACAAAATGATTCAAAAGGATAAGATTGCATTTGTCGAAACAAAGAAATTAGAGGAACTTGAGATTAATTTCGATACGGACGCTAAATATGAAGATAATGAGGTTAATACAGCAGAACTAAAATTAGGACCTCCTTATGTTTGTTAATTATTGAAACCTGAAGATAAAAATAGAATATCGAATCAAAATATAGTTTTGATGTAACAAGGCTGATAAAATATTTGACATTCTGTTGAAAGATAAACAAATTATATTAACTGAAGGACATAAAATACCTTTTTTTGAACAAAGGAAAGGGGGAAAATACTGTAAATATCACAATGTTTTTGGTCATTAGACTAATAACTGTGTTCGTTTTAGGGAAATGATTCAAAAAGCGATAATTGAAGCGAGATTAAATTTTGAGAAAAAACCTATGCAAATAGATACTAATCCTTTCCCAGTACAAACGAATTATGCTGAGCCTGTTTAAGTTCTAATGGTGAATGCTTCGACCAAAGGTGATGAAACAAAGACAATAAGGTCTCCAATGTCCGAGAAGAATTTGGAAAGGGCTTTGGAGGAGTTCGAGAAGGAAAATAATCAAATTTTTCCCTAGGTAGGCGACACATTGGTTGAGTTTCTACAGCGTAAGAAAGATAGCAATACTGAGGTTATGTTATATCCCCGATGCAGCATTGTTTTTGATAGGTCTGCTGCGAAAGCCTTCGAGACGTCTAATGGCCGAAGGCAATACTAGTTTAACAAACCTGTTGATGGAGGATTGAAAGGAAAACAGAATATCAGTATGTCTGTTGTCCAAAAACCCGTGAATCATTTCCAAGGAAGCGCGACGTATGTTCTGAGTGCTCGAGTTCCCCTGAACAGATGGTTCCGGCAAGGCTACTCGTCTGGAAATATGAAAGCAAGACCTTTCGAGATAGGTGATGCTATGTCTACGATTGAGGAAACTTCAGGATCAAAGATCCAGGTATCTTATCCTTACCCCCAGAATGGTCAGAAATCTGAATTTTACAGGCCTCCTTAGGAAAATAGGAGTATGACAAAAACTTAATGGAGGAGAAATCAGAGGTTCAGGAAAGCTGCCTTTGAGAATTAACATGAAGGTGGAATAGTGAGAAGACATCGTATGGAGACTGTCAAAGATCGACCTGGTGTTGAGAATGAGGAAGACATGGTAACGGATTATTTCGAATTTGGATTTGAAGACTCTTTAAAAGATATCTGTGGGGTAGTTTCAATGCTTCGTGTTGAATTTGCTCAACAATATGAGGAATGTTAAGCAATTGAGGATTTCATTAGGGATGATTATTTCAAGGATGCTGTGATTGAATCAAAGGCCATATGGGTTAATCAAGTTTCATGTATTGTGCCAAAATATAATGTTGTAGTGTTTGATCCGCCTACAGAAGAAATGAAAGCACATTTGAAACCCTTAGTCCTTACAGTGGTAATCGAAGGACAAAAAGTTGATAAAGTGCTAGTAGATGGCAGAGCGGCAATAAACATATTGCTGAGGACAATACTGAAAAGATTTGGGAAGTCAATAGAAGATTTGATTCCACATAATATTGTGGTTTTAGATTTCAGTGGAAAATCCTCGAAATTAGATGGAATGGTAGCTTTAGATGTTATCGTTGGTAGTCGGAAGTGACCAACTATATTTGTCGTGGTTTCATCGCAGGCAAGTTTCAATGTCCTTTTGGGTAGAGAATGGATACATGGAATGGGGGCAGTGCCTTCCACCGTTCATCAAAAGTTATTTTTCTGGAACGAAGAAGGTTAGTTGGAAATGGTCGAAGCAGACCAAGCTCATACGAAGCATATGCTTCGTTTGTGAATCAACAAGATAAGGCCTTGGCTATAACAGCTCCTTTTAAAATAGATGATTCATATTATGTGAATCAAAAAGAAGAAGAGAAGTTTTTCTGGTAGAACCCTGAGGAGAGATTCAAAATAATTCGAAAGGCCGAAAATGATTCGGCCAAAATTGAATAATGGATGACCAAATTGTTTATTCGAGCTTTTTAGCTCGAGTATCGCCTACGTGGCCGAAAATAAAGCAAAAGCTTCAGTCGTTGAAGCAAGTTCAAGTGAAATGGTTGAGATTGTCGGAATCAAGACATGAAAAATGTTGTAGATGTTTGTGTTGAAAATAACAATGGAATGGCCTTAGAGGCCATGAATAAAGAAAAAGTAAATTCGGAAGAAATTGCCAAAAATTGTAAAAGAAGAAAAGAATTGAAGAAAAAGAATTCTCAAAAAGTCAGAAATCGATTATGGGAAATGAATTAGAGAATCAGAAGTTGGATTGTATATATGATAATTCTTCTCTAGGCTTCGAGAAGAATGCATCTCCAAAATTAAAATGGAAGCACAAGATCCTCTCGAGGAGATTAATTTGGGAGATGAAGTAAATCGAAGACCAACTTATATAAGTAAATTGTTGGACAACAATCTACGCGAACAGATTATTGAACTATTAAAAGAATACAAGGATTGTTTGCATGGGACTATGATGAAATGCCAGGTTTAAGTCAAGATTTGGTCAAACACAGATTGCCTATACTTTAAGGGAAAAGGCCAATTAAACAAGCTCCTCAAAGATTTGCACCAAAGTGGTTTCGAAAATAAAAGAAGAGATCGAAAGGCTACTGAAGGCCAAATTTATAAGAACAGCCAGGTATGTTGATTGGATATCTAATATTGTTCTTGTTATTAAAAAGAATGGTAAGATGCGTATATGCATAGATTTTTGAGATTTAAATTCAGCCACTCCTAAAGATGAATACCCAATGCCCATTACTGATATGTTAGTTGATTCAGCAGCAGAAATGAAATTTTAAGTTTATTAGATGGGTATTCAGCCTATAATCAAATATACATAGCAGAGAAAGATGTCTCGAAAACAGCTTTTCGATGCCCAGGATCTTTAGGCATTTATGAATGGATTGTAATGCCTTTTGGATTAAAAAATGTTGGTGCAACATATCAAAGGGCAATGAATCTCATTTTTCATGACTTGATAGGAAAATTTATACTGATGATATTATTGTTAAATCTAAATTGAAAAACTATCATTTAAACCATTTGAGACAGTCATTCAAAAGAATGAGAAAAACATGGTTTAAAGATGAATCATATTAAGTGTGCGTTCGGTGTGTCTGTAGGAGAATTTTTGGGTTTCGTTGTCCATCAAAAAGGCATCGAGATAGACAGAAACAAAGCTAAAGCTGTTCTTGAAACAATATCTCCTCAAAATAAGAAAGAACTTCAATCACTGTTAGGTAAAGTAAATTTTCTTTGAAGATTTATTTCCAATTTATCTAGAAAAACTAAAGTGTTTTCCCATTACTTAGATTAAAAAATGAAGCTGAATTTAAATGGGAGAAGCAGCATGAGGATGCTTTTGAAGAAATCAAGAGATACTTGACTAACCTACCAGTTATGGTTCCACCAATGAAAAGTCGAATGTTGAAGTTGTATATTTCTGCATCAAAATCAACAATAGCCAGTATGTTGGTCCAAGATGATGAAAATGGTGTCAAAAAGGCTATTTATTACTTGAGCCGAATGTTAAATGATGCTGAAATTCGATACTCTCCAATAGAGAAATTGTGTCTCTGTTTATATTTCTATTGTACAAAATTGAGATATTACATTAGACCTTTCGATGTACTTGTACTATCTAGAAATAATATAATAAAGTTCATGTTGTCCAAACCTATCTTGCATAATCAAGTTGGAAAATGGACTTTAGCTCTTACAGAATTTTCTTTAAGTTTTGCTCCATTAAAGCAATCAAAGATCAAATAGTTACTGATTTTATGATTGATCATACTCCTATTAAGATCGAAGAATTCTATATAGGGGTGAAACCTTGGATACTTTATTTTGATGGATCGAAACACGTTAATGGGTCAGGAGTTGGTATTATAATTATTTCTCCCGTCTACATACCTACCAAATTAATGTTTGAAATAAAGCCCTCTTGTTCGAATAATGAAGCGGAATATGAAGCTTTAATAGTTGGATTAGAAACTTTAATCATGCTAGGAGCAAAAAATATTTTGATTCGAGTAGATTCTCAATTAGTTATTAAACAATTAACTCGAGAATGCAGATGTATTAGTGCAAATTTAATTAAATATTTTTCTCGAACAATTCTTTTACTCAACATGTTTGATAAGGTTACATTCGAACATGTTTCTTGACTTGAAAATAATGAAGCAAATGATTTAGCACAAATTGCTTTAGGATACAAGTTAAGTAAACAGAAATTCGAATCATTAATTAGTGTAAGAAACAAGTTACCAGATGTGTTCGAGGAATTTAATATTAACATTTTAGCTGCTAATGACTGGAGAAAGCCTTTAGTCGATTATTTGAAAATCCTAACATGGTTGTTGATCGAAAGATTAAATATAGAGCCCTTAGTTATGTTATATTGGGTGATGAATTATATAAGAAAGGAACAGAAGGTACTTTGCTTCGTTGTTTAAGTGAAGTAGAAGCTGATATTGCTTTAGCGAAATTCACGAAGGTATTTGTGGATCCCATCAAGCTGGAGAAAAAATGAAATGGCTTTTATTTCGACAAGATATTATTGGCCAACAATTTTAAAAAGATTGTATAAAATATGCAAAATCTTGTGAAGAGTGTCAAAAACATGGCCTAATTCAACAAGTTCCTGCAAGTGAATTACATTCAGTTGTTAAGCCTTGGCCATTTTGAGGATGGGCAATAGATATAATAGGACAAATACATCCTCCATCATCTAAGGGGCATAAATATATTCTAGTTGCAGTCGATTACTTTACCAAATAGGTCGAAGCGATTGCTTTAAAAAGATGTCGATCAAAATGATGTAATTAATTTTATCGAGGAGCATATTATCCATCGATTTAGTATTCCGAAAACTATTACAACAGACCAAGGAACTGTTTTTACCCATCGAAGAATTGTTCAATATGCTGAATCTAGAGGAATTAAGTTAATAACTTTGATTCCTTATCATGCCCAAGCAAATGGTCAAGTTGAAGCCATAAATAAATCTTGATAAGTTTGATTAAAAAGCATGTTGGTAGGAAACCGAAAAATTGACATGAAACTTTAAGTCAGATTTTATGGGCATATTGAAATTCACCAAAACGAGCTACAAGATTGACACCTTTTCGATTAGTTTATGGTCATGAAGCTGTTTTGCCGATTGAGATTAATTTACAATCAATACGAATTCAAAGGCAAAATGATTTACCTGTTCAAGATTACTGGAATTTAATATTTGACGAATTGAATAATATAGACGATGAAAGGTTGATCGCTTAGAGAATATAATTCGACAAAAAGAGAGGATCGCTTGATTCTACAATAAGAAGGTAAAAAATAAATTCTTCCAAGTTAGGGATTTAGTTTGGAAAGTAATTTTACCAATCGATAAGAAATCGAGAACTTATGGTAAATGGTCATCAAATTGGGATGGACCATATGTTATCGAAAAGGTATATTCCAATAATGCTTATTCAATTTGAGAAGCTAATACAGGAAGTCGAATTATATCAATTAATGGGAAATATCTAAAGCAATATAATTCAACAATTATAGAAATCAAAATCTCATCTCATTAGGAATAATAATTATATACAAATGTTCTTTATAAATAAAGAAATAAAATAAAATAAAAATTCTAGGGAAGTTTCTCTTTTAATCTTCTATGACACCTATTCAAGTCTTGCAATTTCGTCGAGAGCCAAATATGCTTATCTTCTAGTGACATCTTTCTTGAAAGTTGGTTTTTTAAAGATTGAGCAATTATCTTTGCAGAAGCCATTGTTTCGTCTTGACCTTTCTTGATGTTTTCTTTTGCTTCAATGATCTCTTTTTGTTTTTTCCGATTCTCGTCGAGAGACTGTTGAATTTGTTCGAGCTGCTTTACCAAATCTTTTTCTTTGATCTTCAAATTGTTAAGAGAAGGATCGAGCTTGGCAGAGTCTTTTTTAAGACTTTCGACCAATGTTTTGGTTTTTTCGAGTTGAGAACGATCTTCTTTGGTTTCATTCTCAATCATTTCTATTTTGTCCAAACATTGTCGATCGTCTTTTTGAACTTTGTGTGCTGCATTGAAAATGTCTAAAAATTGCTCCATCACATCTCTTTGATCTTCAAAAATTCATTATCAAGGAATCCGAGCTTACTAAGGATGGTTTCCATGTCCTTCTTGTAATTTGGTTTGGCTAAGTTGGTAAGAAGGTCCTCATCGAAAGCCAGATTGATGAATTGATTAAATGTTTGTTGGAAAGCTTCCTTATTATCAGGTTTGTTTTGACTAGCTTTAGAAACTTTGGAAGAGATAGAATGATCGCTTGACCATTTTGTTAGAATATCAAATATATCTTCTTCCTCTTCCAGTCCTTCTAACTCCAATGTTGGAGGATCATTAGCAACTTGATAATTGGAGGATTTGCTAGCAGTAGCTAGAGGAGTTGGCTCTAGTGTTTTTTCTTTTTCTTTTTCTTGCTCATACTTTTCAGGAGTGGTAGTTTGTTCTTCACCAGAGTCCTCGTTTGGAACAACAAGGCTAGGCTAGTCGAAATCCATTAGATCGTTACGTTTAGGTTCGCTCGAAATTTCCTCCTCTTCGATCGGAATAACTCCCTCATGTTGATTAGTTGTTTTTTCCAAAGGGGGGGATTCACTTTGGCTTGCAAATCCTTTGTCTTGAGGTTTAGAAATCTCGAGATGAACAGAAATATCTTTCGATGAATCTTGTCCTAAAAAGAAATCAAAGATTAGTGTAAATGATTCAAAAAAATAATAAATATAAGGTATACATGGCTAAAGAAAGGCCAAGTTTTGCACCGGTTTCTATTAGATTTTTTCTTTGAAGAGTCAAGCTGGCTTTTAGAGTTGTTTCTTCATTAACATCAGGCTGGAAACACAAGGTGTTAGAAGAAAACTTATGATTGACAAATAATAATAAATTGAGCAAAGTATGGTTATACCATGTTTGTTTCAATAGGTTCTGATGGAAGCTCACGGGAGGAAGAAACGTTTACCACATCTAGGTCCTGCAAGTAATTCAACCAAGATTTGTCTCGATTAACACTGTCATAAGATTTTTGATCAGAAGTTCGACCACATAGGCCATTTCTAGATCTCGTATGATATATCCTTATCAGTATCGCCTGAAATATTTGGCTAAGTTAACATAATGATGGAAAGGGAATTTTACATTATAATCGATGAAAAATTACCTTAGATTTTTTCTTTTTAATGGGAGACTTCTTCACAAGAGGAATATCCTCTTCAGATTCATCAACAGCAGCTTCTTCGATTATTTTTTCTTTTTGTGGATGAACCTGAAAATAACATGTTAAAAGAAAAATAACGTGAATGTTGAATATTATTAAATCAAAAAATACCTCAATCTGTGTCGAAAGAGATTTTGATATATTAGTTGGTTTTTCTAAGATGGCCACAGATTTTGTTGTTTCTTTTTGTGTTGATGCTTCAGTGACCTGATCAATCAGAAAATTATAATCATCGAGTTAAAAAAAATAAAAAAAAAATAGAAAGATGGAATGTATAATTCGAGTTGCTTACTGTTTTCTCTGAAGAGGTTCCACCTACAACTTCTTTTTTCGACTTCTTTCTCGCAATTGATTTGGAGGTGCTCATTTTCAAGGAAGTCTAAGATCAAAATATGTGTAAGTCGAAAGAAAATAATTAAAAGGAAAATAGATTGAAATGTTTACTTTTTTAGAGACTAAAGCTTCTGTTTTGCTCGATGTTTTTCTCTTTTTTGTCTTCAACGGTTGGGAGTCATCTGCACTTTCCCATTCTTTCGTTCTCATCGAAATGGGTTGCTTTATGGCTATGAAAAGATGTTCGAAAAGCAATGAGATAATATTCAATAGATAAAATTCGATATTTAAAATATCTATGTTTTCTTATCGATTCTTGTTTTCGTCAACAACTTAACATCCTTTATACCATAGTGCAGCCTAGTAGGTGGTTCAGGGAAATCATTGAGATAACATTTAGCAAACGTTGCCTTTTCATTTTTTGGAATCCTTTCAAGTCTAAAAATAGTAGAATGACTATGAAGTTCTCGAGCCCAAATAGGGTACCTCAAATCTTTAGCTACGCCAAAGGGGGCAGTAGGCAAAGAGGTAAGTTATTAAGACAATATCTTTCGAAGTTGGTTTTGCCTAAAGGATTTATAACTTTTCGATTTGCTCTATTTTTCTCGATTTTTTCCTTAAGGTAAAGACTGCCTCTCTAATAGTTAAAGGGATGTCATTTGGATGATAACAGGAACGGTAGAAGTTTTCGAATTTTATAATCTTTGATTTGAGACTCCTTTTACCTTCATTTTGTTCTAGGTTCCTACAAAGATGCAAAATTTGTGGTTATTTTCTCGAAACAATGTGATAATGAAACTGCTTGAGGAGCATAATCACCCTGCCACCATTCATCAAAAGGTTGTATAGAAAGGAAATAGTTCTCGAAAGGAATCGGGTTGTAATCGAGCAATCTTTTCTTCCAACCTTTGTCCAATGTAGGGCCAATTAAATCCTCTTGACCAACCAAAGAGTTTGGTTCCTGCCTCTTCTTGAATAATGGAATTGGTAAAAGCTGGCATAAACCAAATTGTCTGGCAAAGAGTTGTGGCTGATAGGCATAGAATCGAATATCTCTTGATTGAAAGCCAGTGAAAATAACATCTCGAGTAAGAAAGGCTTTCTAGATTTCAATTAATTCTGCTTGAAGGCCAGGGGTTTCATAAGGGAATCTGACTTTGAGCCAGCTTGGACCAATCAAATTTCATTTGACAAACGGCGCCAAATCTTCATTAAATTCTTCAAAACTTAGAAAAACTTTAAGGTATTTCTTGAACTATTCGAGCATAACTCTTTTCTTGTGACTCGGAGTTAAATAAGTCAATCTTGCTCCTTCGATAAGCTGACTAGTTGTTTTTCCTAAAAGAGGTATTCTCTTTTCGAGAATCACATTTAACGAAAGCTATAATAACCAAAGTGGTCCAGAAATATTCTTCAATTGTTTGGGTCTTTTCAACAATTCAACCACTTCATCCATTGCGGCATAAAGGGAAGCCAACAGTAATTTGCTCAAACAAATGTCTTTCCCACAAAGAAGAGCTTGAGCAAGGTTGAAATAATATTTTGGCACTTGCAATGATCGAGTGCAGAAAACATGAGAAGCTAGCCAGTAAAGAAGGAAGGCAAGATGTTCATTATCATCTACTTGGGTAAGATTCTCTCCTATATGCTCGAGAATATAGGAATTATAAGTCTTCACATCCCAATTCACTTGAACACTTTCAATATCTATTTCATCTTTAAATAAACCTAACCCATAAGGACAAACCAAGTAGGCTTCAAACTAGTTATAAGCGCTATGTCAAAGAGAGTAGGACTAACAAATCCACAAAGGGAACTCGAAAGCATGACAGCTTTTGTTCCAGAATTGAAAAGAGGTAACAAGCATGAGAATATCAAGTCTGGAAATATCTAAGCGACTCAATTGAATAAGGTCATATATCCCTAACTTTTTCCAGTCATTTCGTTTGGCTTCCTCAACTCTGTCTAACCAATGGAAGTATGATTCTCTCGAAACTAGAGGCGAAGCCCTAAACACTTTAGTAGGCCTCCCTTATAACATCCGCTCTTATGGTTTCACTATAAATTAGAGGTTTGTCTTGATCAGACGTAGGAAGAAACAAAGAAAGTTTCTCCTGGGAAATATGGGGGTTGTACGACCCAAGAAAGACTAAGTTCTGAGAACCTATAGAGAAAGGGATAAGTACCTGCGAAGCCCAGATTTTCATACTTTCTTCCTCAGTAGAAAGGAATTGGAACAAACTTCTTCCCATCTATCTAGAGAAGCTCTCCACCCTTGATGGCCACAGGGACAGAAGACTTGTGCGCGAAGATGTTGCAGCCTTTTGTGAAGAAGACGCCATTGCTGATATGGTGAGAAAGGACGCTTGAAACCTTAGAAGAATCTTGGAACTTTTAGAAAGAGGGAAGACGCTGAGTAAGAAAACTCAAGGACAAAAGGTAAAAAATTGATGGAAGGGTTTACGATGTCTTATATAAAGGTTTAAGTGAGTAGGAAATTAATACCCATGTTAAATTTTAAATCATTATCTTGTAACTTATCAAATCCCCAAAGATACCGCCGTAAAGTCATGATGAGATATTGGAAAGGCAAATTTCACGCTGCACGATGTGATACTGACGGTTACACCTTCAGCACGTTATCATAATGAGAAATGGAAGACTTTATTACCCATAGTACAGATTAATTGTCAGTTGATAGATCAAAAATATAAATTGAAACATTAAGTCATAAAAGTACATTTGCTTTCGAGTAATCTCAAGCAAAGTATTTTTAGGGGGCATTTGTTAGGGTCATTTTTGAAGATTGTCAAATTATTTATCGAAAAGATATACATGAAAGCAAGCTACTGTTTTCGATAAAACATAGATTCTATCGAAATACTCTATTCAATAAAAGAAGAGTTAGTATACAGAGAAAAGTTGCTCGAAAATGTCTTAATCAGAATCTATAAGAATTCAAGTAAAAAATCCCTTATTCGAGAAGAAAGCTACATCATATTCGACGAAGTATTCTAGTAATGTTTCAACAAAGATCTTGGACAAATTAGAAAGACGTACAAAGGAGATTATAATAATGTTGGAAGCAGTTTACCACTCAAATGGTTGCATACAGATATCAACGTACTATTTAAAAAGTTAATCATAGACTATACACGTGTCTTATTGTAGTGATTTTACCGTTGTGTAGAACATCTATAAATAGATGACCGCGTAGCCATTTTTCTTTGGTTCTGACAGTTCACACAAATCCTGTATACCACACACACCGCACAAAATGGCTACCGGTCACAAGAAAACGTGTATGTTCTGACCCATCTTTCATTTTAATGTATTACTTTTATTACACTTCTTTTTGATTACTCCTTTCTTTTAATGATTTCCTCTTTCAGTCACTTTTATAATCTAGTTCTTTTTTACATTTGTAACTTCTATTCAAGTAATTCGAAACATCTCGAAATCATATATTTACATGTATTATGAATGAATTTAACGCTAATTCAACTTATAATACAAAACTCTAATGAATTCGAGGATTACTAAGAAATATGGATGAATCGTAACACATTAACAAAATCATTCTCAAATTGAAAAGTTTAACTGCTAGTTCTAATAATATAATCTACATTATAAGTTTAGATTCTAAGTCTCACTTAAAAATTTTTATTTGTTGTTTAGAATCTTAGTGAGAAATTATCTATTGAAAATCGAAAACAACTTCGATTTCTCAAACAAATTTCCACCATCAACAACACCATTATCGAAATAAGCCTCGATGCAAATCCTAAAGACCTATACAGCATATCATTCACTACAAAAATATAGCAATTTACTGGGATTTATTTTTGGCAGTTTCCGGAAATATTGAAATTTCTAGCAGATAAGTAAACTGCCACAATACGATGCACTTTTGAGCTGTTTAGAAGTTTTTCGGGTGTTTGTAACCGCCACAATTTTTTAAATATTTTTATTCTCATTTCCCTTTTTCGACACCAATTGATGCTCCACTCCATATAGGCTAATGTGTGACTAGCTTAACACGGCATTATGGTCGGACATCTATCAGTTAATTTTGTCAATTACTTAACACATGTCCCCAACTGAAAATAAAATTAAAATACTTAACACAAAATAAGTAATTAATTTATATTAAAAAATTTAAAAATAAAAGAGATAAGCTCTCTACCCATTCACATTCTCGTTATTCATTCTCACATTTTAGGGGGTTCAGTTCTCCCATTCGAGTAAGATGAACACTTCGATAATGGCGGCTGCGACGTCGTGCTCTTCGACAATCTCCATCGCCTCCAAAACCCTAGCCAAACCTACCACCAGAAACTTCAATCTCCATCTTCCAAGTCCGGCTTTAAATCCCTAAGCCTTTGCCAATGTGCCGTCGCCGGCGGCTCCGCCCTCAATGCTCGCATGGTTTCGACGTCGACGATCAAGTCCACCACGTTGCTTGATTTAGACACTATGAGGTTTTCGAATGCTTTCTCTTTTCTCTCGAAGCTTCCTTGCATTTCTAGATTCGTGAATGTTAAACTTCTTTTCTTAATTGTTTGTATTATTTCATTGCAGTACATCTTAAGAGGAGGCAGGGATTTGTTCCCGTTGTTGCCAGATGAGTTCAAAGGGATCAAGCAGATTGGTGTTATCGGTTGTGGATGTCAAGTGATTGATCGATTATTCTATCTCGTAGTGAATGATTGCTCTGAATGCTCAATAAGATTTAAATTAAGCTTAAAATGTTGTAACTTAATATTTGTTTTGTTCTTATGATGACTCACTAGCTTTGATATGATTGTTAACCAGGGACATGCTAAATGTCAGAATCTATGGGACTTGCTAAAGCGAAGTCTTATATTTTGATCAAGGTGTGATTCTGGTTTTCATTTGTTAGTCGGTTCAGTTTCTTTTATAGTATCTGAATGCATGCTATAATTGTTGGTTAACCATTTGCGATTTACATCAATTTTAACTATGTTCAGAGAGTAAACCATCAATTTAATTGTTTGGTCAAGTGATGGTTACTCCTGTAATAAACAGGTATGTTTGATCTTAGGCTTTAATTGTTTTTCATTAGTCATTAGAGCTTAAGATTTCATTGTGCCAGTATTAACTCTCATAGAGAGGTTGACTGTGTTGGTGAACTAGCATGATGATGCATTTTTTACTTATGATCCTTTTGCGTTTTCTGCTTTACAGACACTCACTTGGATCCCTTCTATGCCTACTGAAAGAGCTGGCAGAAATGTTCATTTTGGAGCACCTCCACCATGGTTTTGAAGAAACTGCATGAGTTTATATGCATTTTAAGCCTGTTGACTGTTAATTGCATGTCATATTTTCTTTTGACGTACATGGACAGGACAGAGGCAAATTAGTTTAAATCATTTTGGTATAAAAGTTTGGTATTAAATTTTGTTTAGTTTTGTTAAAAGTTTTGTTTAGTTTATATCATTTTGGTATAAAATTTTGAAATAAACCTCATGGTGGGAGTAAAAGTTTGTGAAGTATAGAAGGGAAAAAAACCATTAAGGAGAAGAAACAGAGAGAAATTAATCGCTGCTGTCAAAGGTAGAATGTAGGAGGATCTAATATGCTAAAGCAGTAGCCAGCTTAGCAGGCTTGTTATGAACTTCATTTATCAAGTTTGCTTCACTGCAGGGGAAACTCATTCCTCTCTTTATGGCCAATTGATTCCTTATATGAATGGACTTTCTTATTTTCTGTCATATAGCTCTCTCAGTATTATTTTTTTATTATTATATGTTACCTTTTTAGAGCCGTCTTTTGTTGTTGGTGTTTTAGAACTCAACTTTACCAATGCATTTGTCAGTATCAAGAAAGAAAACCAAAGGGAAAAACACTATATATATCCAATGACCAAGCCCCATTTGTTGTTGAACTAAGCCTATTTGTGTGAGCATTTGGCAGCACCAGAAAAAGGAAAATGGTGGCTCAGTGAAGAGATATATGGTGGAGAAGAGCTTCCTCTTGTCCAACCAGACCCTATGGCGTTGAAGATTGAGCATTTGCAAAACCAACTCACAGGTTCGTATCTCTATTATATTACTTTCTCTGCTTCAACATTATTCTTTTCAGTTGGCTTTTCATAGTCTTATCAAGTTCCTGCATGTGAAACACCAATAAGATTAATTTCTATCTTCTGTTATGCTATTATGTGTCTCTCTCTCAGTATGAGTTTTCTTCATATTAGAAGTCATGCCCAGAAATACTTCTTGAAAGTTCAAAAGAATAGGACAGTATGTTGCAATGTCTAAGGTATGCCCAAAATTTATATCCTTGGAGTTTAAGTGATATTGTTCTGATTTTTTTTTTTAACCTTACACAGACCTGTGTGTTTATTTATTCATTTGGAGGATTTATCCTTAATGTGTATCCATCCGTTTATTTAGTAGTTTACTCTCAACAACTTGTTTGTCTTTGTCATTCTCCCTTTTATTCTTTGCTTCTAAGACATTTATGTGCCATATTTACAAATTACTATCTCTGCATCCGACACCGGTAGTGCTTGGGATAATGCCAAGAAGTACATAGAGATAAATATTTTATTGTATAGTTTGAGTTGTATTATTAATTGATCCACCCCTGTATTATAATTGAGTCCTCACTCTTCAATAAGTGTTAGGAGCTATTCTTTGTTTTTCAATTTATTTTTATTTATATATTTTACTTAAATTTAAAATGCTAGTACAATGCATGGGAGCTTGCTAGTTATGTGATTTGATGTTCATATCGTATTTGAATAAAATTTAATAAAAAATAAACACACCATTACTAATTTGTTTCTCAAAGTATTTAAGCTTTGGGTATGATATATTTTTCTAATATAGATCTTTATTTTTTAAAGTTTGATATAACTTAAAAATTTATTTAAAAATAATTTTATAATATATTAAAATTATCTGATATTATTCATCCATAATAGGTTTAATTAAAATAGTTTTTAAATAAGTAATAATATTATTATTTAATTCAAACAATTCAGCTAATCAAATTTAACAAGTCTTTCTAATGGGCCTATATTTACCTTCCATTTTTAGGGGAAAAAAAAAAGAAACTTTTAAAATAGTTCTAATCTTTTTAAAATTCAACCATTGCTCTCACTTTCCATTTGGTGATTGGAATCCATTAGGGGATTGGAGAATGGAAACAATCCAAAGCTATATGTGTGAGCTCTGCTGGCTTATTTGCTACCTATTACCTTTTGCTTTCTGTGTTGTGAGTTGTTGCTAAGTTCTCTCTCTCTCTCTCTGTGTGTGTGTGTGTGTGTGGCATAGATTGTATTGTACCATCATCATGCCTTTTTATATCTTTTTCTTCTCAACTTTTAACTACTACATAATTACATATAGATTAATGGGTTAATGTAATACATAAATGCATTGAGGTGCTCTGTAATATTTTAGTCTTTGGTGGCCAGCTACCTATACCCTCACCTAACCTTTCTTTTTGCTTGCATTTAAACTTTCTTAATTTTTGGTTTATAACAAATGAAAGTTTAAATTGACAGGTTAAAATTGCAGAGCAATAACTTTCATTTGATTAACTACTAGTTGGAGAGAAATTAAATATGCATGATGATCCTTGTGACTTAATTTGACCCTAATGTTGTATGTTATTTGGATATTGATAATAAAAGGTATGCTGCAGATATGCGACTGCTGAAACAACATGGTTATATGTTGCTTTTAGCAAGGTATTGTCATGGAGTGGAATGTAAAACCTTTCAGGCAATGGAACTGGTAGCACTTATTCTTCAATACAAAAGCAACAGAAAATCCTGTCTTTGGTGAACCATTTCTCACTCTAAAGCTTGGCTAACGATTGTACTTTGATAGCTCCTCTTCTAAGAAGTTTGTCGTGGGGTCCTTAACGGATAAGCCTTCTTCTCCTCCATTACCTGCTGGCAACATTTACATAGAAAAGGTTGTGTTGTATAGCTGGGTGAAGAATTATACTTCACTATTGACTCTCAACACATTTATTTTGGTGCATCTCCATAGGTAAACTTTATGGTACATAAGATTGAAACCATTTGAGTTATGCTTTTAGTGGATAAATTTTTCTGTGCTTTTTGTTTCTTCTTTTGTCATCTTCCACTTCCACTTGATTCATATTCTTCATAATTTATGGCACAATTTGTAAGCAATCTTTTATTTGTATTGTAGTGCAATTGGTCAAGATATAACAGTTACTCAAAATATATTAAGTAATTCGGAGAAGAAAATTGTAACTAGCATTTGGTGTTTATTTCTTATGATGATCAATAGAGGTTTATATCATATAATAGTATTAACTGGTGTTCTCACTGTTTGGAATTGGAATTATGTATTAGTGATAAATTTTTCTTTATTTTCTTGTTTTTTTAGTGGATTTCTTACAATTTTTCACTTTTCCAAAGTAAATTTTTAGCAGTTACAATTAAGAGTAGTATTATACTCATTTTGTGGCAGTTAAAAACCACTAAAAGCTAAAGATTAACCAAACCAAAAATGCAGATTTTGGCGGTTTAACCGCCAGTAAATGTTAAAAATTAACCAAACAAAAATGCATCTTTTGGCAGTTTTAAACCACCAGTAATTGTAGATCATGTTTTGGCCAAAATACCAATGTTAACTAAAAAACCGCCAGAAACAATTTTTGGTGCATGTAGACCTGGCAGTTTATTTAACCACCTGAATTGCGATTTGTGACAGTTTTTAGTGGCTAGAAACTTCATTTTTAACTGCACTAATCAAATTTTTTTTGTAGTGATTTATAAGTCACCAATATTCCCACCACTTAATTAGTATAAATTAAAATAATATGAGTTAGTTACTACAATACAATAGTTGAAAACAATATGCAAGGCACCTTCATGAGATCTTCTAATACTCATCAATTGAATAATCTATCTATTTACTATATTATAAAACAATGTCCTCTTTGGACAAGTGTCATCATTTTAGAAGCATTTTTCCCTCTTAAACACTCTTTTCCTCTTTTTTTCATATATTGTTTTTAGAAAAAGCAAAACTTTTTCCAATCTGTGCGGTGGCTTTTCAATCTATCAAATTTCAATCTCTTCTTTTTCCCTTGCATGCCAAAACCTTTTCTTTGTCAAAATTTCCTCCTTTCTCTGATCATTCTCTCATGGCAAAACCTTTTGTGTCAAAATTCCCTCACGCTTCAGTATCATTTAATCACACTCCTCTCTTCTCCATCTTGACCCTCTCCAACAGGTACAACGATAATCCTTTTTTTATTCTTTTTTCCTTTTCTTTGCCTCTTTATTTGTTCTCTGCTATCTTCATTCTTAAAATAGCTACCAGTGAAAGAGAAGGGTGTTAACGTTTAGATCTGCTGCAGGTATTTCATTTTTGTTTTTAATTTGCTTCATTTTCATGCAAATTCCCTTGCCTACAAGTGCTCACTGTTCCTGGGTCTCATGTTTTTCACTGTTTGTGGGAGCAATAGGGGTTAGCAAGTTTTATTTATTTTTTATTTGGGTGATGAACATGCATGGGTTGGGATTGACCCTTTTCTTTTCTTGGTGCAGGGACTCACTGTTAGGTTGAAATTGACTGCACAAATTGCTCGGCATATGTGGTTTTGACAAACAAAAAAAGAAGCAGCATATTTCTTATGTTAGTATGGACTACCATCGGGATAACTTGAATCTGACTTGAATTATGAAGAATAAGCTTATTTCCGTCTATCACTCTCTCTTCCACTCTCACTGCATAATTATTGGTTGATGGTAAAACTATTCTGTAGGCTCTCTGAGCTTTCTTTGCATCAGAACTTAGAACCTGTTTTAGGGTGAATTAAATTTGTACCTACTTATCTATCACAAGAAGTTTTTGTTTTGAAGTTCTCTTTTAACATTTAAATTTATGTTGATTAAGAGTCTTGGTATGACTTTTTAGAGGTTGTAAATGATTGTCAATCATTGCTTGTGTTCAAATTAATTTGCTCACCATCCCAAAACCAACATATTAAGGATCATTTGTTTTAGAATGGTCTTTTGATTAGGCTAAATGCATTCCTTTGCAGGTGATACTGCTAGGACACAGCGATGAATACAGCACAGATAGAATAATGAGAGTAACAGTAGCTTTCAACCGCTTTGCCAGTGGCTTAGTAGAAAGAATGCCAAGGTAAGAGTGGTTTGAAAGACAATAAGGTTTTTTCATTTTAAATATTCAATCATTTAATTTTCATATTCACTTATTTGGTTGATGACATGCAGGGTATGATTTGGTTATGCCCATGTGGTCCACAACCGGTATGACGAGTGGCTCATGTATGCCATTGGTGGCAGTGCCAACCCTACCATTTTTAGTGAAGGGAACTATTTTATGGCTTCAAATGATTCTGCTGCGAAACAGGTAAGCAAGGAATTAAAATTAAGTAATTAAAGGGCACAAGGTCACTGATTGTAATAAGTAACAGATTAAGAATTTTCAGCTTATGTATACACTGAGGGGTGATTAATTCGTTGATGACAGGTTACCAAGAGGGAAACTACTGAAAAGTGGAATAATTGGAAATGGAGTAGTTTTCAAGATGAATTCTTAAATGGTGCGTATTTTGTGCCATCTGGGTATGGAGGTTAAGAATTCACCATTTATTTGATTCTTTATGCAAATTAATAAGCTTTAGGTGCTAAACTGTATGTGAATAATGTTCACATGGTACAATCCTCTATTGGCTATTTGCCATGTACTTTGATTTTTCTATTCCAATGCTTCAAATATATTTACTATCCATGCACATTCACTCCTTATAATATTTTTACAGACTTGAAGCCTTGCCACAAAAATCTGCACCAGCACACTTCTCTTTCACACATATTAGCGCAACGTACTTTTCTTTAAGGTCAAATGAAAGGACTAAAGCAAACATCCCATTAGAAAACCTCCACGAAGGTGTAAACTCAATTGATTTTGGAATTTCTCTTTCTGGTATGTCAAACTCATCCACGGGTCCTAAATGATTGAGTCAGTTGAACGTTAATTAAATTTGGCCAAAGTATGTCTCTGATTTACGATAAGTATGAATCAAATACTTTAGTTTCACATAGCCCAATGTGTTTATTATAAGTGTAGTGGTGGTTTAATCATAGATAATTATCTATATGGATATTTTATATACATATTTTGGGTCTGTTATGTATTTTTTTTGATTTTTTTATACAGGCTGGTCTGCTTATTATAAGTATAAATCACACTCTAATTTATTGTAAGTATATTAAATAACAAATATAATGTTCTCCATGAAGTATGAATGTTAAATATATCATGTTATCTTTTTTTTATTAAAATTTTAATTATTTTTTAAAGTTTAACTCCACTTTAAAAACAAATCTTATCTGTACTAATTTTTTATTTTATTTCTATCCTCATCAAAGAAATTTCCTTTTATTTGTATTTTTATTTCTTATTTTCTGTTTTTGTTCCATATCCTTTTGTTGGAAGATCATTTACAACTACTTGGTAAGAGTGGTGTATCATGTATTGTGCTTGAAGTAATTAAAGGAACTGGAATAGCAATGTGCATGCAAAGGCTAAAGTTGTTGCTTAGCAGCACATACTTTTCCTGCTTGCATACTAGAGGCAAAGGATAAGATCATTTCTCTAACGTGTGCAAGTGGAAAGTAGTTAGTATTTATAATATCATACTTTCATTAGAGGTATAGATGATTGTTAAAGAAAGGATCATTCAGTTTTGCAAGAAGATGTAAACTTACTATACTCTGGAATTTGATGCAGTTATTTAAGTTTTATGCATCAAATAAACCAATCTTGAAAGAAATTCTCTATCCTTTTCCTATTTCCTACAGCATTCCTTGCTGTCATCATTGGTTTCTTCTTCCCAAAGCATTATCTCACTGTTGTTAATTAAGCTTTTGGAGCAAATGGGGTGGTTGTGTTTTATTGGTGACCCTGGACAATGTTAAAGCAGATGATGAGAATGAGTTCAATGAAACTAAGGTGAATGAAGACACGAAGGAAAAGTCACTTGATGATGGACAAGGTTTGTTGCATAAGCTTAATAATGCAAGAGTCACTTTAACCACCTTGCCTATTATGCTTTTATAGTGTCTATACACACAACGGTCTTAATTGTCTAAGAATTTGGTGTTTCAAGACTCGTGTATTTTTTTCCCACTGGTTTAGATTGGTTTACATTTCAAAATTGAGTTACAATAGAGGATGGTTATATAGAACAGGAGTTGTTTTCTCTTTCCTTTATCAAGGTTTGCTTTAATAATTTTAATTTCTCTTGGTTTGGAAAATGATATAATCTGTTGAAGTGCATCAACTGGTTTTTCATTTCAAACTCTTTTTTGCTTTCAAATTGTCAAAAGTACAGTTTGTTTGTTTGATGTATTCCTCAGAATTTACTTTTCCTTTGTAACTTGGACGTCTAGAATATAATGTTAGATTAGTCGTGTTAGGTAACATTCAGCAAGCACCTTACTGATCATTTAATTCTATATGGATCCATGCACGGTAAACAAACTTTTTAGAGAGGCATATTTCTTTTTATGTTTGCAAATGTCCTCTGTATCCTTTCCTTCATAAGAAACGTGTTTGGTAAGTTCTTTTGATAGTAGCTCACGTTTTATTATTAACTTGAGATTTTTTTGCGTAGCTTATTAACTTGTGATGGTTTCTAATCAATGTTATAATGATATTAGATACAATGAACAAATGGAAGAGTTGTTGGATCAAGCTTATGAACGGTTTGTGAACCAAAAGGAAGTACAAAGCAGTGAAAGTGAATTAAAAAATAGCTGAAAATGGAATTCAATAACTATAGGTAGAAAAATAAGTTAGATCATGGATAGAACAGGTTGGTGAGGCAGACCAATCAGACATCGTTAGGAATTCATAGATACAGGTAGTTCAGTGGTAAACTGTCATGGACATCTTTAATTAAAATCAGAAAACTTTCACTAGACATGGACAACCTTTTAATAATAGTGTAGTTACCATTTTGATTAATATTCGGTGCCTCTGTTCATTACTTTGGGTTTAAACGTTAAAGTTTAGTAACAAAATTAAAAAACTTTAAAACTTAAACTTTCTTATAATGAAATAATTAATGGATAAAAGTGTTATTAAATCAATTATAATGGTTGATATTGTCAATAACAAAATTTAAAGTGCATTATTAACATAAATTTTTATAATAATAATAATAATAATAAACAGAATGACTAAAAATTACTTTCTCGATGCTAATTTCTGCATAAAAAACCGACAAAAAAAATCTGCTTGCAAGAAAATTTGCAAATTCAAGTCATATCATAAACTTTCTTATAATAATTAATGTATAAAAGTGTTATTAAATCATTTATAATGGTTGATGTTATCAAAAAAAATATTTAAAGTGCATTATTAACATAAATTTTTTATAGAAATAATAATAATAAAAAGAATAACTAATGATTATTTTTTTATACTTTTTTATTGACTAAAATTGTAAATTAAAATTTTTTATGTTCTGTTATTGACTTAAAATCATTAATAATTGAGAAATAAATAACTTTATTTGTAAAATTCTTTATTCTCTTTCAATGACTTAAAACTATTAATAATTGAAGAATAAATAATTTTTAAAAATATCATAGAAAATTTTGTTAGTATTTACTAAATATATAAATAAATTTTAATAAATAAATAATAAATATATATATATATATATATATATATGTATAATGTTTTTTTAGAAAGTTTGGGGGCATGCCCCCTCTGTCCACACTAAGTTCCCCCCTGCACTAAGTTATTTATTTCCCTTTTGATCTATACATGTACTTGTCTCTCCATTGTTAAAACAGAAAAATAAATTATTGTAACTTATAAATTTGGTACCGACCACTGACATAAGAAAAAAAATCCTTAATTGGAGTGTTTATAATGTATATTTGTTTATCATGTGCTTAAAAAAGAGAAATGTTACTTTATAAACAAAGTAACTCTATTTATATAATGTACGTATAAGAAGTTTAGATTTAATTAGAAATAACCTTGTGGGTAGGAATGTATGAGAGAGAATAAAAATTATAGAACAATATAAGATTAATCAATTCATTGTTTTAAATTATCTAAAATGCACTTAAAAGTTTATATATATTTTATAATTTATTACAAATATAAAGGAAAGTTAATATTTAAAAAAAAAAACTGTAAGCTGATATATATATATATATATATACTATTACAGTATACGTGAATGAAAAGATAAGATTAAGAATTATAATATTCTAAATGGCGAGTTTCGTTATAATTATCATGGAGAATAAAAAAAACAGTAGAAGTGGTAGAAATAGGTGTTAAATAAAACCAAATATAAGAGATCATTTCTTTTAAATTTTAATTTGAATTATTATCGATCCTCTTTAAATCTCTAAAGTTTATGTGGATTTTGTGTTGTCATAGTCTGGTGACAATGCCAGATGAATGTCCTACTATTTTATTGGAAAAGTTTCTATTGTAACTTTACGAAAGTGGAAAACTACTGTTATAATTATCAAGGGTTACCATATTTATTTAATAGGCTAACTATTTCACTATGTTATTATTTATACTACAAATGTGTCTTGATTTTTTTATTTTTTTTTATGTCTATATGCTTTGAAAACATTCTTTTCTTCGTATTGAATTTGGCTAACTCCATTCTCACATAGGTAACTTATGTTTTTAATGTACTGAATATTTTTTAAGAAAATAGCGCTTATTTCATTTTTTTAAAACGTAATATTATTCTAATATTTCAATCTCAAATTTATTTTTATAAAAATTATATTAATTTAGTTTCACAATTAATAAAATCAAAATTAATTTTATTTTTTTATTTGTAGACATGATTAATTTTAAAGCAGAGATTTGATTTTAGATTTTAGTCAAAATTCATTTAAAATTATGATTTACGTCAATCATAGGCTTAATCATTAGTACCTAGCTGTGGATGCCTCTCCTTTTCTATATAGATGTTCTTAAAATTTCTATTGGTATTGAAATTGAGACGAGTGTACCCATTTCCATATAAATTTTTGCCAAGATGAAAGTATGTTGTAGCGTCAAGAGTTAAGTCTAAACTAGAATTAAAGATCTTGATATGTGATTACAACAATACTCATTATACATTCACTAAAAATATACTTTGCAAAGTCTTTCAAAAATATGATGTTTTTTATTACAGAAATTGACATTCCATTCATATCAGTGTAAATCCTTTTGTTGGTCTTGGTCTATGTTAGGATTTTACTACATTATATATATATATGTAAAACAATGTATTGTAGAATCTAAATAATACTCACGTATTTCGAATTCTAACATAGCAAGAAAATAGTGTCTGCCATTTGATTCTCGTAAAATATATCTTCATTTATTCAAGCCAATGGTCTTCATTTTTAAATATCCTATAGTGGGCATTTTTTAGATTTGGTTAAATTATTTTCTCTGCTTGAATACTCTCACTCTTTCTGTATTTTTGGAGAACTTAAATAGCTAATTATGTTTGTCTCAATATAAAAATTTAATTTTATAAACAAGTGTATTTCGAGCATGCGTGAAAACAAGAGTGACCCGTGCGAATGTATGGGTATCTTACTAGTTTTTCCTATAAAAGATAATGACGGATTACGTTGAGCCTATAAAAGAAAATCTCCCAGCTTGTTCCGCTTTTGGGGAGGTGTTGGGAGCAATTCATTATCAGGTGGGATTATGTTGCATTCTTCTTTAGTTGGGTCTTTTTGGATGAATGATGATCACCATCACAATCGTTTGTTGTTAGCAAGCCATAGTTTAGGTGTTCTGATTGGTAAAGGGTAATGAAGGGTTCCAAGATTCACACAATCGCAATTAAAGGAGCGTGAACATAAACAAGATTAAGCGGAACCACTTGAGCTGAAAGAAGAAGTAAAAGCTGAGACATAACAAAGAAAAAACATAGGTCTCTAAAGCATGTGTAAAACACTAACCTTTAGGTTCGATTTGTCTCCACCAATCTCTATAGAAATCGCATGCAATAAGGTGTCTTGGTGAATCCCTTTCAGGATACAATGGAGTTCCTTGACATGGTATGCACATTCACATCAAGCGTATCATCAATCATAATTTATAGAATAATAGTTTTCTTAATTCTCTTTACGCACAAGGGAAGAAAGAAATGATTTGAATGTAAAGAATTTGATGAATTCTGTGTTTTGTTGTGTTTTCTGCATGTAAATAAGTTTTATTTATAAACCATCTCATGTCTTCTAGTGAAGAGATTTAATGTTTCAAATAAATACATTTCATGACTTTTGGTGAAGAGTCACATCTCATGACTCTTGATAAAAAGTTACATCTCATAACTCTTAATGAAAAGTTACATCTATTCATATTTATACCTTTACATGAATAAAACACAATTTTATGAAAGCATACAACCTTTTATTAATTTTGAAAATCTCTCACAATCCCTTACCATTTTCAAAATACATCCAAATTCCATTATTTCGAAAATCACATGGTTTCAAATAAAGTTATCTCGTGATTTGAACCTTTACTTAGTAAGTCATGGGTTTCACTCATTCCGAATATTATGGTAGACAAGCTTTGAACCAAATAATCATTAGAACAAGTGTGCATAACTTATACATGCAATCTCAGTACCATTAAGCGAATTGTTAAAGTGACACATTTGATAAGACCATGTGTCAAGTATCTTTTTCATAAATGTTTTAAGAGTTAAGCCCTAAACTCTAAGAAGTGGCTACACTTCACTCTCACATAGGTAGACTTTATTAGAAGTGCCCCATGATAAACACTTCAGCACATACATGCTATAAGGCAATTAAGAACAAATGTTTAACCTTCCCCTTATATTTACTTATGGTTCAAGTACTTTTAAAACCTTCGGATGTATCTATTGTTAAGTACTTGCAATCACTCTAACAATGTACTTTCACCATTGAACTCAAAATTTGATGCTACTTAAGTGTGAGTCGAGTTTCTATCATTGGTGATCAATTAGATATGGGCTTGAGTCCCATCCCTAATGATGTTTTACACACCATATCCCTTATCAATCTGTTCGTCAAAGGATTTGCAAGATTTCTTTATGTTGTTATAAAGACTACAGATATTACTCCATTTGCAATTAGATCCTTTATATAGCAATGTTTAAGTCCAATGTACCTGAACTTAACATTAAGATTGAAATAAGAATAGAAAAGAATATTAAGTAAGTGCACAAATCATGTTCATCATTTAACCAAATAACTTAAATAACAAACTTACAAATAGAGAATCAAGAAGATGAAAATATCAAAAAATTTGTACACTGTAAAGACTGAATATCTCTTACCATAGGCAACAAATCAATGATCCAACCGTTCAGATTTAAGAATCATGTATTCTGAATCTGTTGACAAAATTCCAGCTGGTCCAACGGTTAACGAAGTCATTAAAGCAATTTTACTAAAACTGCCATATGAAACTACAAGAATAACAAAATCTTGTTTCTTTTTCTTAGAGAACTTACCAAATATACCTTCCTCCATTACATTCATCTTTTATTGAACATATCGTTTCCTTAGTATTGTCTTATTTACGATACTCTTATTCTAAATGAAGGTGATTACCCCAATTGTTCAAGAGAAATATCATCTTTTTGATGTTTTAGACTTTTTAAAGTCTTTTCATGAAAGAGGAAATTTGTCAATGATTAATGATACAATCATATGCTTTCATCTATATGCATATTGTGTTTGTTTGTAGATACTAAGAATATGTTCAATTTCATGCATTTGTTTTATGAGAGGCCTACTATCAATCATCTTATAATTATAAAAACAATTAACAAAGAAATTTCTTACTTGTTTTGTCTTCCATCATGTACCTTGATCCAGAGTTTTGATACATATCAAACAAAGTGTCACAGGTACCATTTAGAATGTGTCCAATGCAAATATAGTCATCATTGTCCCACTTGTTTTCTCACAAGTTTTAGGAATGATCTCTTCTTCCTTATCTGCTGGCCTTAGAGTTTTCTAGACATACATCACCTTCAAAGCAGTAAGAAGGAAGTGCATCCTCTTTTGCCAATTAACGATGTTTCCACCATTTTGATAATATCAAAAGTCATATTCTTCAAAGTTATAGTCATCGTTGTTAGAAGCAAAATCGAACTTAAAGATTGTTGATACAATCTTCATTGACTAGTAATCAAACCTAGTACAATCTTTATTGACTGGTAATCGAACCTAAAAATTGTTGGTGTAATTTGGTGGTGATGGCTCTGCAATAATGAAGAAATATCATAGAAAAAATCATTGACAATAATTGTCCTACAAGAAAGAAGAAACAACAAAAAAAAGCACAAGTCTCCAAGGTGTATGTAAAACACTAACCTTTAAGTTCAATTTGCTCTCACTAATCTTTATAGAAATCGGATGCAATAGGGTGTTTTGGCAAATCTCCTTCAAGATACAATGAAGTTCCTTTACATAGTTTGCACACCCACATCAAGCAAATTGTCAATGGTTGCTTATAAAATAATAGTTTTCCTAATTCTTTTTACGCACAAGCAAAAAAAAAATAAAGTGATTTGAATGCAAAGAATCTCGAGCATTTTGTGTTTTTGTTGTGTTTTTTTTTTTTTTTTGCATGTAGATTGGTTTTATTTACAGATCATCTCATGTCTTTTAGTAAAGATATTTAACGTTTAAAAAGACACATCTCATAACTCTTGATGAAGAGTTACATTTATTCATACTTACATATTTACATGAATAGAAACATAATTTTATGAAAGAATACAACCTTTCATTAATTTTGAAAATCTCTCAAAGATGTGAGAACAATTAGTATTAGTAAAAAGATCAGCACAATGGAACACAGGATATCAATTCTTTCTATCCTAATGTTGAGAGTCTCATCTGAGACACTTGTTATCAATATTTGCCAAAGAAAATTACTTCGCTGTAAGTTCATTAAACCACTTAAAAGGGAAATCCAAAATTCAAGATAATTAATCAATAAATTCAATACATCGTCAATGATAGTGGGACCAATTTCATGCTCAATTACGTCAGTTCAAAGAAGCATAAGACTTGACTTCTTGACTCATTGTAATGTGATCTTAAACTGATCCAAGACAACACTACCCCATCTGAAATTTCTACACGATGCAAATCAAAATCAAAACACTAAGAAAAATTGTGTGAATGGTAACGAAGATTAAAAAGATCACGTCACAACCAAAAGTTCCAAAGTCCACTGAGTTTGAAGTGTAGAGTACGTAAACAGAGTACAAAACGACACTGGATGTGTATCACAGTATTCTAATTAAATTCTTGTTCTTGGAAATAAGACAAGGTTATGGAAAGGTCAGGTGGTTGTTTTAAGTGGTTAGTGTTGACACGTCACTTCACTTAATCGTGACAACTCAACAAGACTAAAGAGAGAATGCATTCAAAACGGGTGTATCTCATTTTCATCAACCTATTGTGATATTCAATGACCTCAAATTTCTTGGCACATTTTCTATGTAAGTATCTCTCCCTTCCCTCACATAACCAAAAAATAAACTCTCCCCTCCCTCAAACACGTTTTATAGCACTCAGTGGTATGTCAGATTAGACAGTGATAAACAAAGATTCGGTCAGTAGCATACCAAAAATGCAAAGACACTAACTAGTGTTTCTAAAGAATTAAAAGAAAAAAAAAATTATTAATGTATATTATTTTTATTTTTAATAAAAACTTTTTATTATTCACTACTTAACTAGTCCTCAGTACTAGTTAGCAAGATCCTATGATAAAAAGGATGATTTTTTTTATCTGTGTGTTTTTAGTAGTTTAAGTTTTGTCTAGCTTACAGTTTTTTCGTGTTTCCTTTGCCGGTTTTTCCTAAGGGCAGTTTCTTGTCAAAGGAATTTCACTTTGTATTATTCAAAGCTTCACTACTACATTCCTACAATAGACATTTTGTTACACTTTAGAACGACAATATTAGGATATGTCCAATAGTGGACGAAAAACTACTTAAACACTATAACATATAGCTAATAGATAATTTACCTTTCTAATCAAATGAGAGGGGAGGGGTTTTTGAAGCAAGCCAACTACATAGCTACCTTACACGTTACAACTCAGTTACACATCAATTTATGAAGTCAAACTGAAAGCAAAATATACTAGTAATAAATGCAATATACTGCAACATAGATTACAAACTAGTATTCTCAGAAATTACAATGTATCACATGACAAATGGACCGGAGAGGTTGAAGGAGAAGACAAACAAGGTTTAGGTGGAATTTGCAATAATTCAACTTTACTTTCTAGCATTTCCACCACTTTACTTATGGCTGGTCGAGTTGAAGGGTAGGTTTGTATACACCATAAGGCCACTATTGTTAGCTTTCTCACCATTTCGTCATCACTTTCATTTCTTATATTCTGCAAACCAAGTTCCTGATCTGATTCAAGACGATTGTAAATCCAATGAGGAAAATATATTTCACTCGAGCAATTTACTTCAACCTTAATATTATTTTTCATTCCAACCATTTCTAAGACCATCATTCCATAACTGTAAACATCTGACTTATGTGATACTACACCAAAATTCCTGGAAAAAACTTCTGGAGCAATATAGCCTGCAGTTCCTCTGGCACCAAATATTGATACCGCACTTTCTTTTCTTGGACATAGTTTTGCGAGTCCAAAATCTGAAATTTTGGGACAGAAATCCTCATCTAGTAATATGTTGTGAGGTTTTATGTCAAAATGCAAAATTCTGGTGTTGCAACCTCTGTGTAAGTACTCTAATCCACGGGCAATGCCAATTGCAATATCATACAGTATTTTGCAATCTAATCGGCCAGCAACCTCTGGTGGATTTTTCTCTTCATATATAAACTTGTCAAGAGATCCATTAGGCATGAACTCGTATATTAGAGCCCGTTTAGAATTATCCAAACAGAATCCCAAAAGTCTAACAATGTTAACATGTGAAGTCTTGCTGATACTTGCAACTTCATTGATGAATTCTTCTCCGTTGCCTTCTGATTTATTTAAAATCTTCACTGCAACAACACGTCCATCATGTAACTTCCCTTTGTATACACTACCAAATCCCCCTTGGCCTAATTTGTTCCTGAAAGAGTTGGTCATTTTCTTAACCTCTGAATAACTGTACCTAGTTGTAGGAAGGGGTCCATGATCCTTTAAAAACCCCTCAATAATCCGATGGGTTGGATTCTCCCTCCAAGAGATCTTTCTCCTAAAGCAGCAAGCCAAGACCATCAACAGCACTACAACTCCAGCAGCCACCATGGCCGAAGCTGAAGAATTTGTTTGATATAAAAGGAAAATGTTTAGCGTAAATAAGACAGTAATGATCTGTACATATGAATAAAAGTCACAAAACATGTTTATAGGCTATGTTCGATTGGTTAACTGGACTAATTTTGGCTTTTTATTTTACTACCAAACCAATTTAACATATAAATCCGCTTAGTACTTAGACTCGTGCGTGAATGGTATGATTTAGAGAATCATTAATTTGTGGACCCTTGTGATCGTAACAAAATGATAAAATTGAATTGGGTGTTTATAATGTTTTACCTTTTGCCACTATGGGCATCTTCTTTCTGGTTTTCTCTGCACAACAAAACAAACAAACCAAAAAAAAAATCAGATCGAATATTTTATTTAAACCCTTTATTTATGTGAAAGATTTGCTAACGCTGCATTTTGTAGTTATTTTTTTGATGAATTAAGAATTGCAGAAGAACGTGTACCGTAACTGTTGACACAACAGAATCTCTCTCTGCTGTCAAGTTGGCACTGCCCTCGTCGGCGATAGTGGCAATCTGCACATTCATCAGTTAATTTACTTCAATGAAGATATCGGCAGTTAGGAATGTAAACGGGTTTTTAGCGTCAGGCACGTCTTTAATTGGAAGCTGGAGCTGTGTACATGCTGTCAAAGAACTCGGAGTCGCATCATCATCTTTGATTGAGTGGCGGTAGCTGTAGTAGAGATCGTAGTCACGGCACTTAGTATAATTATACATGTTTGCGGGATGGCTGACATGGAGGCTGCTGTTGCACCTGAACAGAGTTGTGCTGTATTGGATACGAAAAGCAGCAAAGTGAAAGCTGTGAGGAATAGTATAATTGTTTCTGAAAGCTCCACAACTTTCGTTCTGCAGAAGGTCATAGAGATTGCTGTCTCTAAATTGAAAAGTTGTGTGAGTAGTAGTAGGACTACTCAGAACTGAGCTACGCGTAGAATCTGAAACCATTTTCCATTTTTCTGTAATTGGATCGTTTTGAGCTTATCTGGATCATCACAATTCTTTATGGGCAATAAGCCACAGTCCTGGCGTTCTGTTTTAGTAAAAGGGAAACTGATATTGCCAACATATCCACAAGGAAATGAGGGCGGACACTTTCCTTGGTACCCAGCCGCCAAGAGAAGTGGAATAAGCTGACAAAAC
Source organism: Spatholobus suberectus (assembly GCA_004329165.1). Lineage (NCBI taxonomy): Eukaryota > Viridiplantae > Streptophyta > Magnoliopsida > Fabales > Fabaceae > Spatholobus > Spatholobus suberectus. The sequence goes on from CM014735.1 coordinate 6,278,291, forward strand.
AAAGCAATAATAGAAATTCATAAACTGAACTCATCCTTCCTGAATCACCCTGTACGTTTATTTATGAGCTAAAAACGTTATGGAGTAAGAGGTGAGTCTCTCTTCATTATTTTAAACATTCTTCGCGATGGCGTGCCCGTATGAGCTTCTTAATACGCCAGTTGACTTGGAGAATGACCTATGGAAGACTTGGTCTAGTAAATAAGTGTGGAAAAAATTTTAGTACTTGGGCAGCCATTGTGGGGACATGGCGAACCCAGCACGCACGCAAAAGGAAAGGTTAGTGGATATTAACAACTGAATCAAGGTTCTCCGTCAGCCTTTTGCTAGTCAAATGCATTATCCATTCCACATTATTCGTCAATACTTTTAGAGAAATTCTAAAATCTAAATATTAAGAAAAGAAATTCGACCAATCTTTTTTTTTTTTTTTTTTCCTTTTGAGGTTCAAATCCGACCAATCTTTGTATCAACCATCTACAACATGATTTCCATCAAAAGTCAAGTTTACATTTCAATTTTTAACTTCAGATTATTCAATAAAATATTGCCACGTCTCATTCATACCTTTTCGTGCAAAAAGTTTCGTACTATTTAGCAAAGTGATACTTTTATTCTGGTACACGATTCAAATGTATGCAAGTTTGAACCAACAAGACCGTTAAATTACCCCCTCTAACCAATCCTTAGTGGTTTGTATTGCTACATTTCACTTTAGAATTTTACGTTGTTAATAAATTAGAAATTAAGGTTGATATTATTATAGAATAGTTATTGGAAAAGTCAAAAAAATATCGTATATGATAATTTGTAATTAAATAAAATATTTCTCTTAAAATAATAATATTTAATGAGTTTGGGAAGAGAGAGACAGAAAAAGAAAAAATGAAAGATATAATGCATGATGCTACAAGAAAAAGGGAGACAAAAAATTAAGCATAAATAAATGTAAAACAAAGAGATGCTAAAAATTAAAATTGATTACTTTATATATAATAATACTTGTTTGAATCATAATTGTGCTATGAATTTGTCTTCTATTATTGCATATATGGAACTTGCGACTAAGAATAAGAATGTAAAAATGGGTTGAATTTGGCAAATCAACTCACTTAACCTGTAAAATTGATTGGATTAGGTTATAATGTATTATGATTTAACCTTCATTTTGCATAACTCATTATATATATTGCCAATCCAACAAGTCAAGAATGGGTTGAGTTGGATTGATTTGTCGTTGGATATTGTGATGAATTGACACACACACAAAGATTCACTTTTTTTCATAATGTTGTGTCGCCTGCCCAAGAAATTGTATCTTTATCTGACAAATCCTCTCTCTATATAAATTAGAATAGCTATATTAAACGAGAGTTTTTTAGCTGTTATTTTTAATGAGAGTGTTTTTAGCTGTAGTTCTTCAACAAAAGTATTTTTAGAAATTTTTTTAACATCTTATCTTTTTCAATTTATCATTTTTAACATCTCTAGTTTTAAATTGAATTCCAATACCCTCTCTATATATATACATTAGAATAGTTATCTTGAACTAGAGTGTTTTTAGTTGTTATTTTTTAATGAGAGCGTTTTTAACTGTAATTCTTCAACAGAGTGTTTTAAAGAATTTTTTTAATCTCTTATCTCTTTTGATATATGATTTTTAATATCTTTAGTTCTAAATTGAATTTTAATATTTTTTTTAAAAAATTATCAAAGATTAAAAATTAACAATGTATTACAATAATTGTTTATTATAATTTTAAAATCCTTTCCATATATAAATTAGAATAGTTATCTTGAATGAAAGCATATTTAGCTATTATTCTTCAACGAGAGTGTTTTTAACTATCATTCTTCAATAAAAGCGTTTTTAGAAAAAATAAATTAACCTCTTATGTCTTTCGATCTATTAGTTTTAATATTTTTAGTTCTAAATTAAATTTTAATATATTTTTTTTAAAATTCAATAATTAAAAAATAATATTGTATCACAATAATTATTTATTATAAATTTAAAATATGATTTATATGTTCAAAAATATTTATTTATTACAATTTTCAATTATAATATAATTAATATATTTAAAAATATTTATTTATTATAAATTTAAATTATATAAAATAAATATTTATTTTGTGCAATTTATAAACTAGTACTCTTTTAAAAACGATATAAGAAACCCGCTGAGACACTTATTATGGACGCTCTAAGCGACGTCACTTGAAAATTGAATGTTTTTTGGTAAAGCTTGAAAATTGAATGTTTGCAATCAATAATCATTGCTCTCATATAAAGCACAAACTAAACAGTTGTTGGAAAACCACTAGCGACGAAATTAGTTAGTGCAAATAAAACCTTTCAAAATTTCACTCTTATAACTTCTTTAATAGTAGAACCTAAGAGTTTAATTACAGCTTCTTTTTGGTACGAATTTAATTACAGTATACGATCAGCGTAAAAATTCTATAGTATTATTCAATTATAAAAATTTCTTATATTGTTAACTAATCATAAGTTATTATGTATGGTAAAATTATTAATTTTTATAATAATTATTTTAAAAATTATATCTAAAATAACTTCTACTTAGTTGAAAATATAAAAAAATTTGCATAAAAAATTCTAAAACCTATAGCAGAAAGACTACTGCTTAGCAATTGAAATAGAAGGAATAAACCTTCTCTAGTGACATTATAACTAGATGAGATCCTAGCCCTTCAATAAATTTATTAATATAATATGTTTTTATTATAAAGTGAAAGTTTTAAAAAATTAATGGTAAAATCTTAACACTTTAAAATCTCAAGGTTTTTTTTTTTTTTTTTTTCCACTTGAGAGAATACCTTCACCAAATAGAATTGTCTTACAAAAGTCTTATATGTTTAAGAGGATAAAGTCTCACATTAGGAGATAAAAAGGAAATAGGTACATATGTTTGATAAGTTATGCTATTGATTATTTTTATATTAAATTTTACAAATGGAACTAAGTTACTTGTTCTTCATACAAATATTAATTAATTTTAATTTTCAAAATTGTCTTATTATATTTCGCAGAATAAACTTTGACTTGGGCTCCCGCAAATTATCAAACCTGGGTGGGCTACAGGCTCTAATCCAGTATCATTTATCAAACCTACTCAATTTCAAAATCATGCGTAGAAAAATACTGACATCAGTTCAAATAAAAACCCTGTCTCTTTGGTTCATAAAACTTTGTCTATATCTAGGGGATATTCAGAAATGACAATGCATAATATTGAAGATTCTTACTGCTTGTGTTTTATGTTGGGGAACAAACTTCAGAAACGGAGAGAGAATTCATTTGTATGTAAGACGAAGAAAAAAGCCAAGTTTATCTGAACAATCCACTAAATAAACAAATGGATGTCAGAAAAAGAATTAAAACTAAGTGATCCATATACCAAGGTTTATTTCGTGGTTGGGCGAAAATTCTACCTCCCATTCCGGAGCTTCAACTAATCAGTTTATTTTATTTTGACTATCAAACATTGTTAGCTTAATTCCAATTTTTCCCTAGAATTATAAATAACTTGTCATTGTCCACCATTATTCTGAAATAAGCCTCGATACAAATCCTAAAAATCGTCACAGCATGTCATTTACCAGTCACCATTCACCAATATTCCCACCACTTAGTAGAAATTACAAATAATGTGTTGGCTACTACAATAAAATAGTTGCAAACAATATACAAGGCGCCTTCATGAGATCTTCCAATACTCATCAATTGAATGATTTTTCTTAAAAAAGATAATGAGGGATTATCTTTCAGCCTATAAAAGAAAATCTCTCAGCTTGTTCTGCGCTTTTTTGGGGGGGGGGGGATTATGAGGTGGGATTATGTCGCATTCTTCTTCAGTTGGGTCTTTTTGGGTGAATGGTCGCTAGCAGGCCACGGTTTGAGTGTTCTAATTGGTAAAGGGTAATGAAGAGTCCCAAGATTCCCACAATCGCAATTAAAGGAGCGAGAACAGAAAATAAGATTAAGCGGAACCACTTGAACTGAAAGGAGAACCAAAAGCTGAGACAAAAGTCAGCGAAACAAATATATAGAGAGGTCATTCTTGCGTTGAGAATTGTTAGTATCACTAAGAAATCAGCACCGTAGAACACAGGATAGCAATTCTTTCTATCCTAGTGTTGAGTCTCATCTGAGACACTTGTGATCAATATTCGCCTAAGAAAATTACTTCACGGTCAGTTCATCAAACTACTCAAATGGGAAATTCAAAATTCAAGATAATTAATCAATTAATTCAATACTTCATCAATGCTAGTGGGACCAATTTCATGCTCAATTACGTCACTTGAAAGAAGCATAGGGCTTGTTGACTCATTGTAATGTGATCTTAAACTGATCCAAGACGGCACTACTCCATCTGAACTTTCTCTTGTTCATGGGAGGTTGGTTAAAACTGTCTACATGATGCAAATCAAAATCGAAACACTAAGAATAATTGTATGCGTGGTAACGAAGATTAAAAAGATCACAGCGAAAAGGTCCAGAGTCCACAGAGAGTTTGAAGTGCATAGTAAGTAAACAGAGTACAGAACGACATTGGATGTGAGTCACAGTACTGTAATTAAATTCTTGGAAACAAGACAAGGTTCTGGAAAGGTTAGGTCGTCGCGGTTAATATTGTGTTCAATCAATCTTTACGTGATATAGTGAGATTTCTAATTTTTTTTTTTAAGAAAAAAAGTTAATAAGACTCAATCACATCAGTCGGGATCATAATAATCTTGAGGGTGTATCTCATTTTTTGATCTATCTATTGTCAGATTCAATGACTTCAAATTTCTTGGCACATTTTCTATGTAAGTATCTCTCCCCTCCCTCAAACACGTTTTCTACCACTCAGTTATATGTCAGATTAGACTAGTGATTAACAAAGACTTGCTAAAGTAGGATACCGAAAATGCAGAGAGATTAACTGTGTTTCTAAATAATTAAAAGTAAAAAAATTATTAAAAATATGATTAATGTATATTGTTATAATTTTTAATAAAAAAAATTTAGTATTCACTCCTTAACTAGTCCTCAATACTAGTTAGCAAGATCCTATAATAAAAAAAAAGGGATGAAAACAAAAAAATTTCTTGCTTCTCAACTTTTTTCCGTCCATAGTATCAAAAAGAATTTGTTGGATAATATTAAAAAATAAAAATATACTGAATTATTTTAATTTATTTTAATAATTAATTGGATGAACCTGTTTATCTTTATTTTTTATCTTCTAACGTAAAGATTTTTGTTATATGTTGAGTTAATAAACTTAAAAAAAGAGGGGGAGGGGGGAGAAGAGAAAGGAAAATATAATCAAGCCAAAGTCAAGTTTTGTACTCTTAAATAAGTTAAACTTAAACTTTAACCATGTGTTTGGAAGGTATGAAAAGAGGAGGAAAGAAAGTAGAGAGGAAAAAAAGTATGAATAATAATATTAATTTTTTTTGTTGGAGAGAAAGTGGAAGAAAAAAAAAAGTTAGACTTTTAGAAACAAAAATTTAAAACTTTCTTTGCTTCTACTTTTCTTTCAATTTAAATTTCAAACTTTTTTCTTCTCTCTCACTTTCTTTTCTCTCAACCAAATGAAGCCTAAATTTAATTGATTTGGACAAATTTAAATTTAGTTTTCTCTCCCTTTTTTTTCACAAGTTTGCAAGCATAGATAAATTACTTTACACTCCTACCTAATTTCAAACTCATAACTTGTCTTTATTTCCTTGTTAGTTAGCCTATGCAATTTTTACTTTTTACTTTTAGTTAGGAGTAGATATAGGTTTGGATGAATTTGATGATTAGATCAATTCAAACCAAACCGAAGAGAAAAAATCAAGTTGGTTCCAATCATCGATTCAGTTTAGATTTTTAAATTATAAACCCAATAACATCAATGAAGTATCGAATTTGAGTATACAGAACTCGAACCAACCCAAAACCATACTATTTTAATTTTTTTTTAATTTTTTATGTTGTACGTGTAATTCTATAATTATGTAATTTTATGTTGTGTAATTCTATAATTTTTATGTTGTGTGATTCTATAATTTTGACTTTTGATATTATTCATTTTTTCTTTCATCTTATTATGCTTCTTTTTTTTTAGCTATTTTTTTATTTTTCATTATTTTATTAGGTGACCCAATGACATAATCAGTTGGTTCAGTTCGGGATGCAAAAAAAAATTGAAGGCTTTTACTATTTACACTCCTCTATTTGCTACATACATTCTCCTTATTCTTTATTTTTATAGGTATAAACCCTATTATCTATACCCATATCCATTGTTCTTTAAAGCTTTCTCATCTATTTTCTCCCCTTTTCTTTTTTGGTATCAAATGTATTAGAAATTTATCTTAATCTCATTCCATTGTACTTTCATATTTAATTCCACCACACACGTAAAATACTTGATTCAAATTGTCTTTACTGTGCACGACAAGGTAAGCTGCAATCTTTTTCTTTTCAATTCTGAAAATTAATTTTTGAAAAACATCAAGAAGAGAAACAAGAGGGGGTAATGTGGTGAAACCACATTTGGGGGAGTACGACAAAACCACAAGGGGAAAAATATGGTGAAACTAGATGGAGGAAGTGTGGTGAAACCATAGGAAGGAAAGCATGGTGAAACTAAGGGGGGAATATGGTAAAATCATGGATGGGGGAGTAGGTGAAACTAGAGAGGAGAGTGCGGTGAAACAAAATGAGCAAGGAGTGATGTTTGAAAAAAGTGCAAAAAGATAAAGTTAATTAAGTAATTTTTCATAAAAAAAAATAGAGAATAAGAGTGTATTTAGCAAATGGGGGTGTGCAAATAGAAAAAAAGTAATTTTGAAAAATCCAATCCAACCCAAACCGATTAACATTGATCGGTTTGGATTTAAATATCCCCTAAATTTGAACCAACTCGACCCGTGTCCACCCCTAGTTTTAGCATCCTAATTTTATACTAATAAAATCATTATAATGCAAGAGGAAAATTCCTATTTAATCTAGTTTGTTAAAGTATTTTATTTAAAGAAATAATTACAAAAAAATATTTGTTTACTTTGTTTTTGTTTTTAAGAATTGTATAAAAATAGTAAAAATAAGATTATATTTTTATAATCACTTACAAAAATAAATAAAAATAATAAACATCTCAAATGAATGCTTGAGTTATATATCTTGCAAATTCTTCACAATACTACCTATATGAGCTGCTTAATATGCCAGTTGATTTAGACAATGGATTGTGGAAGACTTAGCCTAAGTTTGGAAAGAAGATATAGTAGTGGGTAGCCATTTAGGAAAATCCTGGCAAAATCATTTTCCCAATCACTATAACCATTTGGCTTATATTGATATCCCTTTTAATGGGTTAAGTTTTGTCTAACCTAGAGTTTTTTCGTGTTTCTTTTGTTGGTTTTCAATAAGTGCAGTTTCTTGTTTCACTTTGTAGTGGTTTATAATGGACCGGTAAATTTTGACTGGGTACTCCAAGTGAACCGATTTTATTTTTTTTTGACACTAGTTGCAATATTTTATACATATAATTATATTTTTTTTAAAAATAGCACAATGCACTTTCGTTAGGCTCGCACCTCCGACAGCCATAGCCTTGCACCTCCAACGGCCATCTCGCCTGAAATCGTGACTACTTCTCCGTCTTGGACTATCGATTCCTCAAAACCCACGTTTCTTTGAATTGAAATCCCGCATCTCCTCCCCAGTCCCCCTCCCCCTCTGTGCTCAACATTTTCCTTCTCTTCTTCCTCACCTCACTATAATACCTAGAAATGCAAATGGGATAAAAAGCACAACCAAAACCAAAGATAAAACAAATGCAAAAAAAGAAGAAGCAAAGTTTATAGCTTCTATGGCAACCAGCCATTACCTTTTTCCTCACCAACAATTATTCAAGTGTTAAATCACAGTTTCTCTTCTCAAATCTTGTCTCCCTTACTAACATTAACATTAACACTAGCACTGTACCCCCACAATAATGTCGCATTAAAAAATGAAAAACAAATTTGTTGTGTGCTCTGTCGCTGAAGCAATTTCTAACAGCTACCCCTGCTTTATTTTCTCCTTTTTCTTCTTTCTTTCCTCCCCCTTCTCCCTCCGTCCCTCTTTTGCTCTTCCCCTTTCTCTCGTAGCCTGTGGTGGCCCTGCAGCGGCAGCCGCCATCACCCTTTCCTTCCCTCTTCTCTTCTCCTTTTTGTCTCTCTCTTTCACACCTCCCCTCTCCATGCAACCGTGTCGTCTCAAACCGAAGCTCTCGCACCACCGCACTCACATCGCACTTGCTCTTGGTCTTCCAGACTTTTGCGGTGCAAAGGGTGAAAAATAATTGTAATTGCTCATAAATGATTAAACAGGTTGCCGGTAACTCATCTAAACCATTTAATATTTTATTAATAAATCTAATGGTTATTATATAGTTGTCCACCATAAATCATATGAACTACTTGACCACATTAGCCTGCGTCCACTTTGTATTATTCAAAGCTTAACTACTTCATTCTTACAATAGACATTTTGTGACACTTTCTTAAGTCCCTCCTACCATATATTATTTTCATTAGAAAAAAAATATATAGAACGACAATATTAGGTTATGGTCCAATAGTGGACAAAAACAACTTAAGCACCAACACATAGCTAGCAGAAGCATATAATAAGTCAAGCCGACTACATAGCTATCAGAAGCATAAATAAAGTCAAGAAATACGTATTAACTATGAAGTGCTCTTATGTGGTTACCTTACACGTTACAACGCAATGACACATCAATTTATGAAGTCAAACTAAAGGCAAAATATACCAGTAATAAATGCAATATACTGCAACATAGACAACATACTAGTATTCTCACGAATTACAGTGTCTCACATGACAAATGAACTGGAGAGATTGAAGGAGAAGACAAACAAGGTTTAGGTGGAATTTGCAACAACTCAACTTTACTTTCTAGCATTTCCACCACTTTGTTTATGGCCGGTCGAGTTGAAGGATAGGTTTGTATACACCATAAGCTCACTATTGTCATCTTTCTCACTATTTTGTCATCACTCTCATTTTTTATATTTTGTAAACCAAGTTTCTGATTTGTTTCAAGACGATTGTAAATCCAATGAGGAAAATATATTTCACTCGAGTGATTTACATCAGCCTTAATATTATTTTTCATTCCAACCATTTCTAAGACCATCATTCCATAACTGTAAACATCTGACTTATGTGATACTACACCAAAATTCCTGGAAAAAACTTCTGGAGCAATATAGCCTGCAGTTCCTCTGGCACCAAATATTGATACCGCACTTTCTTTTCTTGGACATAGTTTTGCGAGTCCAAAATCTGAAATTTTGGGACAGAAATCTTCATCTAGTAATATGTTGTGAGGTTTTATGTCAAAATGCAAGATTCTAGTGTTGCAACCTCTATGTAAGTACTCTAATCCATGGGCAATGCCAATTGCAATATCATACAATAATTTGCAATCCAATTGGCGAGCAATCTCTAGTGGAATTTTCTCTTCATATATAAACTTGTCAAGAGATCCATTTGGCATAAACTCATATATTAGAGCTCGTTTAGAATTATCAAAACAGAATCCCAAAAGTCTAACAATATTAACATGTGAAGTCCTGCTAATACTAGCAACTTCATTGACGAATTCTTCTCCATTGCCCTTTGAGTTACTTAAAATCTTCACTGCAACAACACGACCATCGGGTAACTTCCCTTTGTATACACTACCGAATCCCCCTTGGCCTAATTTGTTCCTGAAAGAGTTGGTCATTTTCCTAACCTCTGAATAACTGTACCGAGCTGTAGGAAGGGGTCCATGTTCCTTCAAAAACCCCTCAATAATGCGATGGATTGGATTCTCCCTCCAAAAGATCTTTCTCCTGAAGCAGCAAGCCAAGGCCATCAGCAGCACTACAACTCCAGCAGCCACCACAGCCAGAGCTGGAGAATTTTATTTAATATAAAAGGAAAATGTTTGGATAAGGAAGTAATGATCTGTATATATGAATAAAAGTCACAAAATATGTTTATAGACTATCCTTTCGTTTGATTAACTGGACTAAATTTTGGCTTTTTATTACAAAACCAATGTAAAATATAAATCTGCATAGTACTTAGACTCGTGCCTGAATGGTTGGCTCGTGTAAGATCAAAAGGAAAGCATGATTTAGAGAATTTTTAATTTGTGGACTATGGTCGATCGAAACAAAATGATAAAATTGAAGTGGGTGTGTATAGTACTCTACCTGTTGCCACTACCGGCATCCTCTTTCCGGTTTTCTCTGCACAATAATCAAAGAAAAAAAATTAAAGCAGATAATTAATTCAAACCCTTTAGTTTTGTAAAAACAAAACAAAAAACAAAAAACAAAAGAAAAACAAAAACAAAAGAACTTTAGTTTGTCTCAAAGACTCAAAACATTTGCGAACTACTTGAGTAAAAGATATCAGCAGCTACGAATGTAAATGGGTCTCTAGCATCAGGCATGTTTTCAAATGGACGCGTACCTTTGTCACAGTAGAACATTTTATTGTTGTCAAGCCGACATTGGCCTCCTCTGTTGTTATAGCAGCCATCACAGTCATTAGATAATACTACTTCAAGAACCATCTCAGCAGATACAAACGATAGAATGTCTTTGGTATCAGTCATGTCTTTTTTCGATAACTGAATAACTGAGCAGGATGAGAAAAGGCCATGAGCTTCCTCATTATTAGGAGAGGGAAGGCTGTCATAATAGATATCATAGTCAGGGCACTAGTGTTTAAAATAATGTGTTGCTGGGTGGTGGTTGATATGGAGGCCGTGTTTGCATCGGAACAGTGTTACATTAAATTTTATATGAATAGAATACAAAGGAGAAAGGGATGGAAGGCTATAATTATTGTTCAAAGTGTCGCATGCGTTTTCTTGTAAACGCTTGTGAAAATCATCATCAAAAATCGAAATCGCATTCTGCTGAGCGACGCCTGTAAGCACTACCCTTTTTCCACTTTTCTCCAGCTCGATCGTTTTTTGGCGGGAAAGAGGATTATCACAATCATGTATCGCTACCAAGCCACAGTCTGGTTGTTCTGCTTTGGTTAAAGGGTAATGAAAAGTCCCAAGATGGCCACAAGTAAAGGAGTGTGGACAATCTTGGTGCCCATTTCCATAACCAGCAGAGAGAATGAGTACAAGGAGAGAAAACAAGAGGAAGCAGAACCAATCAACTGGAGCCATCCCAAATTCCCAATATTTTGAGGAACAAGTGATGAATTCTCTTAACAATAACCAGATTCTCTATTAATGTAGTATATGTGATGTTATGCTTAGAGTTATTCATCTTACACAGTTACACCGGCTTCACAATATACACGTCACGTATCAACTCATCTAAAAGAACGTCTTTGATTCGCAAGTTGACTTGGAAAATGAGCAAGGAAGACTTGGAAAAAAATATAGAGGTGGACACAAACATATTATTGGCCATGGGATCATCTTGGTTATCCCAATAATGAAGCATGACCCATCACGTTTTCCGTTCAATTTCTCTTATTGACGATACAACATATTGGCAGGATTGACTCCTCCAAAATTCATATTCCCAATTTAAGTTCAAAGTTCGAACTTAGAACTTCATTCCTTTGCTCATAGTAACAGAATGGGACCTTTGAGAAAACTGGATTATTGAGGATCACAATAAAGTAGAGATTAGAAGCGCAAGCAAATGATATTTTGGAACAGTTAAAAAAAAGAGGGAAAAAATTTAGTGTTATATCGGTTTGAGCAAAACGTTTATATAAGTGTTTAATTTATATATAATATCAAAATAAAACATTTTTACGTAAACATTTAGGGCCCGTTTGGGGTGGTTGCAAGTTTTTGATTTTTGGTTTTCAAATGCAATTTTCAAAACAAAACGCGTTTGGCTAAAATAGAGTTGAAATGGTTTTTAATTCAATTTCAAAACACTTTTACATTCATTTTCAAAACCAAGAAAAAAATATTTGTAAATTTGGTTTTTTAAAAACAATATATATCATTATATTTGACAATAGCCTTTCTTGCACCACAACCACTGTCATTGTCACCACCATTGTCACTGCCATTGCTACTACTACCGCCATCTCTGCAGTCGCCGTCACCACCACCACCATCGCTACCATCACCACCACGACCACTGACACTGCCACCACCATCACCGCTGCCACAACTATCACGACCACCGGCATCGCCTCCACCACCACAAGTTTCATCACCATTATCATTGTCACCGCTGCCACCACGACCACGACTACAACCACCAATGCTATTGCCACCACTACAGGCACCATCACCACCACCACCGACTTCACTACCACCATCACCACTAGCACCGCCATAATCACTACCGGTACCGCCACAACCACCACCGTCAGCACCGCTACAACCATTACCGTCGGCATTACCACTGCCACCACCATCATTGTTGCCGTCATCACTACCATTGTCGTCACCACACAAACATATTCTTAAACTAATTTTAACAGAATAAAAAATTTCAAAGTGAGTTTATTTTAAAACCAAAAATTAGAAAAAAAAACTAATTTTTAAAAACTAAAAACTAGTTGCAGTTTTTAAAATTTTCAAAACTCAACCAAAAACCACCCCAAATAGGCCCTTAATATTAAGATTTTTTTTCTAAAATAAAATAATGCACCATCCATACCCATAAAATTTTATGAGTAATTCCTTATATCCCAACCTATTTCATAGGTAAATACACTTGTAATTGTAGGTAATTTCTAGAAGGCTCAATTAAGTTAGATCCAATTTTCATTTTAATGCCTATCTCATAGGATGATAACCTCGTAATACCAAAAACATTTGAATGTTAAGGGGGAAAAACAGTGGAGTGCATATTACATTATGGGTGGAGCTATTTAGTGCGAAGATACTGATACGAATAAATAACGAAAGAGTTAAATGACAAATCACACCCTCGCTTTACCATACAAAGTGGGTTGGGAGTGAGTTTTAATTTTCAAAACAGTTACAAGAGAATTCATGCTTTCATCTTGTACCAATAAGCATTAATCATAACATTAGCTTTCCAGTTATTTCTAACGGACAGAACATGCCCCTCCTCAAAATGGACAAAACTGAGAGCTGGAGCCAAAAAGACACGGGAAAAAGGAAACATACTTAACAAGCAATTCCTAAATTTAGATGAATTGATTTTTCAATCCATAGTAAAGATTTGAAGCTTCTAATCCCCAAGGGTTGAAAAGGTCATGGAAATTTATATACAGGAATTTGGGTTGGCAGTAGCACGAAATGCTGCATACTTAATCATGATACCCACATTTGTGGTACATTAAGCAACGCAAACTACTATACAAAAGAATCTACCTGGCACCGATCTTAACCATCCAAATCTAACAATCAATCAGAGATAAAGAATCTTCAGCCGCCCAAAAACCCATTCCAGGCACTCTCCCAGCCTTAATTTGCTACTTGAATGCAATGCCTATTTTAGATGAATTCGTGGATATCACATATACATCTGTTGCTACTTGATAGTGAGATTCAATCAATCAATTTGGCAATAAAAATCATGAATACAAAAATGTGAAAGATAGCAAAAAGAATAGGACACCAATTTTGAGCCTATGACACCTTAACTCCACTTGGACGTTTTCCTTCCATAGCATCCTTCTTGTCACGGCAATCAGAACATAGAAAAGGACCTTGCCAGGGTTTGGAGCTGGTGGAGAAAATGGAACCTGCGTGAACAGAGATGCCCTCACTTGGAGCAAGATCAACTTGACATACAGCACAGACAAAAAGGCCAGATGTTGATTGCCCTGAGTTCAAGTTGTCATCATTTCCTAATCTGCAGGACATAATAAGCATTAAATAATCATGAACCACAACTGTTTTAGAAGTATTTAAAGGAATAAGATAGAAAATTTTCTTTGAGTAAGTCTAACCCAATAAGAAAACCAGGAAAATGCTTCCAGACAAGAACAAACTCATAACTACAGAACACATACTGAAATTGGCTTACATAGCATTCTTAACAGGAATCGGTTAAAAGAGAACCAATCAAGAATATTGTAGGAGGCTACAGGATAAAATAAAAATGTTTTACAGCCAAATAACCATGCAAATTATGAATATTCCTTCCGCGAAGGGGGAGGGGGGTGTTCCCTTACAACTCCACATATTGTTATCAGCTAAATTTCAGCACATCATAAACTGATTAGACTATGATGTACTGTAACACTGAAAATAAGGGATAAATCTGTTAGTTTATTTGATCAGGAAGGATACTGATCATTCATTTTCTATGTTCTCTTACATTCTTTTTTCATTAAATTGAATATTACAGATATAACCTATAGGAAAAATACTGTTTCAGTAAAATGCTTCGATATCAACATTGACCCAGGAGGGAGTGGGATCAAATAAATAATAATGCTTTCAATAGTAACGTAAAGTGTGTCAAAAGTCAAAACAGAAGTTAGCCAAACTATATACCAGTAACTGAACACCTTAAATAACACCTTCCCTTCCTATATTCTTGTCTTCAGAATTATGTCTAATTAACTGTAATCCTATATCAAACCTACTCAAATTCAAAATCATTTGTAGAAAAATATTGACATCAGTCCAAACAAAAACCTTGTCCATATCTATGGGTGATATTCAGAAATGGCAATGCATAATATTGAAGATCCTTAATATTTGTGTTTTCTGTTGGGAAGCAAACTTCAGAAGCAGAGAGAGAATTCCTTTATATGTAAGACAAAGAAAAAAGCCAAGTTTATCTAAACAATCAACTAAATAAACAAATGGATGTCAGAAAAAGAATCAAAACTAAGTGATCCATATTCCAAGTTTTTTCGTGATTGGGCAAATATTCTATCCCCCATTCTGTAGCTTTCAACTAATCAGTTTATCTTCATTTTGGCTATCAAAATTTCTCAAACATTATTAGCTTGATTCCCAATTTTCCCTGGAATTATAAATAACTTGTCTTTCTCCGCCATTATTCTGAAATAAGCCTCCATACAAATCCTAAAAACCTTCACAGCATATCATTTACCAGTCATCAATATTCCCACCACTTAGTTTAAATTACAAATAATGAGTTAGCTAGTATAATAGAATAATCATTAGAAGACCACCCTCCCACCCACCCCCACCTTTTGTCACTTCAGTTTATCTGAATGAATCATGTATCAACCCCTCCTTTTAATGACAGAAATCCTGTGGGGACAAATAGAGGTCCATAGATGGAAAACAATATGCAAGGCACCTCCATGAGATTTTCCAATACTCATCAATTAAATAATTTGTCCTATAGAAAAGAATGACAGATTACCTTTCAGCAAGCATCGCTGATCCTTCTTCAAACAGTTCCTCCACTATATTTATAGCTGAAAGCTTTTTTGACAGCTTACTAGCAGAATCACGGGACCTCTTCCTGAATGAAAGAAGATCTCTCAGCTTGTTCCGCTTTTGGGGGGGAGGTGTAGGTGGCAATTCATTATCAGGTGGGATTATGTCAACTACTATGCAAGTTGTATCGTCCTTTAACCCTCTCGTTCTTAGTGCTTCCTGAATAATAGTTGGAATATATATACACGTGTGAGGAGAAATGCCAACTTTGCAACGTGATGCTAATGTCAAATCACAAGCAAGAAGACATGTTGATTTTGCTAACTTTACAGATAGCATTGTAGTGCATACTACCTTGACAACCTGCATAGCAGCAAGTTCAGCAGGCAAACCACGGCAAGATTTTGCAGCCATTTCTGAGGATAGAGCATCCCATATGCCATCAGAGGCAATTATAAGCCTCCCACCAGCCTTTGATAGCTATAATCCATGACAAAGTGTAAGATTTTGATCCTCAACAAAAAAGACCTAGCAGGATGCATAGGCATTATAATCACTGACATAAAGAAGAAATTATCTGGAAACAAATTATACCTTCACTTGTTTGACATATGGTATTGGAACTATGAACTCCCCAACATCCATGTCTCCTATTGACCTAGAAAGGCATAGACCCCCTGGCCAGCAACGAAGGGGACCAATCTGGAATGGTTTCAGAACTAAACTTTAAAACAAGGATAAGCTAAATGGAATGTCCTCAACTTAGATGCTGAAGGGGGGGAGGGGACAAATGGAAGATCCCTTCCTTTTGTTCCATTCTAGGATTAAAAAAATATAACCACAACTTAAATATGCTCACCTCAGCACCACCAGCAATGCTAAGTCTCCCAACTTCACCTCCACTAGCAGTTACACGTTCCCTCCTGTGCATACACTACAACTCATAACCAAGAGCATACCAAAAAAAGCTAACCAACTAGGCCTTAGAGATTAAAACATACTCTTCAATATTCTCTTCAAGTCTGTGATCAACAGTTAAGTTGGTAACAGCACCACCCTGGGTATCTAGTATGCAACGGGAATCTCCAACGGATGCAACAGTCACAGTCCACCTATCCACTATTACAAATGTGGCTGTAGTTCCAGAAGTTTCTCCTGGACAATACCAGATGATGACTCATAAAATCAGTAAAAAGAAGAAAAAGTAAATAAATTTCAGATCCTCCTACTCTGTATTTATCACCAAAAAATAAGTAAATGCTAAAGTCCACACCTCTGCTCTGAAATTCCTTATCAGTTTTAACAAACCCAGCAACCAATGCCCTTGGTAAAGCTTGCAACCACTCATCTCGTCCATGCCCTCGAGGTAGAGCACCCAACACGTGATTTAA
Organism: Spatholobus suberectus; assembly: GCA_004329165.1. Classification (NCBI taxonomy): domain Eukaryota; kingdom Viridiplantae; phylum Streptophyta; class Magnoliopsida; order Fabales; family Fabaceae; genus Spatholobus; species Spatholobus suberectus. Next base: position 6,295,092 of record CM014735.1, read on the forward strand.
CAAATGCTCCCTAGTAAAAATGGCAGCAGCATTTCCATTATGCCCATCAAAGATCTGTGAACCAGAAGAAATGAGTGACCATCTCATAGGATGATGTGCTTCCATCCAAAAGGACATTCATTTTAGCTCACAATTCAGGATTACAATAAAAGGCTGTTGCCACACCCCAAGAGTAAAAAATAAAGCGAAATTTCAATCAAAACATGCAGAACCGAAAATCAGCAATCACCAGACTACTAGTTATTATATATGCCATGCATTTCTAGAGGAGCAAATATAGGCCCTTTTTGGATAAATTTCTTCATAAACACTTATAAGACAAGATAAGAAAGAAAAATGAGTTGAGTTTCTCCTGTAAGTTAAAATCAAGCACCTCAACTTTTAGATAAGTTAGATGAGAGAACTTCTATAGAAGTTAAGTGCATAATCAATCCATTTTCTTAACTATGACACCCCAAGAATAACAAATAAAGCAAAAATTCAATTAAAACATGCAGAACCAAAAATCAGCAATCTCCAAACTACTACTTAGTAGTTATTATATATGTCATGCATTTCTAGAGGAACAAATATAATCTGAAACAGAAAAGTTGAAAAATACCGCAAATACAGAAAAGGATGATGAAGAATTCCCAGGCACTCGCTGACAATCAGTCTTAATCAGAAAGTAATCCTCCCCTTTCTTGGACTGAGCTGCATGTCCAAACCTCACAGTAGGCTTCTCCATCTTCTCACTCTTCATCTCTCTCTTGAGCAATGCAGCAAGAGGCACAAGATCATGATGATGCCGCCTCCCTTCTCCAGAGGCCATATCTAGCCCCACCAAAGAACCTTCACCTTCCTCTCTCACTCAATTACTCAACCTCAAAAAGCTCTCTTTCTCACAAGCATATTACACCTCCGAACATAAAACACCCCTTCCACACAGCAAACACTTTTTGGCATATAAAGAGATACTTTATCTCAACTTGATCTGCATTTATCACAAAGATCAAGAATTACCTACTCATCTCCAACAACAACCAGATAAAACATGTAAATCCAAAGTGTAGAAGCAACTTTTCACAATGCATTATGCAATTTGTATGACCCAGTTTTGACCTCTACAAGGTTCTAAATTGCTGTCGTGATCCCAGTTTCATCACGTTTCTTGATATTGCAAGAAATTGTGGACAAATGCGGCCACAATTGCAGTCGCAGATACTCCAAAAACCTTGAGTTTACCACCGAAATGGCGGTTTAAAACCTTGGCCTCTACTGAACTTGTTGAACCCTGAGCTTCAATTACCTTTTTTTTTTTTTCAAAAAAAGGGAGAAACTTGTAGCTGGGTTCTAAGTAGCCAAAATATAGAACACAAATTCCAAGCAGAAAAAAAAAAAAGTAGGTGAATTACCAATGAGAATGTCTGGATGTACACCACGCGCAAAACCAGATGCAGATATAACTGCTACACCAAACAAACTAGCACAGAAGAAGAAAGGGAGATATCAATACGCATACGAAACGCGTATATATGATTAGGTATGAACTGTTAAACACAATAATATAAACCCATAATCTTCCATTAAACAAATAGAAGCAGCCAATTCCTAGAGAGAGAGAGAGAGAGAGAGAGAGTTATGCACTTTAAAAAAACAGTAAAACAAAAAAGCATAAAAAAAAAAATATTAGGACCAACCCAAGTCAACTCCAAAACAATTTTCCTCCACCAAGAAATGAAACCAAGATTTCAACTTTTATACGTAGATTCCACCCCAGAGCCAAAAAGAATAATAAAAAAAAAGCAGATGCTGCTGGCGTGGTGGCATGGGATCAAGCTAGCTTTCATTTCATACATGGAATTAGAAAGTGGCTTTACTGACTTACAAAGTCTCGCTTGCAAACACCCACATTCTGTTTCAGTTAAAAGTCGGTATCTTTAAACTTTTTTTTCTCTCTCTGTTTCCTTCCCCTAGAGGGAAAAAAAAACAAAAAACAAAAAATGCCACCCCTTATTTCTTTCTACTTTGCAAGAAAAACGAGTAAAATACAGTGAGGAAGTAGTGACAACTGGAGAAACATGTTGTAGCAGACAAGTGTGAAAGTGAGATGGACAATGGGCATACAACCCAAGGAGGAGACCAATTTCCGTCACAAACGAAGGGGAAGGAGTGAATCAGTTCGATTATCTATCTCTTTGGATTAGGACAAAAAACAAGGAAAATTGAATCGAGGAAACAAACAAACGTTTTGTGAGAGTAAACAAATAAAAATAAAAATAACTGTAGGGGGAGATGGTGGGGACCGCGCGAAATTGGGCTCAAGAAACGAACTGGTTTGGAGGTGAAATAAATAAAGAAATGTTAGTATGGGAATTGGTGAATGGAAAGAGACACGTGTTGGAGGGGTTTGCATTTGTTTCTGGGATCGCAATGATGTCGACAACGATGCGTTGTTGTTTGTTTGGTTGAGAGAGAAAAAGAGTGCGCTGCAGCTTTGCGTTGCACACCTCACTCTCAGTGGACCACGCTTTCCGTCTTTTCTCTACTGTACCCTATTCCAAACCCAAATCAGTAAATTACTTTTTTTATATTAGTTAACTATTAATGTGTTTTCTAATAACTTTATTTATTAAATAATTTGGACTAGCTGTCTTGTGTATTTTCTGCACAAGCATTTCTCGCCTCACCTGTTACCTTTGCCTTTGGGTTTTGTTTTGTAGTCCTCCTCATCCTGTCTTTCTGTCTGTGTCTTCATCAACAATTAATTTTTTTGTCAGCACAACAAGTCCAAACACTAACTTACTCCAAGAGAAAATTTATAATAAATAAGTTCTTTATCTTCACAAATTTCGATTTTTTAGTCGATTTTAGGACTAATATTCAATCCTCGACTTAATCAAATTTAAAGTTCAATTTTTCCTAAGCATATGTTTTGTGGAAATCAAACTTAGATTGAGTCCCATAAACTCATTACCCATTGGATACCAATATATTGCGTACATTTTTTTAGCTTCTTTAATTAAAGTAGATGGGTTTAATGGCGAATTTTATTTTATTAAGTTATAACAATCTTTATTAGTTTATAACATATTATTTAAAGTAACATTTAATTTTATAGTGTATAATTTATTTATTTTTCTCATTTTATCCTATTATTGTAATTATTTTTTTTCCTATTTTCTAACAAATAAACCAGAAAAAAAAATCCTTATTCTTAATATCTCTTATGCATCATATAACTTTAATAATGAACCATAGCATCCGCTCACATAGAATTTAAGCTAAGCTATAGATAATACTTCCTTTCATCCTTTACATAAGAAATAAATAGGTGTTATTTTCTTTCCTAATTATAAAAAGGATCCTGTTAATCGATGTTCTAGGGGTACTAGATAAGAAATCAAAAGCAAAAAAAAAATTATTGAAAAGTTGCAATGAAATCATGAGGAGTGCAACATTACATTTCTTAATTTAAAAAAAAAAACTTTTCACTTTTGATTCCTTAACCAGTGTCTTTAGGACGCTGCTAGCATTTTTCTAATAAAAAACATAGACTTATTTTTAATTGTATTAATTATTAATTTTTTTATATCCTTAATTTATTGTAAAGTCTATTAATGAGATACTCATGTATTTTCATGCAAGTGGATGTATTCATTGATGAATGCTTCTATTTGCATGCGAAATGAGCCACACTCATTTGGTGAAAAAAAATATTTCTTGAATTATGAGTAGCGTTATTAAATATAATCACCATTTAAATTATTTAATTTTATGAATATTTCTAGAGTAAAATTTCACTTTATAACATTGTTAATTAAAATTAACTAACTTAACTATTTTTCTTGGTCTTTATAAATTAGTTCTTTGTTTCTTATATAAAGATTGAAAGTAGTATGTATTAATAAATAAATTCTACATAAAAAATTAAAAAATAATTTAATTATATATATATATATAAAGACTAATATTACTAAATATATATATATATATATATATATATAGGATAAAGAAATAATGGAGAATATATTTTCATCTAAAAAATAAAATTTATAAAAAATCATATGAATATTTTATTTTATTTTTATGATCTCATTTTATTTCATAAGAAAATAAAAATAAAATATAATTAAAAATTAGTATTTTAGTCTTTAAGATGACAAATAACTTAAAATAAATTAAAGTATTTAAAGTAATAATTATTTTAAAATAAACAATATATATAAATAGAAATTATATAAAAAAAACGTATAAACATGCCATTTTATATTGATTCGCTAGTTTAATCGTTAGTTTTACTAAATACTTCAAATCAAATAAGCTAATTTGTCCATTATTAGGTTTCAGTTATCAACTAAAAACTCATTTAGTATCAGCTGATTCATCAACTATCATGAGCTATCAACTACACATGTCTTCTATAACGTAAAAAATCACATCAAATTAATTAAAGAAAACATAGAAGTAACAATTAATAGTTTGTATTTAGATGTAAAAAAAATCACGTCAAACATGAAACTAAATTAAACGTGTAACTAAACATGTTAATAAACTCTCTATTTCCGTACCAATTCATTATTCATTTTGGGGGGGGGGGGGGGGAAATGTTTAATGGTCATGCACTATCAGTATAAAAAGTTTTACATTTTACACTGTCAACCAATCAGAAATCACCATTTTTATGACTTTTAAAGTATTTATTATAAAAGTCAACAAACTTACAATGAATGATAGTTTGTGATTGGATTACAGTGTAAAATTACTTTACACTATCAATATATGACATGTTTTCTCAAAAGAAAATGTATATGTTATCCACCATAGTTTTTGTCAAACACCACTAAATTTGAAAATTTTAAAAACACCAAGCTAATCAAAATCTTTTAAATTACACTCTTTTTATTTTTTGATGTTTTTATTACAGCTTTGTATAACTTTTTTTTCTGGATACAGTCTTATCTATTATATATATTTTATTGATATAAATTCATGTTATAAAAATAATTTTCTATATATCATTACTTGACATTTAACTTTGATAATATTTAAAAAAAACATCTCATACAATTATTAATATAAGGTTTTTTGTAAAATATGCATGCATGTATATGTTAAGGATGTTATTACAGTACTAATTAAGTTTTTTATTTTATTATTTTCTCTTATTGATGAAAACTCTTTTTATCTCTTTCGTGCCTTAAAAAAATTATCTCTTTCGTTCCCTAAATTATTTCTCTCTTATATTTTATTGTTTAAAAAACTCATACCATCTTATTTTTCTTATTTTTCTTTTTCCACAGAAACATGAAAGTCATGACCTGCACATATGAGGCTTAAGACTGCAACAATGTAAGTTTTACAGTTTAGGGTTGGTTTAGATAGAGTTTAAGATTTAGAATTTAGAGTTCAGGGTTTACGTTTTCATATTTAGGGTTTAGTTTTTGTGGAAAAAAAAAAATACTCTATGAGTTTTTCAAAAATAGGAGATAAGGGAGATAATTCAAGGACAAAAAATAATGAAAGAGATAAAGTTTTTTCTTTTGAGCAATAAAAGAGATAAAATTAGTTTCTATTATTAAGAGAAAATAATAAAATAAATATGTTAATTAGTGTAATAACATCTTTTGGCATAGAAAAACCTTAATATAATTAAATATATTGCGTTAAATCTATGAGAAAATAGGCTATACACTGATAGTATAAAGTTGTTTTAAACTGTCATCCAATCATAACTCACCATGTATGGTAAGTTTGTTTACTTTAATAATAACCACCCTAAAAGTCATACTGAAACTGATTTTTGATTAATTGATAGTGTAAAAGTTTTTATACTGACAGTGCATGACAATTAAACCTAAATCTATTCCTATATTATAAATATGAATTCTTAAGTATCTAACACACTAGGATTGGCCTAATGGTGGGAGTTAGGATAGTATATATGAGGTCATAGGTTCTAACCTCAATGCGACCATTATGTACAAAAAAAAATTGAATTCCTCATATTGAATAAGAACATTTTTAGGAACTATTTTTCAACTAAAGTGTTTTTAGGTATTATTCTTAAATTAAAGCATTTTTAAGGGTCATTATCTCTCTTATTGAGACATGTCTCATCCTAATTTCATATGTTGAGTATTTAACTTTATTTAACAAATTTTTATTCCTTTCAAATATACTTCTTAATTTTAATTTTAAATTTAATTTGATTTAACAACAGCTCAAAAAAAAAATCTTTTTCAACCATATCAAACCACTCTCATTTTATCTTTATTTGTATACTTGATTTTCCCAATTGTTTATCTCCTTTAATCTATTTTTTTCATTTTTATTTCTAAATTGAATTTTAATATTTTTTTTAAAAATTGTCAATAATTAAAAATTTTCTGAATCAAATTATAAATTATTTAAATCTAAAATATAATTTATATGTTCAAAAAAATATATTTATTATGAATTTAAACTATAATATAATTTTATATTCAGAAATATTTATTTATTATAAATTTTAGTTATATTGAAAATGCATTTATCTTATGTATTACACAGACTAAAATATTAGTATTAATATAATATCAAATAATGATACAAAAATTTTACATATTTTATCAAAACATAATTTTAAATTATATTTTCTCAACATGTGAAATAACTTTTTAGAAAGCACAATACTATAGCACATAAAAATTAAACTCTCGTTAACATATATTTTTATATTTTTTTAGAGAAAAATTTAAATTAAAAGAGTGTTTGTTTTATGCAACATCAGAGAAGACCGTCAATTTTGGTGAGAATTAATCATAAAACTATATGCTACAACTGAGTTGTCTTGAAATCAAATTCTAGCCACGATTTTGTCGTAGTTGAAGGTGAACTAAGTGAATTAACTTCATTAGTTAATAAAAATATATTAGTATATAAAAACAAAAATATTTCTTTTTTATTTTGAAAAAATTAAAATTAAATTAATTAGCCAAATATAATTTGAATGATATTATTTGTAAATATTTTATTATACTTAATGTTAATTGGGAAAAAATATTGCTTAAAATGATTATAGATACTAAAAATTTTATTTAATTGGATAGTTTTTTTTAAAATGAAAAAAAAATTGATTTGATATAAAAATTCATAAGACGCGTGTCTCAAAATAAAAAAGATATTTATCATAAAAAATGAGTTAATTGATTTAGAAAGATACTTTATATTTATTATTCCAAATTTTCGTATAATTTAATCATTGTTTACTTTTAATCTAATTCCTGATTTCTTGTTTGTCAATATCAATTTATTATGCAGTATCTAGGAAAATATTATATATGTAATAGAGATTATAGAAATCTCTTTTATCCAATTGAGATTGGAGAGCCTGTGCATTTGCTGATGTTGCACGAAGAAATTATTAGGTATAAATAAATAAATTTCAATGGAAAAACCTTTTTTTTTTATAAAAATGTATTTATGTACTTTTTTTGAATTATTAGTTTTATTTTCAACCTTATATTTTCCAAAAATTTTAACATATCAACCTTATATAGAAAGAAAAAAGATTTGCTCAATAAACTCGAAGGAAGGAAAAATTGACACTATCACCACTTAAGTTGATGACCAATATTTAACATAATCTCACTATGTCTTACTTAGAACTAGCATATAATGCTTTCGAATTTTGAGAATTTATCCTTTTACAATTACATATGTTGTTGTGTTTCTAAAACTTATAACAAATGAATCGGTCATATATTGAAAAGACTTAAGGACACAATAATTACATAGTGATTTACAGTAACACAACTAAAACAAATTAAATTTATACCGAGATCCAAACTACTAAAAATTTATAATACCACCCCGCTGACTATAAGACAATTATATATGTAATTATTTAAAAAAAGAACACCTGTACATGTATTGTAGGAGAGACTAACTAGTTGTTATTTTATATTAAAATCTTCAACATAACGTGATTAAAAATATATATTGCTAATATGAATAAGAAAAAAATATATGTTGCTAACAGAGACGGTAAAGTAGTTAATTTTTTATTATATTGTCTTTATTTTTTTATTAAAAATACATTTAAATTTTCAAAATATTTTTAAAAAATTTTAAGAAAAAAATTAATATTTGTAAAGTTAACATAATAACTAAAAAAATAAAATTAGTTACAGCATAAAAATATTTTTCTAAAGCTTATCCATTATATCCTAAATTAGTAAATTCATTAAGAAGTTGAAATTCTTTTTATAAATTCATTAAATTTAGCGTAAAAATGTTTAGGAAAATTAAAAATAAAAAACTTTAGACAAGACGATTTTTTTCCTATATACATAATTTCCAAACTATATCATTTTTAATTGAGCATTTGCCATTTGGTCTTAATGCATTGTTTGGATTAAGAGTGAAATAGAGAAGAAAGAAATAGAAAAAATAGAAATAGAGTGAAAAAAATATGTTATTTGGATATATAAAAACAGAAAAGGAAAAAAGTGAAGGAATTAATTTTTCTTTGCTTATTTGGATGAGTGGAAATGTGGTAGAAAAAATAAATAAATTATATAAAAAATATTTTTATACTAATTAAAAATGTAACGTTTAACATATTATTTTTAAAACATAAAATTAATTATTATTTTTTTAATTTTTATATTCTAAAAAAATTAAACCAGAAAATGAAAATAAGAGATATCACTTTCTTCTCATTTCATTCAAATTTAGAAGGGAAGTATTTTATGATGGGTCTTGTAAAAATAACTTTTAACTTTCTTCTTTCTTCTTTCTTCTTTCTTCTTTCTCTGCTTAAACAAATAGTAGAAATTTAATATTTTTATTTTATTTTCCTTTTTTTATTTACTTCTATTTCATTTACACCCAACAAACAAACAGGGGTAAATGTGTTGTACATAGCTTCCAGTTAAGCTTAAAGTCTTATTTATATCTTGGGTTTGCATATAAGAGGTGACACTTGTCAACCGTGAAACATATCAGATATCACTCGCTCTTCATTTTTAACAAGCTAACCAGTTGACCCCTGGCAAAAACTAGAAGAGAAAGAGAAATGCTAGCAACATGTAACACATTCTTTTGAATGTATTTATTTTAGGGGTGAGCAAAAAATTCAAACTGATTGGAACTGCCCTAAAACTGAACCAATTTAAATTTAAAAAACCGATCCATTTTTGAAAAAATTTGAACCGAACCACTTTTTTAAAAACAGTTTGGTTACCCGATCCATTTTTCACGAACTGGATCGGTTCAGTCCAGTTCGGTTCTTTGAAAAACCGATCCATATATAAGTATAAAATGAATAATTGAACCGAACTGATCTGGTCCGAATCCAAAAAATCAAACCGTTTTAAAAGAAATCTAAACCGAACCACTTTATAAAAAATGGTTTGGTTAACCAAACCATTTTTTACAAAATGGTTTAGTTCAGTTCAGATCAGTTTTTTGACATATCCATTTTTTGCACACCCTTAATTTTTTAATTAGTTGAAATTTATTAAAAATCACAAAATTAAAAGAGAAGTTTATTAAATAAGATGTGAGACTCATAAAATTTTATGATTTTCAATAAATTTTAATCAATAAAAAAAAAAGTATTCAGGAAAGTGTGTTACCAGCATTCTTTAATATTAGGTGCTTGCACTTTTGTGTATCATGCACACAAACTTTTAATAAACAACAACCATCATTGCTTGACAGCCATGCCATTGCTATACAACTGTCATTATTATTCAATCACCGAATTTATTCTTTTTTATATTCTCAATCATTTTTGAAAATATTTGTTTGCTTAAAATTCGTAAATCTAATTTAGAGATAATTGATGCCCAAGAGGCACAAAAGCTGTACTACTTCGTTACCATAATTAAGCCCAGCCAAATTTAATATACCACAAGAATTTATTCCTATTTTTTCTCATAATGAAATAAATCTGTCGCTATTTTTTCTTTCATTTTATACCATCATTATATCAACATAATTGTAATAATTAATTTCTACCACTAGAGTATAATGCTAGTATAAAAGAAGAAAGTCATAATTATAGGCTGCTTATCTTTAGCATATTAGTAAAAAAAAAAAAACATTTTTAAAGAAATGTCTTTTTTTGTTTTTTATAAGTCACAGGTAATTTTTATATGAGACAATTTTGTTCGAGTCAGGTATATTACAAAGTTCTCCCTTTAAATATTTAATGCAATTATATATTTTGAATTCAAACTTGATACCACTAATTAAGCTAGAAGAATACTGTATCAATTGATTCGCACGTTTGGCAATAAAAAAAAATGTCTTTTACACAATTAATTGTTGAATAAAACGATGTTTAAATAATTTGTTTTTATATTTTATAATTTATATTAAATATTTTTTATATTAAATTGGAATGTAAAAGGTTAAAATTTAAATTAATCATAACATATTTAGAAAAATGAATCGTCTTTTAATTTTATTTATATTAGTCATATATTTTTTATCATTTTAAATGTTGTTATATTTTATTTAAATTAAAAATACATTTGTAATGCAATGTCTTGTCAGAGTAATTATAATATGCTGATTTCTTCTGTCTCTCTCTCTCTCTCTCTTTTCATATTAAAGAGAATGAAGCTATAAGGAGCCCAGCTGACTGGGAAAACTATGTGCGAATCCTACACTGCTCAGGTTATCCATCACAATCTCGGTCAAATTTGGTCCAAATAAAAATTGAGCAATCGGCAATGTAACTTGTAACATCCTAAATTTTAATATAATTATTGTTATTAAAAAGATTAAGTTGTCATGAGGTTTAGTATAAAAATTATTAGTCTAAGAATTTATTTGAATTAAAATGATTGACTTATAATAATATATTATTTGAAATGTTTGAATTATAATATATTATTTGAATTGAAACAATTGAATTAATCTATTATTATTGGAGAAATTCATTTATGAAGTTAATTCGTTGTATGCGAATTGATATAATATATTATATTATTTGAATTGATTATAATATTGTTTTATTTAGTTGAAATCTTATCTTAATATATCATATTGTTTTACTTAATTTGGTTACAATATCTTATATGAGTATTCAAACTTTTAAAACATGAGCCTTTCAAAAAAAGGAGGGGAGGTGGGTTGGGAACAAATGCATAAGGGTTAGGTATTAGCTTCACTGTAAAACACATATGCAAACATTAGAAAGATACAAAAAAAAATAGAGAGAGAGAGAGAGGCGAGAGGCAAATAGGAGAAAACGCTGGTCAGAGTATAGGAGATGCCGTGGGAATATTCAAGGGCTTAAGGAGGTCTTCGAAGGGTGAGTAAAACAATCTTTTTTAAACCTCCATGGTATAAACCCTTGGGATGTGATTTTTGGAGTTCTTAACAAGAGAATTTGAAGATTTTTGTGTAACCTAATTGTTATGTTTGATTTAATGATTTCTTAGGGATATAATTCCTTGGAGTTCTTAATAAGAAAATTTTGGAAATTTTTACTATAATCCAATTGTTGTGTTTGATTTAATGATTTCTTAGGAAATGCATATTTCTTTGAGTTGATAAAAAAAAATAGAAATTTTAGGGTGACCTAATTATTTGTTGAAATATAGTTAAAGGTTGTTTTTCTAATGAGAGTTTTACCGTGATAGGGTTTGAGAATCCAATTGATAGTCATCGTAGATGACGTATTTTGTTATTACAAGAGTCAATCATTATCTTCGGGGAAGGAATGACAGTGTACATTCTATTTTGGGAATAGGATGAGGGATATCATCATCTAGGATGAGATATCTATTTATTGAACATATCTACATCTAGGATGGGGAAGGTAGTGGGACACCATTGCATGGATATGAGCTCATAGACCTTAGTGAATCTAGGATTCATAGTGACTCTGGGACTCACGCTGGTTTTGGGAACCAAAAAGAAAATAAAAAGATAAGTGAATCTAGAATTCACATTGGTTATGGGAACCGAGAAGTCAAGTGGGGTGATTCTGGGAATCACTAAATAATGTGTAAAGTCAACTATTTGGAATATAAATATTTGAGTATGAGAATTGTTGATATTTTTTTTATTATATGTTTGAACTGAATGTCTTATACTTGCTTTTACAAAGTTTTTTTTGTTTGAACTTATTTTGTGAGTACCATGGTTGTCTTTACCGATTACCACGTCGGCTGAGAACATCATTGTTTGCGAACCCTTTTAGAACTTGTTTTATTCACAGGGATTATTATCTCATTAAAAGTGTTGTTTTCAAAGGACGAGGACGGGATGGAGGGAGCTTGAAGACTTAGTATTTTTTCTAGTTATATTTTAGCTTGGTTAGTTCCTCCTTGGAGTAAAGGACTAGTTGTGGCTAATTTAACTATTCTTTTTATTGCACATTATTTTTATAGACACTTAGATTTGAGAATGATGCTTTTACTTATGTAAGGATTATTTTTCTTATTTATTATTGAGGTAATATTTTAGACATTTCATCTCTTAAACCTTAGTTTTATAAAAAATTTAGATTATGTTTATTATGGGAATTTATTGTGAGGAAGGGCGTTACATAACTGTTGCAGGTTGAGAAAATATGAGCTTTCCAATTCTAGTGCAATTTGATACTTAATAATATTATTAAAGGGTTAATTGTAATTTTAGTATTCATATTATAATTTATATATAAGTATAATATTTTTATTTTTAATTATTAATATTTAATTTTCATAATTTTTTTAATTATTCAAATGAAATTTTTTATCTTAAAATTTCATTAAATAATTAGCAAAAATGTAATTGATATATAGTGACGTATTGTTATTTTATATAAATTAGTAAAGAAAAAATATAAAAAATTTCAAACAAAAATATATATTAGATGTAACAAAAGTTATTTTTGTATTTATTTTTATTTAAATGTGTTATATATTCTTTTCTTTATAAATTTATACAAATTAATAATATATTACATCTTTGCTATATTTCTGTTAATTATAAATGAAATTTTAAATGAGATACTTAAATTAAATAATTAAAAAAGTAAAATAATTAATTACGAAAATTAAAATTAAAAAGAGTAAAATTCCATATAAATTAAAATATGGGAATTAAAAATATAACTAAGTCTATTATTAACAATATTATTGTTGGCACAAGGGTGAAAAGTACTACTAACCTTTTCTAATACTAGTAAGATCTAACTACCAAGAATAAGTCAGCTTCAACAATATCCTACCTCGCCTGTAAATCCCAAGCAATACCTCAAAATTAACCATGAAGAATACCCAAATTCTTATTACATACAATGACTTTGGTCCAACCAAGTATGTTGGGATCTTCAATTTCTTCTTAATCTTGTTAAGTTAACTACTTATATATCTAACAGAAGTACACATCAGTATCGTGTACACGTAGACACCTTGGGTAACATGACAACCACATAGTATCCATGTGGCAATTTGTGTGACATGAATGACACATGATAATTACGTGGCATTTATATGACTGACACTTGACACTCACATATGACTAACATGTGACAAATGTTGTGTCATTTTTATAAATTTTTTTATTCCTAGAAAAAATTCTACTACAAAATGACTAATTTTGATTTCAATCCCTATAAAATTTAAATTTCTATTTTAGTTCTTAATTTTTATCTTGTTTATTCATTTTTGAAATCTCTAATATCTTCTTCATCCATTTCCACCTTCACATGACTAACAATATCACACAATATCGTTCAAACTACTATTAGGAATTAGTGACAAAAGTGAAAGTGGAACCACATGGCCTACACTAATAACAAATAGGTGATCAAAATTGAGTGTCAAAACCTATAATGCATGCTCCTTGACACCCTTTAGTAACTAATAGAGTTCCAATACTTGTAACTCTAATTATACAATATCAGCAATCTTTACTAATATATCGAGGACAAGGTTTCAACTTTCTTCAATGTTGATGTGCTCCAAAGTTAATATTTTTTCTTCATGATTGCATAATGTCAATTACAAGAATGTAAAGTTAGGTAGAGTTTTCCAGTTAGGTGGAGTTTTTGGGTAAGGCATCTCATGGAATATTGAATGTCTTATCTATTTACCCTTGAGGGTTTTTAAAGGTCGACTTCAAAATATTACAATTAGGGAATACATCATTATCAAAGAAATTTGAGGCCTTGTCCCTGATATTAGTAGAGTTTTATAGAGATTGTTGAATTAGAACTCCAAATATTAAAACTTTGTTAAGCATTGAAAGGTGTCAAATAACTTGCACTAGATGTTTTGACGTCGTAATCCTTAATATTGGTTTGAACAATATTGTGTAATATTGTTGGTAAGGTGAAGGTGGAAGCAAATGAAAAATATATTAGAGATTTCAAAAATGACTAAAATAAGATAAAAGAAACTAAACACTGTTAAGATCACGGCAAGTGTACTGGTCATACAAGTAATAAAGGGAAAAGTAAGAGTTGTCTCTACATAAATTGTGATTTAATAACAATGCAACCAAATAATTACTTGTGAATTTAAGAATTAAAAGATGAATTAAAGGATTTTGTATTTTTTTAATTACTAAAAATAAAGGACAAAAAATGCAATTTAAAGTTGTTTAGAAAATTAATGAGTAAAAACGATTAGGTATCGAAATCCCCTTGATTCCCCCTTAAAATAACCTCTTTCTTTCCCAAACCCCTTCTTGTTAAGCAATTTACCTTCAATTTCTCTAACTTAGTTTAAACTTAATTCCTTAGGCGATAAACCCTTTACTCCCAATGATGAACCCTAATCCTTTAGGCGAGCAAAATCAATTATAAGCATTAAGAGAAGGAAATTTGCATGAAGACATACAATCTATCCCTATCCCTAGGCTCAAGAGTTGTATGGTTATTGAATTGGAACGGTCTAAATGAGTGTCAATCATGGAAAAGCATTAAGCGCAAATTCAACAACTAAATTAACAAAAATAAAAAAAGGATTTAGAAAAGAAATCGATCACATTAATTTCAAATCAAGGTTCATCCTCACCTAACCCCAACAGGGTTTAGAATCTCATAGAGTAGCTAAACACAAAACAAAAGGGAAAGGAAGATAAAAAGAAAACCATGAATCTTGAGAATCAAATCTTAATTCTTCAAGATCCAAAGCCGGAAATAAATCTTCAAGTTCTTCCTCGTTTTCCGATCCTTAAACGAGTCAAAGAATGCCCCCCAAATGTATATTTTTCCTTTTTTATAGTGAGTTTTGGCTAAATGGGCTGTAAAATAAACTAGGTTCGCAAAATAGAAAGTCTAGAACACGTTGGCGCCAAGCGTAGGCTAAATTGGCGTTAGGCGCTAGTTTTTGCACAACCTAGGCCCCTTAAAAATTAAAATACAATTAGAATTTGGACCTTGGACCCGCCCAGTTGGGTTCCAACTCGCTAGGCGGTTTTTCTCGAACTCCGTACTGGTGCCAGGCAACTTCATTGCCCTCCAGGCAGGATGCACCACCTGCCGAGCGAGGTGTTGAGGCCCACCGGGCAACCTACCAAGCCCACCGGGCAGGTCCGACTTCATGCACTCCATTTTGCGTTTCTAATCTCTTTTTTGACCCGTACTTGTGCTTGTGGGTCTCTTTTGCGATCTTCGCTTTAGTCCTTGCTTCTTTTAAGTCTTCTTTCACTAGCACAATACTCTTTTATGCTTGTGAACTATATTATCTTTCTCTGCTCATTTAACTTCCCTTCACAAAATAAAACAAAATTAAGGCAATTAATTCATGCAATTTTAAATAGAAAGCTTAAAAATGAACATCGTGGGAAATCCTTCATGAATGGTCTATTTTCTCACAAATTTCCTATGAACTAATACAAAAATCATGTGAATTTGCTTTATAAATCTACATAAAATGTAGATTTATCAAACACCAAAATTGAAATTGGAATTTTTCAGGGGCAAAAACTAAAGTCATAAAGTTTCGTAAGAATTAAAAGCATTCTTAAAATGGTACATGCATCACTAGCCTCATATCAATCATGTAGATTTCACACGTTGACCATGTGGATATTATGTCACCCAAAGTTTTCACATATAGTGATAATGTATACTTTCGTTAAACATACTAGTTAACAAAGTTACATTCAGATGTAAAAGTTTAGATATTTAAGAAATAGATGGACTAAAACCAATATTTTTTAAAGTCGGGGATTAAAAGCATTATTAACCCATTTTTTTTATTTTATTTTTATTAATTAGTAAATTCTTTGAACAATCAACCATGACAAAGACCGATAAATATGCTCCTAAATGTATGTATGTGGGGGCAGGAAGAGAGAAATTTCATCGGATCAATGTTTATCTGCCTCATGTTATGCCATCCAATGCCTTCTGGACAATGAGATCATGCAGCTGCATGAAGCCTTGAACCGTAGTAAGAGATGGCTAGCATTATAATATAAATCATTGCAGTTCTTTTTAGGGTACAAATCCTTGCATATATTTTACGATTTTGAGAACAATGTTAAGCGGCTCAGGCCAAAACTAAAGACCAAGAAGCACGTGACTGCATGAGTATATCATTGCTCCGTCCAATTATATATATTACGTAGATATTCCTATACTGACTATTCGATTAAAGTAACGATTCAGTTACATAGGTATCCGATGTTCAGTAGTCAGATTAAGTTTAATCAATTTTTTCAAGTAACAATACCCTTAGCATGGATCGACGACATATTAATAAAATATTCCTTCAGTAGTAGATCTAAAATAGGAGAAGAAACAAGATGGCAATGGTTGATAAAAATGAACCAACTCTTCCCCCGCCCTCCCTTAACGTGGTAATTTTCATTAGTTTTTATCTTATTGCAAAATAAGGAAAATTTTGACGAATAAATTATTTTAAAATATTCCTCACCTCAAGGGAATTTTAATAATTAAATTACTGGAAAAAATAGAATATTAATTGTAATTCCTGAAATTGTTTTAGTTATTTACTTTCTTGGTGAAACTTTCACATACAAATGTTTCTTGCTTTCAATTTCTCTCATCTATGTAAACAAAAGCTTATGTGGGTGACCCATTAACCTAAGTAGTAGGTCATTAGTACTTTTCACATTTTTTGTTGCATAAGCAGAGTAGCCACACCTTTTAAATGAAATTACGATCATCCTTGTCACTAGTCAAGATAAGCATCCACTAGCATAAACAGAGGATCTCTTTTATATCTGTTACATTAGTTTTCAGATCAGTATATATACAGATAAATGTTTCATATATTTCTTAACTGACATAAATATATTTAGTCCCAAAAAATATGATGCTTTTCTATTTTATTTTTTTCATTGAAATATATGTGTGTGTGGTGAGATGGGTAGGAATAGCATTTTTAATAATTTCACTAACTTATTATGCTTGATATTTTTTTATAACTAATTAATTCTATTAATTCAATCATTATATTAAGACTTCACATTAAGTAGATTAAGTATATAAATATTTATATGATTTAAAAATTATTTAATATTTTATCAATCAAGTTATTTTAATATATAATTTGACATGCATAATCATTAATATAATATAATATATTAAGACTTCACATGTGTATAGATAGCTTCCTGGTGTATCAGAGCGGCTGAGGATATGCTTGAGTTGCTTCGGAGTACTCTTTCTTATCTTTGTAGCTATCAACAGTATAGTGGGGCATTGTTTATGTGGCTACTGTGGTACAAGAAGTTGGGGATGGCAATGAAACAAGCATTTAATATACATTTCCGGGCCGATGGATAATAATCATAATATATCGAAGAATTCGGATTAAAAGTAGTAGTTCGGGGGAAAAGCTGTATCATTTGGGAGTTCTGTGCAACTTTCGAAAGTGACTTTGAGATCGTATGGTTATCCTAAAACAACAAATAGCCAAGTTGGCAAACTCATCGGTTTGTGTTGTAGCATCATGCAAAAGTGTGAATTTTGAACCCTGTAATTTGTTTGTCTTAAACATGCTGCCCATTGTGTTTCCATATATTTCATTTGGCCAATGGGAAACTTGTACTTATTCGGTACATGTTCTCTAAACTTATATACACTATTTTGATCATATCACTAGATAATATAGGATCTCTAACACATTTTCTCACGTTAAAGACCAGATATCTCAAGTAATATGATAATAGTCTGATGGGCCCATTAATAACCACTAGAATATGTTTTGATATCATTTTATAATTTAGGTTTAGATCTAATTAAACTCAAAAAATTAACTCATAAAGTAAAAATTGTCCCCTATTTATATACATTATTTTAGTCATATTTATACAACACTTTCCAATTTCTTCACATTCAAATTATTGGAGTCAAATTATGTTTTCTCAATATCAGCATTTAATGACCCCACAAAATTATGTTAACTTGGCCGATAAACAGTGAAAATGAAGAAGATACTAAAGGCCTGGGAAAATAACAGAAAGGGTCTTTTAACTTGTACCAATTTGACAATTCAGAACGTCATGTTAATTGATAAGTGCAAAACTTATCTAAAATGTCACATTAGATGTAGCTGCCAAATAAAGTTAAAGTGAGACACAAGCATGTTCCAATAATTGTTAAGAAAGAAAGCCTTGTACAAAATGTGAAGGACACATTCTCCAAGTTGTATACTATTAACCTTTCCTTGACAAACTTTCGCCACCCTGATATCTGTGAGGGTTCCCGGGCCAAGTAGGTGTCTTAGATCACTGCTCATACTTTTGTTTTGTTTTTTCGATTTTTTTGTCCCTTTTTGTTTTAGATCAATGCTCGTGCTTTGTATTTTTTGGTCCATATACTAATGTTCATACTTTGAACAAAACTAAAATCTTATTGGTAAGTGTTTCGGAGGATGGGCTTTTCTGGGCCCTGACTGAGAGGCCAGTTTGCTCCACTTACGGGGGACAAACAACCACTGCATGCCACATCTTGGTCCTAGAGTTTTTAATAGCATATCCAATGAACATTGTGAATTAATGAACCAATCCCATTAAAAGCGTTCCGCCCATGATCCTGAACTACTATTAACTGCAACCAAATCTCTGCTGTCATATACCATGAGAATCTGTAAGACTGCAACAAAAATCAAATTATCTAGCGTACGTTTAGCACAAACTGAAGTTGTATTTACTAAAGGTCTATGAAGTTATTTTTTGAGAAAATGAAGTTGAAGATGTAATATTCTCACATTTAGGAGAGTTTAATTTCTATGTAAGGTGAGTTTAATTTTTATGCACGCTTAATGTAAAAAACTTTATACTATTAGTTAATTAGAAATTATCGCTGATATGACATTTAAGGTAGTTATTATAAAAGTTAATAAACTTACCACACATATCAATTTCTAATTAAATGACAAAGTAAAATTCTTTCACATTGTTGGTAGATATATTATTTACTCTTTAGGATAAGTTTTAGAAAAATATTCTTGAATATTGTTGATTCTTAAGAGGGTGCTATTAGGGATGGTACTCACATCTTCCCTCCTTGTCCCTGTACTCCATTTTAAGATAATTTAGACCTATTTCTTTGTCTTTCGATTCTTCACAAAATCTCTAACATTATAAAATAATAATAATAATAATAATACTAAATTTTGTAAGTTTTAGTCCCATTACCCATTTTTTTGGTAAATATTGGTCCCTGCCATTAACTTCATTAATGACATGGCACACATGGCAATAATGTGGCAAATACGTGGCGATGATGTGACAAGAAATTAATTATTTGATCCCTATACATACATGATACTATTTTGAGAATTAGTCCATACATGTGATATTGCTTTACAAATTAGTCCTTGTATGAAAAAAATGCAAGTTTTAATTCCTATATTGCATTTATCAATAAAGAATAGTCCCTATTGTTACATTCTTCTTTCACTTTGTCAAATTTGGAATCTCTCATCATCAGAACTAAAGTCATGCACTTGCCTCTTGTCATTGATGCTTGTTCATCTCTCTCTTTCTTTGTTTGACATCTTAAAACCCCCACAGTTTGAGATGGAAAACATAGAGCGAGAAAAAGAAGGAAAGAAAGATAAATAAACCTTGACAGTTGGAGAGTCCACACATGAGACCCACAACCACACACCATAGAGCCACATGCAAAAGAAAGATGTCAAACAAAAAAAAAATCAAAGACAAAAGAGAGAACTTAAAGCACAACAAGTGGAATATCATGTGTTTGTGTTAGCCTTTCTAGATCGGTTGAATTTGCAAATCGATTAAGAAAAGACATTTTAGATCAGTTATCCAAGTAACCAATCCAGAATGTCTTTTTCTAAATCAGTTACAAGCTAAACAACCTACAATGTTTGCCAATTAATTGTAAAAACACCACCGTATATTTTTTAAAATTGGTTATATTATAACTAATGTAAAGTGTCGATGTAAATTATTATTTTTGTATTAGTACGATCATATTTTCTACGAGAAATAAATTAAATCTTAAAATTTGTGTCTCTCCCTATTTCATAATTTTATAAAATATTTTTAATTATGTAAAAACTCCTAATTAACTAATATGTATTTGGTTTTGAAGTTTGAATTATCATCAATATGATTCCGATCTCTACTCCTACACTAGAAATTAAAATACACAATGTAGAGAGTGAGGTTATCACTTTTCCTGCTTTTTCAATCAAATACTCTTAGTACTCTTTTTCTTATCTTCTTTGGTCCTCCTTATATCTTTATCTATATACTTAATCTTCTTAACTACCTATCATTTTCAATCTGTCCTCTTTTATTTCAATCTCTAAATTGAATTTTAATATTTTTTTAAAAAAAGAAATTGTAAATAGTTATGGCAACCAGGATTGCAATAGGATGGCAAAAAAAAAAAAATAGAGAGTCGCCAACAAAGATTATTTTTATGGAAAACATTGAAAGAAATCTTTTAAAAAGAATATGGTCTTTTGAAACTAAATTAGAGTTCAGAAGTCGATTGCGTGTAGGGATAATATTAACACCCCATAATGTTTGTTATAAAATAATTACCTCTAATTAAATATGCAAAATTAATATGAGTTTAAAAACATTTATTTTAGCTCTTTGAAATAAATCAAATGAATTAAAATTATATAAATGAATCATATAATTAGAATGAAAAATTAGTGACAAAAAATAATTTTAGCCCAACAATTTGATTTCTACTCTTATGTATCTTCTGGTGTAATAAGGAACTTAAGGTCACATAGTTCTTTAAAAGACGTTTGTATGTTGGTTGATTTTAATTATTGTTTTCTATGTGAAAATATGAAGAAAAAAAAAGGTCATATTTTTTTTCTTTTGTGTTTTCTTTAAAAAAAAAGGGGAGGGGGGGAGGGGGATTGTCGTAACAAGGTCTTCACAATAATTAAATAAGAAGTGGATCTGAAACGATTATCTCCAACAACTCTTTATTTTTATCTTTTATGTAAAAAAATTTAAAAATAGGTTTTCACAATAGCCAAACCGAAAATAGATCCTAAATGGTTATCGTTGACAATGTAAGATTTTCGTAATAACCAAATAAAAAGTGAATCTGAAATAGCTATCGCTAAACCTATTATAATAATAATAATAATTATTATTATTATTATCATTATTATTATAAACAACAATTAATATACATTTAAAAAAAACAAATAATAAAGGAAAAATATTTTTACTATTACTCAATTTAATTAGCAATTTAACAATAAATAATAAAAATGAATAATAAAATATGAGACGAACTAGTTCTTACCAATTATTTCGTAAAAAATAGATATCAATAATCAAGATACCAAACAAAAATAATGAAACAAAAAAAAAAACTTCAAGATAATAATGATAATAATAATAATAATAAAATGGTCTACAAACCTATATTCACATAACAAATATTAATGATATTTACATTTTACACTTTATTTTTATGTCATCTCCTTTTCTTTTCTCTTTATTATTATTATTATTATTATTATTATTATTATTATTATTATTATTTATCATTAATGGATTCAGTAGCCCAATTAGTATACTGAAATAAATACTTAAGCTTGTTTCACTGAACCAATCTTATTCAAACAACTTATAACCAACTTTGCTATTTACACTTCCCTAGTTACTAATTACACCTCCTTCTCCTTTTTATTATAATATAATTTTACTTAAATATCCTTCGTTTTTATTCCGGAAATTAATTTCTAGAACTATATTTTTTTAAAAAACATGGTTTCAAAAATTACTTTTCGGAATTGGAAGATGTTTTGGAAAGTGATTTTTGGAACTATATCTTTTTTAAAAATAATAGTTTTGGAAAATACTTTCCGAAGTTGGAAGATGCTATTTTGGAAAGTGATATCCAAAAATAATAACATAAAATGAATTTGAGTGCGATTACTAAACATATGCTTTTGCCTTTTGTCAACACAAAATTAAAAGGACGCAAATGTTGAGAAAAGCATAGGCTGATAATTGTCTTATTAAACACACAAACAGACATTGAAAGGCAAAGGTTGATAAATTAATGAATGCATACTTTTGTAAATTAAAACTTATAATAGATGAAATTGACGTTGGATATACCTTGAAAAATAGTGCCATGTAGAGGAAAACGTATAGAATAACATAGAAATTTGATGAAAAAATGCACATATCAATTTGATGAAAATACAGTATTATGCAATTAGGGTTTAAAAATGATGAATACAGGATGAAGATGGGAATTTAAAAATAAGGTTTAAAGAATAATAAAAATAAGGGTGTAAAAATAGGATTTAAAAAGGTATATTTGGTAGTAAAATATATATATAAAAAAGGACGGGGTGCACTTAGTGAACAGGGGGTGAAAATAGCAAAATCCCTTATAACTGCCGTCTAAGCCCAAAAGATCAGCTCAAATACAAGCCCAGGACTAATTTAATTCAGCTTAAACCCACGAGGCCCAGTTGCTCAAACCATTTTTAATAGTGGGCCAGTAAAATGTGAGGCACAGCAAATGGACACCCACTCCCAGCCTAATCCTTATAACTACAGCGTCAGCCCAATTTGAGTTAAATCATAAGGTCCAGTTAAACAAATAAACAAAATAAAATACATAAAACGTAGAAAACAAAAATAAATGAGTTAATTTCCATTTATTATCAATAGACTATTTTCTTAAAACAAGTTTAATTTTTATGCACTATCAATACATTCAGGGCCCCGTTTGGTGTGGTTTTTAGTTGAGTTTTGAAATTTTCCAAAACTACAACTAGTTTTTAGTTTTTAAAAATTAGTTTTAGTTTTTTCTCAAATTTTTGGTTTCAAAATAAACTCATTTTGAATTTTTTTTTTGTTAAAATTAATTTAAGGATATGTTTGTGTGGCGGCGGCAAAGGTGGCAGTAGTGGTGGTGGTGACAACGACAGTGATAGTGGTGGCAGCGCTAATAGTCATGGTGGTGATAGCAGTGGCGATGACAGTGTTAGTGGTGGTGGTAGGAAGAGCCATTGTCAAATGTAATAATGTGTACTTTTTTAAAAACTAAAAACTTGATTCACAAAACCTTTTTTCTTGGTTTTGAAAATGAATGTATAAGTGTTTTAAAATTGAGTTAAAAACCATTTCAGTTTCATTTTAGCCAAATGCGTTTTGTTTTAAAATTGAATTTGAAAACCAAAAATCAAAAACTCACAACCACCCCAAACGGGCCCTTATATAGTCAATTAATAAAGAATCATAATTACTATGACTTTTCAACTAACTTATCATACATAACAAAGTATGACTAGTTGATAATGTCGGACTATTTTCTCAAAACAAAAAGAAAAAAACTTGAAAGATTAATAAGGAAGAGGGGCTAGCTTTTGGCCAATGCTGCTAGAAGCAACTTGCAATGGGGAGAAGAGGCTACGACAATGCAATGCTTGGGGAGAACGAGGATTTTATAAATGAGGTGGCGCTCTTGTGACAGTGATGTGTGGGAAGAAAACAAAGGTGTTAATTGAGGTTTGGGAGGGTAGTGGAAGCTCAAGGTCAGCTCAACATATTTTTAGGCATCAAATAAACTTTAAAGATGAGACTTTTTTAAAACTAGGGATCTTACAAAAATTAAGGACCTAACAAAAAAAAAACAATTTTTCTCTAGCAAGGTTCGAACCCATTTATCAAGAAAAAACGCAGCTTATTTAACATTACAATAAATCAACTAATAATAAAAGTTGTATAAATACTAATACTAAATAATTTATTTGGTAGGGGATCTAGAGTAAGGGCTTGAGCCTCTTTATACTTGGGCTAACATTGTGGAGGCTTGACGATTAGGCGATTTTGGGTGGCTTGAGGGAGTAGGGATAAACATTGATGAGAAGGTGTCTCTGATATATAAAGAGTGGCTTATTGGTAGTACCTTCAATCGGTGGTGGTGCAAGCCATTTTTCTTTCTTTTTTTCTTATCCATTTTATCACATTATTAACACAAAGAAAACAGAGCAATTGCTAGTGGGGAGTAGAGAACATGAAGAATGAAACATTTACATCATGTTCAAGACAAATTAAGTTTAACATAGCTAAAGCGATATGGTGGGTTACCTGCTCTGTGCTAGCGCCCATTCTCTTGTGTTTGCTTGTGTTCTTTGGTGTTCAATGCATGGCACTTATGAGAGCAAGTTTTCAGCGTATCCCCAAGAAAATGTGTGCATGTGTTCATCAATGGTGAGAATGATAGTGTTGGTGTGACGGCGTGAGGCAAGAAAGTGAATGGGTAAGTATATATAAAAGAAAAAGAAGAAAAAATGTTGATGCAGTGCATTCCCTGTCTTTAAGAATCTCAGTGTCTCCCAAACAAAATTCTAATAAAAACAAATAAAATATGCTTGAGTCACTCCCTTTATAGAATATCCTTGAAGCCTACTGTTTTGTTTGGAAGAAAAGAAAAGGTAGGGAAGGAAAGAAAGGGAAGGAAAAACACATTTATCAAAAAACTTTCTTTTCTTTAGCACACAAGAAAACAAGAGAGAGAAGAAAAAATGGTGTGAGTCCCACACCAAAATTCTTTCTCTCCAATTTAGGAAGAAAGTAATAATAAAGGGTTTTTAAATTGATAAAGTTTCTACTATACCCTTTATAATAACAATAAATATAAATAAAATTATTATTTTTTAAAAATTATTTTTTATTTCAAAGAATAAAATAAATAATTTTAAATTTATTAATATTTTTAAATTTATCTTGAGTTTTTATTAATTTTTTTATTTTTCCTATTAACAACTTATTTCTTTCTTTTTTAATATATAGTATAGATATTCACTATAAAGAAATAAAAATATTTTTATTTTTTTGCATATTTTATTTTTGTCTTATTTAATAGAGAAAATAAATATTTTAAATTTATCTTTAATTTTGTTGTAACATTTAATTTTTATATTTTTATTTTCATCAGTATATCTCTCTTTTGATATATTTATGTCATTTTATAAATATGCTTCTTTTTTTTCTCTCACTCTTTCCTTCTTCTTTTTTCTTCTACCAAACAATTAAACAATCATCTTACTTTCTATTCTCTCTCTTTTCTTCTTATTTTCTTTTCTCTATCTTTCTTTCATAAATGAAATAAAATGTACAAAATACGCTGCCTTTTTTTTTCATTAATTATTAATCTTCAAATTTAATCCTTTCTTTCTCTTTTCGTTTACTTGCCTCTTATAAATATACATTTAGAATTTATCAAAAAAAATGAAAGGACAGAAAATAAAAATAAAGTAAAATGAAATATATATGAATAAAAGATAATAAGAATAATGAAATAAAATTAATAAAAGAAATAAGTAAATAAAAAATAAAATAATGAAAATAATAAAATAGAAAAGAAATAATGATAAAAGAGTTAAAAAAATTAGTTGTTCATAATAGTTAAAAATAACTTAATATTACAATTTAAATTATTTATTTTAAAATTAAAAATATAATTTATATATTTAAAGATATTTATTTATTATGAATATTAATTATAATATAATTATATATTAAAAATATTTATTTATTATAAATTTTAATTATATAAAATAAACATTTATCCTATACAATTCGCATACTAAAATACTAATTTATACAAAACAAGTAATTCACAAGCATTAAAAGATAATTAAAGATAAGTCATCACGTCTATTTAGTTCTCTATTTATCAAAATTTTCCTCATTTTCATAGCTATGTTTTTATATGTGAAGATTAGTGTGTGGGTTTTTTTTATACAAATATGATTGTAAGAAGTATTCTTGGTTATTTACTGAGGGGTATTCTCATTTAGGGGATTTAAAGACATTCAAAAGTGAGTTGTTTCCTTTTAATTAAGTTTTCTTTATATACAAATCAAGTGAGGTTGTATTCATCTAATATTCCTAGTTCATTCCCTATCAAGTAGAATTTATCTCTAAGAAGGAGTTTGGTGAAGATATCAGTTAGTTGGCTATTGGTGTCCACAAACTCTATGACACAATCACCTTTTTTATTTTAAGAAATGAGAGTTATAGATTTGAGTTATACAATCATAGACAGATGGTTAAGATAGAAAGTTAGTAGTCACAAGACTACTTAAAAATATCATTTGTATTTTTATTTTAATATTAATCATTGAAATATGATCTGATGATCTATATTTATAATTCTTATTTTTTATTATAAGAAGAGTTTTCATTTAATACGTCATTTATCAAGTAAAAACTCTTCTTCTTATGAAAAATGAAAATTATAAATATGAGTTAAACAATTACATAAGGATGATTAAAATAGAAAATTAGTTAATAATCATGCAAATGCTGATTTTAAATAAAATTTTGAGATATATTAGGAAAATAATAATCATAATAGAATGGAATGGGAGACAAATAGGGACGGCTCTGGGGATTTTCGGTCCCCCCACCTGCTTTGGTTTTATTCTTTATAGCTTAATGTTGTTCAATGTCATCTGTAAACTACTTAACCCATGAATACTGTCATGTCCGCTCAACAAACCATGTTCCAAAGATGTAAGTGCATTTTCTTTCAGGGCTGCTGGAAAAATATTGTCATTATCTGTGACTGACAACTATTAGCCAAGTCAAGGCAAGTGACAACTGATAACATGTCGGGCCCAGAAGGATTTGATTGAAGTTTAATGGATAGATAAAAACACAATTTGATTAATTACTTATCATTAACTCGTTTCCTTTTAATCTAATTTCCTATGGGATTACACATGGAAATTGTGGCAGGATAACAATCAGGATCAATTGGCATATTTTTTAACCTGAACTAATATTTTATTGCTTAAACAACCAGTGCCATTTAAGCTGCTGCTGCATCTTCTTTTTTTAAATAAGGCCATTAAGTATTACTACCAAATGTTTGGTAAACCGCAATTCCAGGTCAATATATAACAGCTCATATTTCAGATATTTATGTTTTGAAACTTATCCCGGAAGAGAAATGAAGTCTTCCAAAAGCACGCATTGTTATATTGTATATAACCATAATCTTCTTGTATTTGTATTTGTGCATACACATTTTGATATGATCCATCATTTAAAAAATTAGAGACAGATTTAATTACAAGAACATGATATAAATAAATAATTTAATTAGTCTAGCTGTTTGAGAATTACTTTCCAATTCCCGCCTCAATTTATACCCTCACATTTTGGAAGAAAAGATTTATTCAGTTTCAAACAGTCAAGCTTTTAGGTAATGCTTTTTCAATGCCAAGCAAGACCAAAGGCATTGTTTGTGGATGTTACACAAGCATGCCTCTCTTTATCTTTTGCGTTATCTCGACATTGATTGTTCATGCTTTAAGAAAGTACTGTTATCTCCTCCCAACTCATAACGTGTCTCACGCCTCTCTTTACCCAATTCTAGTTTAACTTTTCCTTTTTATTCTTTCCAAAAAGAACATTAAGAAACAAAAAAGAACAGCTTCTCCACAACACAAGAAGCTTTTCGACAAGATAGATCGAGACAAATAATTTAAATTGAATAAACCACCAATTTGATTATTCTAGTATTACTCTTTCTCTCATATAGTCTTTAAAGTAATAAAATTATATAAAAACTTTTTAAAGTATTAAATATCATCATTTTAATTTCTAAGTTGATATATTTTACTAATATCCAGAGACTAATTTAAAGATTTTTTTTAATACTTAAGATACTACTTAACATGATTTTTAATATTTTAAAAATTATTTATATAACTAGTATTTTAACCTGTGCATTACACAAAATAAATATTTATTTTATATAACATAAATTTATAATAAATAAATACTTTTGAATATATAATATAAATTATATTATAATTAAAATTCATAATAAATAAATATTTTTGAACATATAATTATATTTTAATTTATAATATATAATTTATATTATGATAGAATATCATTTTAATTATTGATAATTTAAAAAAAAATATTGAAATTCAATTTAGAATTAAAAATATTAAAAATGATAGATTAAAAAATATGAAAAGTTAAAAAAGTCCCTAAAAACACTCTTATTAACAAATAACAGCTAAAAATATTTTCGTTAAAAAATAACAACTATAAACACTTTCATGTGAGATAAAAGGTTTTAATTTAATATATATGGTGAATTTTATTATTTTAAAGACTATATAAAAGAGAAAATAATACTTAAGACCAAAATGATAATTTATTGAATTTAAATTTATTAACATTCATCTCAATCGAAGAGATCGATGTACGTTAAGTGACAATCTGATTGATTTCTCATACCACAGAACACCATAACCAAAATAATACACATAGAGGAAGCCTCACGATCACGAAAACTAAAATGCAATTATATTTAAGGAGACTTAAATAGAGAAGCAAAACTTCGATATGGAACCGAATATTAAGAGATGCAAGTGATGTGATGAAATTGGTGGAATAGATTATTCGGGAATAGTGAGGAGGAGAGGGCGCCAATGTTTCCTTTTCAGCAAGGACCTGCAACGAAAACCGGTCCAGGGCGGGTTGGTTGAACCGGGTTCGTTACTCCAAGAACGGGGAATGGCAAAGGATGAAGACAACATCGGAGTAGTTTCGTGATCACGCACGTGCTCCTCTCGAGGCGGCGAGGACACAAAGAGGTCCTTCAGTGAGTGTCTCCGCATGGGATCCTTCTCCACCACGTGTTCTTGTCGGCGAGGACATCGGTTCAGGCTAAGCAGAGTACGCAGGGTGGTTTTGGGCCGCCGGAATTGAACCAATGGGCTCGTTCTGGGGCTTTGGGTTGGGCTTTGCCCCACTCCGCACGGCGTCGCGAACAGCTTGAATTTCTGCAACGCGGCCATCTCTCTTGGGTTATTTGCTCCCCCCCTCTCTCTTTGTCTCTCTGGTCTCTCCTCTATTAAAAGAGTGTTAAAGTGAGTTTGAATTTGAATATTGATGATTGTGATGACCAAAGGTGATTGATTGCTTCTAACAAGCATGGGATCTATTTTGGGAATGGTTGCATCTTTTCTTCCATGCACATTCATTACTTTCCTTTAATTCTTCCTTTGATACTTTCAACGGGATTAAAGACTATGACTGATGCTATGACCATTGACTCACAACTTCAGAAGTAGGACCGAACCATTTTTCGATGTCTCTTTTTTTCTTTTTTCAATAAAATAAAATGAATAGTTGCACAAACAAAACACGTTCGTGACTAGGTGGAATGATCTTGTGATTTGTAAGAACAAACGTACAAATTTCCGGTGACAAATCCCTCTAAATTTAAAGTCACCCATGCTTTCACGCTTTACTAATTATGAATTAATTAGTTGTCACATTGATTTGACTGGTAAATAACGAATTGTGTAACATAACAAATAGGAGTATTTTATTTTACATAGCTAACACTCTTCTTCCTTTGATTTTTCTGTCTTGGTTCCTCTTACTTTTTTGTACCGTCTTTGAGACTCTGCAACAATCATTAGTGTAACGTAAGTAGGAACATTGAAGGAAAAAAAAGGAGTTCGGTAATAGTAGTATATCCCTACTTTTTACAAAACGTGAAAAACTAGTGTTATTATTAGAAAAAAGTGATTAACCACCAACATTGGGCGTTGTAGATTCACTTTCCCGTTTCTCAGTCAAGGACTTTGGCGAAGCTGGTAGCTTCTCATTCATCAAAAATCCAACTGGTACATGTACTTCTTCGGTGGAAGTGGAAGAGATAACACCACCATCACCTTCTTTCTCTAAATGCTCATCGGATTCATATTTCCCGCTTTCAATTTTCTTGAGTGCTTCCAGAACCTCATCCATAGAAGGCCTTAATTCATTGTTTCCTTGCACGCACCGAAAAGCCAATTCTGCGACTGAAGTTAGCACCCTTTTAACTTGTTGGTCTGACTCAAAACCAAAGGATGGGTCTACAAGCTCACTAAGCTTTCCTTTTCGAACCATTTTCATGGCAAGATTTGACAAGTTAACTTCATCCCTTTCCCTGGCTGCATCAACTGCTGGCATAGATGATATTAACTCAATGAGCACAACCCCAAAGCTATACACATCACTCTTGTCTGTGAGTCGGTAGCATTGGAAATATTCAGGGTCAAGATAGCCCGGAGACCCTTGTGGAGCTGTGGAGACATGGCTTACATCGTTGGGGAATAATCTTGAAAGCCCAAAGTCCGCTACCTTAACCGAAAAATTAACGTCAAGTAGAATGTTGTTGGTTTTCACATCACGATGGATGATGTTAGAAGCATGGAGATAGGCCAATGCGGTAGCAGTCTCTATGGCAATTTGCATTCGAACAGGCCATGTCAACAAACCAACCCTTGCTAAATCGCCATGGAGATGGCTAGCAACTGTGCCATTTGGAATGTATTCATATACAAGCAGTAGCTCGTGGCCGTGACGTGAAGTGCAGCCATAAAGGGACACAAGATTTCTATGGCGTAAGCGAGTAAGGATCTCAATTTCATTCATAAACTGTTCCACTCTCCTGTAATTGTGCTCAAATAGATGCTTGATTGCAACTTCCCTTCCATCTCTCAGGGTCCCTGGTTTTTTAAAGATTAATGCTCAAGTGAATCAATAAGATTGAAAAGTGATTTTATCTAAGTAAAAATTGAAATGAGCCATATATATAGTGTTAATTATATGCTGACCATAGTAAACAGTTCCAAAGCCTCCCTCTCCTAGCTTTCTAGTGTGGTCAAAATTGTTCGTTGCTTCTTGAAGCTCTTTGTAGGAGAAGACGGGTACCCCAAAGAAGATCCTGTCAGTCTCTGTGTCACAACTTGGGTAGGGATCAGGACAAGTGTTGCTCGATTGACCATGTTTCCGTTTGCAGTGCCGTAGCATGAGGAACAACCCAACTATGATCCATGGTCCAACACCGATGCCTTCAAAGATTGGGACTTTTAATTAGTGTGACAATTGACAGCGACTCAGATTTAAGTTATTTTTCAACCGCATGATTAATGAATGAACCAAAGAAGGGGCAAAAAACTTCATGGTTAAAATAAAGAGTCATGCTGACTTAATGTCTCTGATTAAATAATATATTAAAAATGTTTTATTAAATATGATGGGTATATTAATAATATTGTTAATAACAAATTACTTTTAATTCTTTAATTTAAGGTATTAATTAACATTTTTCTAAAATCAATAATTAAAAGGAACTTACCGAGTGATGAAATTAATATGACAAATGTTTCTAAAATTTTGCGAAGGGAAGTTTCAGTAAATATCAAAAATAGTTGTTTCACTAATGCAATGTTAAAATTTGGCGCATAGGTAAAGTATGAATAATTATATTTCTACATATTAGTGAAATTAATTTAAATATATGTTTCAATTGCCTTTAACAGCTTAAAATTAATTTTGATAAAATTAATTTATCCAACTTTAAAATAAATAAGCCTTAAATTTGGAAGCAGGAACTATTTAAATCTGTGTTTTGAAAATCGAACTGCATCGGCCAGTCAGACTAAAAACTAGTGAATTGATCACCTAACTAGTTTAAATAAACTACGGAACCGGCCTAAAAAAAATTGATTAAAGAATCGGAAAACCGGTCAAAAACCGACCAAAAATGGTTCACAGAGGGTCAATGCAAAATAGTTAATACAACATTATTTTAATCTTTTTCTTAAAAAAAATAAAAATCAACTTAAAGTATT
This sequence comes from Spatholobus suberectus, assembly GCA_004329165.1. Taxonomy (NCBI): domain Eukaryota; kingdom Viridiplantae; phylum Streptophyta; class Magnoliopsida; order Fabales; family Fabaceae; genus Spatholobus; species Spatholobus suberectus. The sequence goes on from CM014735.1 coordinate 6,327,179, forward strand.
TATTATTTTCTTTTTATTATATATATAAACTTGTTTTTATTAATAAATGTTGATGTGTATTGTTAAAGTTTAGACTTAACTATTATGATATATTTGATTTGAAATTTTTTAAGTATTATAAATGTTAAGAACATACAAAATTATGTTTTATTTTTAGTTTTTAATATTATTAAGTTATGGTATTATATTTTTTTGATATTATTTTATATATTATTTAATTATTAACATAGGTTCGACTATTGTTCAACTATGATTGAACTATTAAATCTTGAATCAACATCTTAACCAGTTCAATCACCGGTCGATTTTACAAACATTGATTTGAATGTTAAAATCTGTACGTTACCTAGCATCAAAGTTAGCTTCCGAGTCCAAACTCTGTTTTTCCTGCATAGTTTAAAAGCAGAAGTTGTTCCCATTAGATAATAAAGAAGTACGGTGAGCCTAGTTAAATGTCGTGCTAACAAAACAAAATTCCATGTGTATACAGTCAAGTCGCTTTAATACAGAGGTAATCAAGCACGAAGAAATTGGCTAAATTTATTATTTTAACTGTTGAAGGGAAAAAAATTGCAGAGTCAACTTGTCTTTTAGAGGTTGAGAAATGAAAAAGTGTGAAGATTGTAAAAAATCTGCTTATATATAAAAACATTCATGTAACCATCAACTGTATGTAGAAGTTTAATTTGTTAATGTATTTATTATTACCTCATGGCGCAATAAAAATTTCCGTTGCTGTCAAGTCGGCAATGGCCCTGTCTTCTATTGTAACACTGGTCACAGTCATATGACAACTTGAATTGAATGGTAATTTCGGCAGTTAAAAATCCAAATGGATCTCCGGATAACTCATAATCTTTTATCACGGGAAGTTGAACCATTGAACATGATGAGGACGTTAACGAGCGCAGGAACTGGTCATCAGAGTATGGACGGCGACGGCCAAAGTAAAAAACATCAAAGGCATGACATCTGGTATAGTTGAAGAAATTATTTTTATGGTTGAGTTTGTGTTGGCGGCTGCATTTGAACGCGGTTATATTGTCTCTCACATCAAAATAACCGAAAGGAGAGGAGGGAGGGACGGTAATTTTGTAACTGAGGGCCTTACAACTAGTACTTTGCAGAAGCCCTCTGAAATCATGGTCAATAATGGAAATACTCTTCTCCCACCACAGACTATTAACTCGTGTAACTTGGAATAGTTTTCCTCCATTGTTCAACTGGACACTCTTCATTGCTGTTTGGTTACGATCATTACAGCCATGGATTGCAAGAACACCACAGTTCTGTCGTTCTACGGTGGTGAAAGGGAAGGCAATTCTCCCCATACTTCCGCAATCAAATGAGTCTGGACAATCATCGTGGTGCCCATTTGCATTCCCAGCTGAGAGAATCAGCACCGTTAGATGAGAAACCAAAACGATTGCATAAACCGGAGACATTTCCACCTCAGAGAAGCACCACAACCATGGAATGCCTATACTGGCTATACACCACAGTTCTCACCCACGAAAAAATTCTTATGGACTCCAAAACTCCCTATACTGCTTATATTTCGGCAATTGTGTCTTACAATTTGTTGCTCACTTCACGATATATATAAAAATCTTTTTAGATCAATTGATACGCCAGTTGACTGGGAAAGTGATTACACAAGTCTTTAACGCGGTCTCTTTTAAGAAAATGTTTTTTATTTGTATTTTTTGTTTGTACTTTTTATGTAAACTTTTAAAAATAATAATACGTAAAATAAAAATGAGATGTTTTTTTTTTAATTAAATTTAAAAATAAAAAAGTTCATCCTAAATGCCCGAATCTATAGGTAAATATAAAGAGTCAACCCAGTCTATTTAAAGCCCGTTTGCATTGGTTGGTTACTAAATGGATTGGACCAGATTGGCCAGTAAAGCTGGATTAAGAATTAAGGTGATCCCGTCGGCCGTTCAAACTGTAGGTTGACCATTTGGTCTCCAAATTTGGAAATCAAAAATATATACAATCCAAAAATATTTAAAAATATATGAAATAATTAAAATTATAATAAATAAGGATTTTTTATTAAAATAGTAAAATATAAAAAAAACTTTATTTACATTATAAAAAACTCCATTTACATTAACTTGCTTAATCAATAGATTGTATGAACCAGGCCAATAAAAACCTATAATTAAACGTTTTTATATTTTTACCGATCCTAACTCGCACAACATATTGCATGTTATAAAGGTCTAGGCGCATATACCACGCTATATCTGTACTAGTGTATTACCAATACTACGGACATTTTTAAAAAATAAAGTACTAAAACAGATTTTTAAAAGATAAAATACCAAAATATGATTTCTGAAGAAATAAAATAAGGGACTAAAATAATAATTTAGCCTATAAGAAGGCTAAACTTTAAGCTTGTACCTTAATTTGTAACCTATTATATGTATACACACGTTTCTTGTCGATCAACAACCTTAAACTCTCTAAGCTTCTACTTGTATTAAAAAAAAAAAAAAAACAATGACAATTGGGTTGGCTTTAACAAGTGAAGCATTGAATACACATACCATTTGTTTTATTAATTTGGTGATACATTCTAATTAAACACTCAAATTAGACACTTAGTGACGTGTCAATCAAATGACTATATTTAACAATTGAGGTTGCTTAACTTACCCCAAGTAAAAATGGAGTTAGATCAAGCTACTGCATAGCCAAGATCAGGATATGACAAGGGCAATGGATGAACCCATTCATCGAACCCTAGCTCTTCAAGCACGAATTTCAACCACAAAAGAGAACCAAATTGCAATTTTCAATCTACTTATTCAAAACCCATTCAATTGGTTGCCTATGAAACATCACAACCATTTATTATAATATACATATATCTGATGGTAATAAGTGATATATTATAGGTGTGTGATATTATTTAGACTTCACCCTAGGTTCACCTATAAAATGTAACATCTATGAAACTCTTGATGCACGTTGGAGCTAATGATATTGATGTGTGACACTCATAACTGTATCTGACTGACCCAATGAGTAGTGTCTTAATAATGAGAGTCTTATCTCTAAGTATATCCCAACTCATCCTTGTAACTAAACACACTAAAAACAAACTAAAGCTTTATAGATATTGCTTTGCCCTTTTTGGCTAAACTATTATTTTGGTCTTTTATCTTTTTTAGAAATCCTATTTTGGTACTTTATCTTTTAAAAAGTCTATTTTAGTACTTTATTTTTTAAAAATGTCCTGTTTTGGTCCTTTCCGTTAGTGGTCTATTAACGGACTTGACAGAAAGGACCAAAACAAGACATTTTTAATTATTTAATTTTTAATATTTTAACTAATAATATACTTTAAATTTATATGTCAAAATTATTATATATATATATATATATATATATATATATATATATATATATATATATAATGTATATAATAAATATAACATATAGTAATATATATTAATTTATATAATATTACTATATATTATATATATTTTGTTATTATATATATATATATATATATATATATATATATATATATTATAATATATATCATCCTATATTATATGTAAATCTTATATATATTTCATAATAATATTATATTTGTTTATATACAATTATATATAATATTTATTATAATATAACTCTCAATACATATAATTATTTGTAATATGTTAAATATTATAACAAATATTGTATATAATTATATATAATATTATATTTGTATATATATAATATTTTTATAATATTCAACATATTACATAATATACATAGAGAAAGGGAAAAAAAAAAGAGTTTATCATATCTTATTATTTCCTAACTCAGTTCTTCTCTCAAAATAAGAAATACACTAGAGTAATAAAATAGGATAAGAGATAAATGTTATCATATCCTGTTAGTATAACAAACAGTAAATTACAATAAGATAAGATAGTTATCTTATTCTATTATATCATGATCACCAAATGAACTTTTAAAAAATAAAAAATAAAAATAAGATTTTTGAAAAAGATAAATAACCAAAATAGTAATTTAGCTCCCTTCTCGTTGATTCTCCGCGGTTGACTAACTAGAAGCGTGGAACACTCTGTTTTCTCGGAATTTGACTTTCCAAAGATCGCTTTCTGACTATATACAGGTCACGGTGTGAAAATTGTTGGTCCTGGTGCAGTCAAGATTTTTAAACTCTAAAACCTTAACAATTGGCAATTGTTCAAAAATTAAAGAGTGTTTAATACATTTTTATTTAAATAGTTTTAATTACTTAAAATATTGTTCTGGACCTCCTTTAGGTCTAACCACCTAGTTGAGGCTCATGGTAATTAACTTACTATCTTACTGTTATATAAATCATTATATGTCTTTAGATACAAATTTAAGCCTTATTATTCACCTCTTATAGACACTGACTTAAGCATCGGAGTGTTTTTTGCAGATGATAACCAGGTGCTGTCACTCGCCGGAACCACCTAGAGCATCCATCCTGTTCGAGGTACCAAAACTCCCTCGAACAAATATAATTATTGAATTACTTTTATATGCAATAAATATATTTTAATAAATACTCCTATATTTCACTTTTACTTTCTTAATTATTAATTTTATTTTCTTAACTAAAGTCTTAAACACGTTAACATTTTTGTTGGTATTTAAGATTAAAACCATTGGTTGCGATAGTCAGCGTTTTCGTCTCCACTCATTGTTTATTTTGAAAAACACACACACGTCAAAAGTTATTCCTCGAATTGGAATTGCTGAGGCCTGAGAGTTGGAAAATTAACCACGGAAAGACCTGATCTAACCTCTATTTGGTAGTGCGGAAGTACTGAAGAAGAGAAGAAAAATTTAAAAAGAAAAAGATAATTTCTTTGCATTTAGTTGAGGGGAAGTAGGGCAGAAATTTTTAAATTTTTTGCAGGCCTCATGTCAAATTCAGCCCCCCAAATTTGCAAAAAAATGCGAAAAAGTTCTCTTTTTCGTTAAATGCCCCTGCGAGAAATCACAATTTCGTAGGATGAAGAGAATGAATATGCAGAATGTGTGTTTTGCATATTTGAATATGTACTTACATATTCGAATATGCAAAACACATTCAAATATTAGTTTTAAAACTTGAATTACGATTTTTAAAATTAAATAAATATATAAATAATTACTAATATATATATATATATATATATATATATATATATAGCTCTACATATATTCGAATATGATAATCACATAATCGAATACATGGCACTGTTATGGCCATATATTCGATTATGTGAGTAGCACAATTGAATATATGTTTTTTCGACAAATAACGCAATCAAATAAACAAGGGTATAAGTGTAATTTTATTCTTTTATTTAAAATATCTAAAAGTCAAAAAGTACATTTCTACTCTATTTCTCTCAAACCAAATAATCTCTACTTCTTTTCTATTTCTTACATACTTCTCTTCTCTTCTTTCCTACCTACTTCCTTTCCCTCTATTTCTTTCTTCCTTACCAAACACAATGTAAAAGTTATTACATGTAACATTGTTGTCAAAGACTACAAACCGACTAGTTGGTTGACTACTAAATGTGATTTAGATTCTAATTTCAAATAATAGTAAGAGAAAATTGGTGAAAGTTGGAAAGTGTGAAATTCAAAATAAAGGTTTAATACATAATTTAGTCTCTATATGTGTCGAAGATTCTTAATTTGATATCTATATATAAAAACATACTAAATCAGTTCTTATACCTGCAAAATGTTACAATTTAGTTCTCGTCATGCTGCCATGCAGTCGTTTACGCATTTTTAATTTAGTCCTTATATGTGTAGCACATTTATAATTTAATCTCTATACGTGTAGCACATTCTTAATTTGGTCTCTATACATGTAGTACATTCTTAATTCTTATAGGGACCAGATTAATAATGCACTATACATATAGAGCCAAAATGCATTACATGTATAGGGACCAAATTAAAAATATGTAAAGACATAATGACAGTAGGAATCAAACCAGTAACGTTTGCATATATAGAGACCAATTTAATAGGTTTTTATACATAGAGACCAAATTAAAAATTTGCAACATGTATAGGGATTAAATTGTGTATTTAATCCAAAACAAAATGAAGGTACTTTTAATATCTGGTCTTGAAATTAGAAGTGGTTGTTATAATTATAATTATAACATTTTTGAATTCCTTTTGAAATTAGAATCACAATTGAATTCTAACGTTTAATTTGATGAAATTCTAATATAATTAAAATTAAAATATTTCAATTCTTAACTTTTACCCTTTCGATCATAATTTCTAACCTTATCCCCACACTATGTAATGTTTTTCCTATTTTTATCACTTTTATCGTAATGTCACCGCTATTATTATCACTAATTGTCACTACTATTGACGTTGTAGGAAAAGAATCCTTTGCAATCAAAGACTCGAAGTAAGTGTTTTTTCAAATTAAGCTCTTTCTTTTTAGGTTTTAACAGTATCTTCTCCTACGTAATACATAAGAAACTAATCTTTCATGACGCATTTAGGCACCAAAGGAGACACTCACTTAACGATATTTTATAGTATATTCAAAATTTTCTGATTAGTTGTATTATTAAGTGTCATGTGAATTAATTAATGAGTCCATGTTTTATGTGCATGTGTTTGATTTTCCGTTTTCAGGCCTTAAGACGTTTAACATGAATCCACTATTCACATAACATTGACGTTCAACGAAGTTCAATGAAAAAATAAACACACCCTAAAATTTCTAGTAGTATTTAGTAGATGTGGTAGAATGGAACAAAACAAAATATTTTATTCTATTTTGTCCATACACTAAAGATAGTCTTGATTCCTTACATTTCATTAGCCACAATGACAAAATATAACTTCTCAAAACACTTTTATAATTGAAGCTAAAATTTCTTTCATTTCAATAAACATGCATTATAACTCAAGATGTTCATTAAACACTTTTCATTTGTATTTTGTTGGCTAATCATCTTATTTTGCATAGCAAACACTTAGGTTATGTTTATTTTGGTGAAAATAAAGTGGGAAAATAGAAAAGATGGAGAAAGGATACGAAATTCTCCATTTTATTTGTTTGAAATAAAATTTTTCTTTTGGTTACATGTTTGAAATAAGATATACATGAAGAGAGAGAAATTTTTTTATGTGAAACTCAAAAAAAGAAATTCTCCTTTTTTTTTTTGGTATAGAATTCACAACTATTCTCAATTTTTATTATTTGTTTCTTTCACTTTTCTTTCTTATATAAGGTTAAAAATGATTTTACACCTATTCTCTATTTCTTTCTACTCGGTAATTTTAATAATATATGTAAATAATTAATTTAATGACAAAATATTTTTAAAAAATAATGCAATGAGTTGACATATAATAGCTAATTTTTGAGGGACTATATATATATATATATATATGATATCATATTAAATTTTAGAGCATCATTACGTGAAAGTGTTCACAGTTTGATTTTAATTGATTTTTAAGTAAAAAGTTATTTGATCTAAATATAAAAATAAATTGTAACTCAATTTAAATTTATCTAATTATAATATTAAATCTGATCCAATCCAATGGTTTGGATGGATTGATCCAGTCTCTTGATTTTTTTTTTCATTTTACAATGCTATTTAAAATATTACATAAACACATCAATTCATTTTGAAATAGCATAATTTTACCTTGTATTTTTTTTTTTTTTAATCTAATGATTTTGCATATTTTTTCCTCCAAGAACTAACAATTTTAGTGATTAGATTTTTTTACACGACTTAAATATATAAAAGTGATATATTAATTAATTATAAGGACTTGAGTTTGTTAATTTTAGGTAATGATACGATTTTGATCATTTAACATCTAAACAGCTTTAAAGTTGCAAGAATCCCTAATAGTAATGCAATGACATCGCTATTTTGGTCATTTTCATTAATTATATAACTATAATTTAATTTGTGCTTTTTTTTTGCTGAAAAATTTAATTTTTGCTTTACACGAAATAAATATTTATTTTTATATGACTAAAATTTATAATAAATAAACATTTTTAAATATAAAAATTATATTTTAAATTTACAAAGAACAATTTAAATTATGATATAAAATTAGTTTTAACTATTGACATTTAAAAAGAAATTATAGAGATAGAGAAAAAATATGATAAATTAAAAAAGATAGATGAATAGAAATAGAAATTTTTTACCTAATTGCAAAGGATTGTATGGGAAATGAACATGCAAATTAGAGAATAGTGAAAATTATTGAAAATGTCTGAATAAAAGAGTAGAGAGATTGAAAGTTTCACTATCCAAATGATGTATTCTAATTTATAATATAATGGTAGATAGATAATTATTTGATTTTTACTAAAAATAAATAGAAAAAGTATAATAGTAATAATATATATTATAAGATATATAATTTGATTTTGAAAATAGATTTTGAAAACCAATACAATTTGAATAAAAAGAAATAATTTTTCAACTTTTAGTTTCCTTAATAACGATTTAATCTGTTTTCATTTTCTTATTCGGTTTATACGTGAATAATCGTCGTAGACACAAGCCTTTTAAGAAGAGAGTTTTGTGCTAACTTAAATCTATAATCTCTCTCTCTCTCTCTCTCTCTCTCTCTCTCTTTCTATCTATCTACACACACACACACAATAGGCTCTTTTGGTTTCCATTTTATTTTAGACATTTTTACCCCTCAACTATACTTGATATATAATTCCATTCTTCGCATATCATAACTGAAGTTTTATCCTTGCACTCCACATTCTCATTTTTTATTTAACTTCTTCCCTCTTCCTTTTATTTTGTATTTTATTTTAATAAAAAAATGCAAAGAAACACTCTCTTCTTGTTTTATAATCTTCTATAACAATATATAGACGACAGGCTCTTTTGCTCTCCATTTTTCTTTAGATATTTTTTCCCCTCAACTACACTTTTGATAACTAATCTCATTCTCTTTGTATCATTACTGAACTTTTATCTTTCAATTGCACATTCTCATTTTTTTTATTTAACTTCCTCCTTCTCTTTTTTATTTTGTGTTTTATTTTAAAAAAAAAGTCAAGAAGTAGTCTCCCCTAGTTTTATAATAATCACAGAAGAAGTCTAAATTACCAAAGGAAAATTAATTGCTAATTGAAAAATTGATTAACCATTGTCTTTTAGCATAGAATTCATTTTCCCATTTCTTAGTCAAGGAGTTCAGTGTGGTAACTTAATTCTTATTCATAACAAATTTAAGTGGATGCTAGTCTTGTGGGTAGTAAAAAATCTTACTCCTTCATTATGTGAGATCCCAACACCACCATCTCCTTTCTCTAGATCCTCACATTCATAATTCCCACTTTTAATTTTCTTAAGTGCTTCTACAACTTCATCCTTGCAATGTCTTAATTGCCTGTCCCCTTGCACACACCGAATAGCCAATTTTGCCATTAAACTTAACATCTTTTTCACTTCTTGGTTTGACTTAAACCAAGGGATGGGCCCACTAGCTCACTAAGACAATCTAAGACAAGTAAGATATAAGAGGATGTCTCCTTAGTGAAAGAAAGGGAATTTTTCTAAGTTTTTCAAAAAAGGGTATATTTTGAAAGATGATTCTCCCTTAACAATTGCAGGCTAGATCCTCCCTAGTTCCCTAAGTTATGGGAAATCCTAGAGTGCGCATCCATGGCTGAGTAACAGTATACACTCCATTGAGAGGTTCCACTATGGTTGCCAAGGTCAAATGATTTTTGAAAGATTTTATAGAAAGTTCAAATGCAAAGAAAGGCTAGGAGACCACCTGTGTCAAAGGAAGGATACTGTCCCCTTTAGACCAAGAGATGTGGTTAACATTCTTTGGTAAAGGAAGAATGTAGAAAAGGTAACCCTTTTAACAACGAAAATAATAAAGCTATGGGGTTAAAAACAAATGGCTTAGAACAAGAGGGACGCCTCTTGACAACTTTTAGGTCAGTCAACCATATGATGGTAGTCAAGTGAAAGATAATAATAAAGCTAACTAGAATCAAACAGAAAACAAAACAAATTCTAATATTATTGATGTTGACTATTTATGATATGAATGTATGTTTTTCCTGTTTGGGACAGAAAAAAAGGTGTATACCTAGTTACTAGGTGAGAGGTATAATGTAAACCTATACAGTAGGTGAGGACTAATGTTTTAATGTTAAAGAAATGTTTTGTACTACCTTAAGGTATACGAGGGATTATACCCCAAAAAAGGTTTATGTAAGCCTTAATTGGACAAGTATGAATGAAGATAAGAAAGATGAAAGGTATGCTCTCACTCGACGTAATAGGTGTGAACACCTAATTTTATTTGGGTAGTCAAAATTATGTATATATATATATATACACACACACACACATATATATATACACACGTGTGTATATATATATATATATATATATATGAAAAATGAAATAAAAATGAAATGATGATGAAAATTAAAATAAGTAATATAAATAATTAAGAAAATTAAAAGAAAGGGAACAATGAAATAATAATAACAATGGGATTAAATAAGTAAGTAAAGGAATTTTTTTAATATCTCTTTTCTTCTTGTTCTTGTTGTTTGGGCCAGCATGCTTTTCTTTTTAAGCCCACAGCCTAAAAGAAAGGTGAAAAAATAATAATAATAAAATGGCATAATGTCAACAACAAAAGAAAACTAAGGAAAAGGAGAAACACTACACTCCATGCATGCTTTTACATGGTCATTACTTGGAATCAAATGGTTCAGTCACATGATGTTCAGGTTTTGTTCTCTTTTTTTTGTCTGTATGAAAAAGTCTCACATCTTTTATCTTTCATAACATTTGGTGCATACTCCACATGATGTCATAGGCACACACTCATATACTCTCCATGTACATAATGGGTATGTCACATGTACACACACTATATGAAAACAAAAATGCAGATAAATAATGGAAAAAGTGAAATCATCAAGCATTCTCTAGACGTGGTGACTCATCATTGTGCTGATGATTATGCCAATTTATTAGGGAAATCATTAACCTTTGTCCCCTTCATTTATTCAACTAAAAGTGCCCCTTAGTGTCTCTATAAGTAAAGGGTGTCATCTCCATTTTTGGGGGATGGGGAAAAAGTAACGTTATGCTACCAATTTAGAAATAACTCTTTGTGTGTCTTTTTTGATAAGGATCTCATTGGCTATTTGCCTAAAACTGTGGAGGTACCTTTTCTTTCTCTAAAACATTTTGTCTCCTTTTTAGTATCATGGTGGGCATATGAATCCCTTGGCATATTTCACATGAGTCATTTATATATTTTTGCTGTTGATTTTACATGCTCTGTATGGTCATTCCTGCTAACATGTTACATAATGCAAACAAGTTATGCATCTTGTGTGGGCTTATATTTTGAGCTGCTAATCCCTTTTACTCATTTATCTTTTTATGTTACTTGTTCATAATGTTATTAAAAATATAAAAAGAAAAGGAAAACAAATATAGTTAATATCTTTGTTAGTTTTTTCGTTGCTTGAATCCAAATTACATGTGCTTACTAATATGCGTTCATTTTCTGGTCCCTGATAGCTTGTTGTCTGAGTATAAATAGAATGTGAGCTATGTTAATGACCCTTGGTTATAAGGTCAGAAACATAGGTGCAATCGTTTCATTGTTCTCGATGTGAGTTGCACTCACGCAATGACATCGCGCATTTGAATCATAACAACATCACAACAATTCGGGAAACACACAAACAATAACACCAAATAAAACAATAGCGGAAGACACAATTTATTTAACGTGGTTCAACATCTCTTGCTTACATCTACGAAAAAATCTCAATATTATTCATCTCTCAAATGATTATATCTCATTACAAGTTTTCTGGACAAACTTGTGAAACCTTCTGTTCACATAACCCCATTCTCTCACTTAAGGTGGCGATCCCCTCTATAGGTCGGTTGATTCTTCTCATCTCAAAAGCCCCTATTTATACAACTTGCATCCTAATATTAAAAGATGAAATAAATCTCTAAAACAAAAATAATATCTCTAAATTTAAATCATATATTAAAGATGTGAAATTGGAATTTGAATTATTTCCCAACAATTCCTCTCTCAATTAAAATTTTCGATTTTTCTCTTTAACTCCTATCGTCATGAATGCTTGTCGCAATCATTCTCATGATCATGCTTTTGCTCCACATAGTATGTTTCCTGCCTTCGCTCTGTGAGTATTGGATGGTGATACTTCTTGTACTTCAATTGCCGTTAGCTATCAGGACACGCCGCTTGACTTCCCTATTGCTATGAAAACTTTTGACGCAAAAGTTTGCACCGTCATTAGCTACCAAAACATGATGCTTGACTTCCCATTATCAATAAGACTTTTAACACAAGGACCTTACATGGATTCACCACCTTCATCAAGCTTCAAACTCCTCTTCTAATATATAGTTGTCAAAGTGAGCCATAACCTGACGAGCCAACCCAGCCTATCGCGGGTTTGAGCTGGGTTGGGTTGAAAAAAATCAGCTCACGATGATTATAAGCAAAAAAGAGCTCGGCTCACTTAGCTTGCGGCTCACCAAGATTGAACTTGTGATGAGTCGGGTTGGCTGACGAGTTAGGGGTTAATAAGTTTTTTTTTTTAAATACTCAATATATATATATCCATCATCCTTAATTAGTAATTATCCTTAACAATTATAAATGTCATAACATTAGTTTAAAATTTAAATATTTAATTGTTATAATATTTTGTCCAAAAAGATAAAAATTATGTTTGAATTTTATTATTTATTTTTTTTATTTTAGGTGAGCTAACCCGTTTAGCCCATTAACCCATGGTGGGTTGAGTCGGGTTGACTATTTTCTAGCTCACCCAAAAGTGAGTTGGGTTGGGTTGGCTCATTTTTTTGTTCAACTCGCGGTGAGCCAACCTGGGTTGGCTCACTTTGACAGCTCTACTCTAATAGGTTACCAGGCTACACAACCATCAGCTCTAATACCACTGTTGAGAAAACACACAAACAATAATACCAAATAAGAAAAATGACGAAAGACACAATTTATTTAACGTGGTTTAACATCTCTTGTCTATATTCACAAAAACATCTTATAGTTATTTATCTCTCAAATGATTACATCTTATTATAAGTTTTTGAATAAACTTGTACAGCCCCTCTTCACATAATCCCCCTCTTTCATTTAGAGTAGTAACTCTCTCCACAAATCGGTTGGTTTTTCTCATCACAAAAGTTTCTATTTATACAATTTATATCTTAATATTAAAAAAAATAAATCTCTAAAATTAAAATAATATCTCTAAATCTAAATCATATTATAAAGATTTGAAATTAGAATTTAAATTGTTTTCAACAACAGCAACAGGGCCAAGTTGTCTTCTGCGTTGCACACGTAATTTTTTTTGGACTAAGGCCCCTTTTAGGTTCCCACACAGCACACACTTCTAACTTGGCTCTCTGATTAATGCTCCCTCGAGCTCTCAGACACAGGAGCTAAGCCTTCTTGCGATTCCAAATCCCTGCACCAAACCGCAATACATTGAATCGTTTCTAACCCAACTCAGAGCTTGGTACCAACTACACTTGAAGCACAGCAGCAACGAGAACTTTGCATCCCGAATCAGCGATCCACCATGCTCACTGGCCTCGCGTCGCTATCCCCTGTCAAAAACCGAACTAGCAACTTCAACTTGCGCTTCGGCTTTTGACCCGCACACGACATTAGGAGATGGGGAAAAAAAAAAAGAACACCAGAAGTTGGGGAATGACCCTACTTAAGGATTAACCTTGGCAAAATAAAAGGTGTTTAGCTCTGTTCTTAAAGTTGGGCTGATTTGTCCAACAAGTACACTAACAACGTTAATTATCAGAGTTTATTACATTTGGGTAATTTACAGTTTTTAAAGGGTTTAACTTTAATATATTATTAGTGTAAATTACACTATCAATTAATTAAAAATATTATATATATATAACTTTCAAAATAATTATTATAAAAGTTAATAATTTTTAATATATGAATAGGGTCTTTTTGTTTGAGTGTTTGCAAGCTAAATACTAATTAGCCATGTCAGTACATCACTAAACAAAGCATCATTTGTTTTAGGAATACATAATGATTGGCACCACTTGAACTAAGTAATCATATCATCTAGTGTTAATAAAGACAATAGATGCAAAAAAGGTGATCACTTTAAAAACAGTGTGCAACTTCAGCAACAGGAGGGTGGGGGTTAATAATTTTTTCTCTTTCTTTCTGTAGTCTGGGTACTTGAATTTGTTAATAATAAAATTATATAAAAGCATTGAATGAAAAAAAAAAAAAACAGAAGTTGGGAAAGGATTGACCTGTATGAGCTAAGCCATAATTAATACATAGAGATGAATATGTAAACTGGAACTTAATTTATATTCAGCAAATTATGTGCTTAATTTTCACTATGACAGAAGTATACAAATTGTATAAGTGGAAATGACCAATTCTGTAACTACTGAGTCAAACATTATTCATAGCAAGCTAAAGGAGATGAATTGAGCTAAAGTCAAACATTACATGTTCTTCCAAAAAAGCTGAGGTCAAAAGAAAAAAGAAAACGAGAATATATAAAACTTTGTAGAAAAAAAAAGGAGCAAAAAGAGTGAAACTTGAAACCTACCTCAGATTAGAAGGAAGGCACACAACTGGGAAAACAAAGAAATAGTTGGGAGATGAGAGAAATTAGTGATTAAAATGAAAGAAAGAAAACGTAGAAAGTAAAACAGAAAATTAATACCATAAACACAGAAAAGAAAAGGGAAAGGCCTAACAAACATATACCAACAATAAATGAAGGAGGAGAAAGTGTTAAAAGAAGATAAAAAAGACCATATTGCAAAGGAAGAAAATTGAGGTACGGAGAGGGGAGATTGAGGGAATAGAAAGAACAGATTAAAAAGGATTTATAAGTAGAAGATGTGAAATTCAAATTTTGAAAAAAATTTCAATTTGTAAATAGCAAAACAATTGCTTAGGAGGGGTAAAAGACAGTGAAAGTTTAAGCGGGAATTCTTTTGTTGAGCAAGAATTACTAATTAGTATATTAGAAAACCATAAAATAACTCAATAAATTCTGTGCTGGAATTGATTGATCAAGGACCAGAAGAGGCTTTGCTTTTTTGTTAAAAAACATAAATGACAATAATATTATAGTGGAGAGAAGGAAGTGCTTGGGGGAGAAAGTGATTAGCTAACAGGGTTACATGTGGCGGATATTTTCTTTCACATAGCTTACAGAAATTTTCTTCGTTTCTTCTTTTGATTTTTCTTTCATGGGTTTCCTTACTTTTTTGTAACGTCTTTAAGACTTTGCAATCTGCATCAATCATTAATGTAACGCAACCGGAAACATTGAAGGGAAAAAAAGAGTTCGGTAATATATTCATATTTTTTTCCCAAAACGTGAAAAACTACGATTATTATTAGAAGAAAAAAAAAAGTGATTAACCACTGGCATTGGGCGTGGTAGATTCACTTTCCCATTTCTCAGTCAAGGACTTTGGCGAAGCTGGTAGCTTCTTATTTATCAAAATTCCAACTTGACCCCAGTCCTGTGAAGCTGGTGGTGGAGGATGTACTTCTTTGGTGGAAGTGGAAGAGATAACACCACCATCTCCTTCTTTCTCTAGATGCTCATCAGACCCATATTTCCCACTTTCAATTTTCTTAAGTGCTTCCAGAACTTGATCCACAGAGGGCCTTAATTCATTGTCTCCTTGCAAACACCGAAAAGCCAATTCTGCGACTGAAGTTAGCACCCTTTTGACTAGTTGGTCTGACTCAAAACCAAAGGATGGGTCTACAAGCTCACTAAGTTTCCCCTTCTGAATCTTTTTCATGGCAAGATTGGCCAAGTTAATTTCATCTCTTTCCCTGGCTGTATCAACTGCTGGCATAGATGATATTAGCTCTATGAGCACAACTCCAAAGCTGTACACATCACTCTTGTCTGTGAGTCGGTAACATTGGAAATATTCAGGGTCAAGATAGCCCGGAGACCCTTGTGGAGCTGTGGAGACATGGCTTACATCATTGGGAAGCAATCTTGAAAGCCCAAAGTCGGCCACCTTAACCGAAAAATTAATGTCAAGTAGAATGTTGTTGGTTTTCACATCACGGTGGATGATGTTAGAAGCATGGAGATAGGCCAATGCGGTAGCAGTCTCTATGGCAATTTGCATTCGAATAGGCCATGTCAACAAACCAAGCCTTGCTAAATCACCATGGAGATGGCTAGCTGCTGTGCCATTTGGAATGTATTCATATACAAGCAATAACTCAAGGCCGTGACGTGAAGTGCAGCCATATAGGGACACGAGATTTCTGTGGCGTAAGCGAGTAAGGATCTCAATTTCATTCATAAACTGTTCCACTCTCCTGTAATTGTTCTCAAATAGATGCTTGATTGCAACTTCCCTTCCATCTCTCAGTGTCCCTGATTTTTAAAGATTATTGCTCAAGTGAATCAATAAGATTAAGAAGTGATTCTATCTAAGCAGAAATGGAAATGAACCATATATATAGTATATTAGTTGTATGCTGACCATAGTAAACAGTGCCAAACCCTCCATCTCCTAGCTTTCTAGTGCGGTCAAAATTGTTTGTTGCTTCTTGAAGCTCCTTATAAGAGAAGACGGGTACCCCAAAGAAGATCCTGTCAGTCTGTGTGTCACGACTTGGGTAGGGATCAGCATAAGTGTTGCTCAATTGGAGTTGAACACCTCCACGACCATATTTCCGTTTGCAGTATCTTGACGTGAGGAACAACCCAAATATGATACATAGTCCAACGCCGACGCCTTTAATTAAATGTTGCGACTTTTAATTAGTTTGTCAATTGATAGAGACTCAGATTTAAGTTATTTTTTTCAACTTGATAACTAATAAATGATCCAAAGAAGGGGGAAAAAGCTTCATGGTTAGTTACTTGGCCTGATATAAAATTCTTCTTAAACAATTGTAGACAAAGAAAATAAAAAGATTAAATAATTTTTTATTAGTTAAAATCAATTTATACACTTTAACTTTTATAGAAATTTTTTCATTTAACTTCTCTAAAAAATTAATTCTAATTTATGTCTAAGTTAATTTTAACTTATGAGAGAAGTTAATTTATTTTATATCTTCTTATTTTTCTTATAAATATTTATTAAAAAGATTATTTAAATAAGACCTTAATTTAAAAGGGTCGTGCTAACTAATGTCTCTTATTAAAGAATATAGTTGATTAAAGAATATGCTAATTTTTTTATTTATAATTACGTTAAAATATATTAAAAATCATGATGGTGTATTAATAGTAGTAACATTTTTAATAAATTCTTTTATTTTTAGTTCTTTAATTTAAGGTACTAGTTAACATTTTTCTAGAATAAATAATTAAAAGTAACTTACTAAGTAATGAAATTAATATGATATATAAATGTTTCTAAAACTTTGCCAGGGGAATATAAAAAATAATTGATTCATTAATGTTGGGGAAAGCGAGAAAGTGTTATTTTAAAATTTTGGTGCATAGGTAAACTATACTACTTTCATTCATTTTTAAGTGTCATTTAAGGTTTTTATACACAAATTAAGAAATACAATAATTTTTTTTATTTCTTATACAATAGTTTTAAAATTTTCTATTATACCATTTTTCATTTCTATTCTACAATAAATACATATCAGGTATAAAAGTGTAAATTAATTAAAAATTAAGTAGGAAGTAAGGGTATATTAGACAAAAAATTAATTAATGTTATCTTGAACTTAAAAATAATATATACATAAAAACAAAAATTTTCTAAAAAAACTGACAATTAAGAAGGAACAGAAAAAGTATATTCATAACTCAGATTGTCTAACTTATTTTAAATAAAAATAAAATTAAACAATTTATTCAAAATGATTGATGCAATTACTATTTGCAACTAATCATCTTAAAATACATTAGAGAATTGCATCAATCACTTTAAATGAGATTATTTAATCTCATTTTTACTTGTTTAAGTTACACAACCCTCATAGTGCACAAGATGAAATTTATGAACGAAAAATACATGTTTTGTTATGTTCATAGGTGAAATTAATTTAAATAGATGTTTTAATTATGTTTAACAGTTAAAATCAATCATATTAAAATTAATTTTACTCAACTTTAAAACAAATAAGCCTTAAATATTTTTTAGCTAATAATAAGCCTTAAATTTAGAAGCACGATATATTTGAAAGTTAAAATCTGTACGTCACCTAGCGTAGACGCTAGCTTCCGAGACGAAACTCTTCCTTTCCTGCGTAATTTAAAAGCAGCAGCTGTTCCGATTAGATAAAAAAGGAGTACAGTGATCCTCGTTAAATGTCGATCGCCAGGTAACAAAACAAAGTTCTATATAATACAGTCAAGTCGCTGTTAAATACAGAATTAATCAAACAGACGAGCAGGAGTTTATTTTCTAAATTTTAACTGCTGAGCTGAAAAAAAAAATGCGGAGTTAACCTGTTTTTTAGCAGTTCAGAAACAAAAAAAGTGAGGGTTGTAAAAAATATGCTTATTTATATAAATATTCATGCCATCATGAACTATTTGTAGAAGTTTTCTTAGGTATTACCTCATCGGGTCACAATAAATTTTTCCCTTGCTGTCAGATCGACAAAGGTCCCATCTTTCCTCGAAACACTGGCGACAGGCATCTGAAAACCTGAATTCAAAAGTTATTTCAGCAGTTAAAAATCCAAATGGATCTTTGAAGAACTCAGAATCTTTTCTCTTGGGAAGTTGAGCCATTGAACATGAGGATGTTAAAGAGCTCAGGGACTCATCATCAGAGTTTGGAGGGGCAAAGTAAAAATCAAAGTCACATCTGGTACTGGTATAGTTGAAGAAATTATTTGTATGGTTGAGTTTGTGTTGGCGGCTGCATTTGAACGCGGTTATATTGTGTCTCATATCAAAATAACCGAAAGGAGAGGAGGGAGGGACGGTAATTTTGTAACTGAGGGCCTTACAACTAGTACTTTGCAGAAGCCCTCTGAAATCATGGTCAATAATGGAAATACTCTTCTCCCACCACAGACTATTAACTCGTGTAACTTGGAATAGTTTTCCTCCATTGTTCAACTGGACACTCTTCATTGCTGTTTGGTTACGATCATTACAGCCATGGATTGCAAGAACACCACAGTTCTGTCGTTCTACGGTGGTGAAAGGGAAGGCAATTCTCCCTATGCTTCCGCAATCAAATAAGTATGGACAATCATCATGCTCCCCATTTGCATTCCCAGCTGAGAGAAGCAGCACCGCTAGACTAGAAAATAAAAGGATTGCATAAACCGGAGACATTTCCACCTCAGAGAAGCACCACGAACATGGAATGCCTATACACCACAGTACAGTTCTCACCCTCAAGTCAAGAGAAAATTCTTACGGACTCCCAAATCCTCCCGTTATTTTTCCACATCTGTCTCGCTATTTGTTCCTCACTTCTTCGCCGCCGTATATAAATATCTTTTTAAACCAATTGATACGCCAGTTGACTAGGAAAATTAATACACACGTCTTGCGGGTCTATTGATACGCCAGTTCAAATCCGCGCAGGACACGCAGTGCATAATATGCAGCTCAACATTTAGTCCACCGGAATTAAGTTTCTTTTTTTAGACCACATGTATCTTTTACATAATATTTTCTTGTCAATATTGAACACAATTACATACTCAACATTCTAATTCGAAATTATAGGTTAAACTGAAACAATTTTGTACAAATTGATTCACGCCCTCAATGGTTAAATAGTGTTTGTTTGAAGGTATTAAAAAGGATTTCCATAAAAAGTGAACTAGAGAATATTGTATGAGGAATGCTAGTGTCATCTTTTCTAATAATCTCTTTCTAACATGCTTTTTATTATTGGCTGAATTTTGTTTAAAATTATAAATTTTTGTTGGTCTCACCTCTTATTTAATGAGTCATTCTCTTGGCTTAAAAGTGAGATGTCTCAATAAATTTTAGCCAATAATAAAGAATCTTAGAAATAAAGTATTGGAGAGAGTGATGCTAGCACTCCTCATATTATATTTCTATACTTGGTATAAGTTTAGAAAGAATTGATTTCTAGGAATATAAAATATTTATATTTACCTTATTTCTTATTTTCATGGTAAAAGATGAATATCTTATTTTCTCATAAAAATGAAAATTACTTTTTGCAATAACTATTTATTCTCACTTCATTCTTCTACATTTTTTCTTTCACTTTTATTTTTTTCAATTCTTCAATTAAATAAATTTATTTTTTTAAAATTACCGGGATATTTATAGGAATAATATTCCTAATCATAATATTCTTGGAAATGTAATATTATACCTTAAAACAAACACCTCATTCAGGTCATCACAAATTTTTATGAGACACATTATTAATTCTTTTTTACTTCCTTCGGTCCTTTATATAAAACTCAATTAACTAATTCACAGGATTACAAAAATTAGTTAATTTAGTTAGAAGCATTAAATCTGTTTTAAATTTACATGATTTATTCAAAATTACACTCAACAATAACAAGACATATTCTTATTCTTTTTTTAAATATTTAATTCTTTTAATCTCTCTCATTAGTAATATATTTATTGTCTTAATTTTTATTGACAATGAATATGAAGAGGTATAGTAAGGTTTTTAAAATTCTCTCTATAAAAGACAAATTTAGACTTTCAAAGAGTATTAGACATTAATATATTCTACTTACTATTTAATGAACATAAAAAAAAAACTCATAATTAAGGGTATTTTTATAAAAATAATAATAATTAATACGTGAGACTTTTTATATTAGTTCTTAAAAAGAACTAAATCAAAATTCTATTTTGGTCATTATAAAAAAGACTGGAGAGAGTATAATTAAAAATATAGTTACCTGTCACGTGTAGAATTTTTTTGTTAATTATTTATTTTATACTTTATTAATATATTTATTATGTTATACAATTTAATTAATTATTACTCCTTCTATTCCTTTTACTTATTGATTTTTTAGAAAATTTTTGTTTTTATTTATCTGTCATTTTCAACGTTCAAGATAACATTAATCATTTATTTGTCAATTATATCCTTACTTCTCACCTAATTTTTAATTAATTTACACATATACAATTAATATGCATTTATTGTGGAATGAAATGAGAAAAGGTCCAATAAGAAACTTCAAAACTATTCGCCCTATATATTAAATGAGAATAACTATCTTGAACGAGAGTGTTTTTAGCTACTATTTTTTAACAAGAGCGTTTTTAGGAATTTTTTAACCTCTTATCTTTTTCAATCTATCATTTTCAATATCTTTAAGTCTAAATTGAATTTTAATATATTTTTAATATAAATTATCAATAATTAAATATTAACATTGTATATTGTATTACAATAATTATTTATTATAAATTTAAAATATAATCTATATGTTCAAAAATATTTATTTATTACAAATTTTAATTATAATATAATTTATATATTCAAAAGTATTTATTTATTATAAAGTTAAGTTATATATATATATATATATATATATATATATATATATATATATATATATATATATATATATATATATTATCTTCAAATTTCAAATACGCTCCTAATATCAACTAAACGGTTTAATAAGTTATAACTAAATATCAGAAATCAATTTTGAATATATATATTTTATCTTCATAATTCAAAATACGTTCTTAACATACATATGATATCCCTTTATATATATAAATTAGAATAAGGGTCAGGATCCGTTGACACCAAGTATAAAAAATTAGTCAAATTACACATTCAATAACTTTTTTAGAATGCAAATTTAACCGATCTAACCGTTGAATTTGATGTTCTTATTAATTAGATTAAGTATACAAAATTTCATACAATTCTAAAATTATTTAGTAGTTCATCACATCACTTTATTTTAATGTACAATATGATATTAAAATATATGTAAATACTCAATGTTAGATAAGATATCTAGAAAAGTCCAAATTATGTGAAATTTGATATACATGATCATGAAGGTAATATCACACAATTTAACGATTAAAATTGGTTAAATTTGCATTCTAAAAAAAGTTATTAAAGACGTAATTTGACTAACTTTGACACCTGGTGTCAACGGATCCTGACCCTTAGAATAATTATCTTGAACGAAAGTGTTTTTAGTTGTCATTCTTCAACGAGGGCATTTTTTAGCAATTTTTCTTAACTTCTTATATCTTTCAATCTATTATTTTCAATATCTTTAGTTTTAACTTGAATTTTAATATTTTTTAAAATAAATTATCAACGATTAAAAATAATATTGTATCACAATATAAAATATAATTTATATGTTATAAAATATTTATTTATTATAAATTTTAATTATAATATAATTTATATATTTAAAAGTATTTATTTATTATAAATTTTAATTATATTAAATATACATTTATACTGTATAATGAACAGGCTAAAATACTAGTTTTATGTAAAACAAAAAAAATTATAGTATTTCTTAATTTATGTATAAAAATCCTAAACGCACTTAAAAAATAACAGGCAAAGTAATAAGTAACAA
Source organism: Spatholobus suberectus (assembly GCA_004329165.1). Taxonomy (NCBI): domain Eukaryota; kingdom Viridiplantae; phylum Streptophyta; class Magnoliopsida; order Fabales; family Fabaceae; genus Spatholobus; species Spatholobus suberectus. Next base: position 6,349,841 of record CM014735.1, read on the forward strand.
CTCCTATCTTAAATGTAATGGGGATTAAACCTAAACGGAGTAGACATATCCCGCTATAGTTTTAACTAATCACCATAAATTTGAGATTCCCTTATCGCTTATTCTCCGCGGTAACTAGCTAAAGTGTGGAACACTGTTCTCTAGGAAATTGACACTTCCAAAGATCGCTTTCTGACAAAATACTTGTTAGTGTGAAACTGAGAAATGAGAATTGAATAGTGTAGAAGTAGAACACTGCTTTCTAGGAAATCGACATTTCCAAATATAGCTTTCTGACAAAGTACATGTTAGTGTGAAACTGAGAAGAGTTAGAAATGAGATTTGAATAACGCAGTTTTCAAACTTATTATTAAATAATTCTATAATAAATAATTAGTGTAATGCTCTTATATATTTTAAAATAGTTGGTACAGTTTATTAACTACACCAATCATTTATAATTAAGTTGTTTAACCCTATTTTTATTTAGAATGAATTAAATAATCTTTGAATAATACATTTTTGTATGTTTCGGGACATAACATGTGTATAATCTCGGTTAATTTATCTAGTCTTCATTCAAAAATGGTCATGTTTTGCTGAACGACAATCGTATAGTATTGTGCTTGTTGCATTCTTGTTAAGTATGCTCTTTTTGGGTGAATGATAATCACCGTCACACTCGCTAGTAAGCCACAGTGTGGGTTTTTAATTGGTAACTAAAGGATAATGCAAAGTCCCAAGATTCCCACAATCGCAATTAAAGGAGCGAGAGTAGAAAACAAGATTAAGCGCAACCAGTTACGTTAAAAGAAGAAGCAAAAGTTAAGATAAAAATCAGCAAAACAAATATATATATATATATATAGGGCATTCTTGTGTTAAGAATAGGTAGTATCAGAAAGAAAATCAACACAGTGGAACACAAGATAGCAATTATTTCTATCCTATTGTTGAGAATCTCATCTGAGACATGTCTGATCATCAATATTAACCTAACAAAATTACTTCACAAATAAGTTCATCAAACCACATAAAAGGGAAATTAAATTGCACATCCGAAATTCAGGATACTTAATACATTCAATGATAAATCAGAATGGAAATACAAAGAAAACTTGTGTGCATGGTGACGAAGATTAAAAAGATCACAACGGAAAGGTCCAGAGTCCAAAGAGTTTGAGGTGCAATGGGCCTTTTCTGATTGAAACACTAGGGAGAGAGAAACAGAGTATCTAACCATAAGACAAGGTTATGGAAAGGTAAGGTCGACGTTTCAAGCAATTAGTGTCCACACAACATTTTAACTTCATCACCGTGACTAGTCAACGAGGCTAAAGAGAGAACGCGTTAAATAGGGTGTATTTCTTTTTCATCTCCCTGTCCGAGACTCCGAGTCATATTCAGTGACCTCAAATTTCTTGGCACCCTCCCTCAACACACGTTCTCTTGCACTCAGTGGTATGTCAGATTAGACGAGTGCTTAACAAAGACTTGCTATGTCGGATATTAAAAAGCCAAGTATTGATTAACTAATGCCCATTAGTAAAAATGTTATTAAAGCGCATTACCTTGATTTTCAATAGAAACTTATTGACTTCTTAAGTAATGCTTAGTACTGGTTAGCAAAATCCAATCACAAAAAGGATGGAAACAGAACTTTTCTTCGCAACTTTTTTTGCATTCATATCAAAATATACTTGTTGGACAACATTAAAAATAAAAATAAACACACTTAGTTGAATTTATTTTATTAATTGTTCGATGAACCTTGTTTTTTTATTTTTTTCTTCTAACATAAATATTTTAATTAAATATTTATTCAAAAAAATTAAGGAAAATTTTAAAAAGAAAAATTATAACCAAGCCAAAATCAAGCTTTATACTCTTAAATAAGTCAAATTTAAACTTTAAATTTAAATGATTTAAACAAATTAATGAATTTTGACCTTTTTTTTTTTTTCAGTCTACTCAACATAAATCAACTGGTTTAGAGTCCCTATACCCGATTTCAAACTCATAACTTGAGTCTTTATTTTCTTCTCAATTCTCATATTTAGGTTTAACTTTTTGGAATCCTAACTTATACTAAAATAAAACACTAGAATGTAAGTTGAATCCCTATTTTGTCTAGTTTGATAAAAATATTTTTATTTGAATCCCTAAAATAAACCACTAAAATAAAATACTGTTTTTATTTTTATAAATTTGTATAGTAAATGGTAAAAATAACATAATAATTTTAAAATTATTTACAAAAAATAAAATAAAAATATTAAACACCTCAAATCAATGCTTGAGTTATCTTGCAAATTCTTCACAATACTACATATATGAGCTGCTTAATATGCCACTTGATTTGGATAATGATTGAGGAAGATTTAGCCTTAGTTTGGAGATAGTAGTGGGACAGCCATTTAGGAAATGGGTGAACTTAGCAAAACTATTTCCCCAATCACCGAAAGTCCAAAACCATTTAACTTATTTTGATATCCCTTTTAATGGTTTATGTTTTGTCTAGCTTAGAGTTTTGTCACACGTTTCCTTCTTTAGTTTTTCATAAGTGCAGTTTCTTGTCAATGGAGTTTCACTTTATATTTTATTCAGAACTTCACTACATTCAACGACATTGTGTGAGACTTTGTTAAGTCTTTCTTATTATATAATTATTTTTCTTTAGAAAAAATATATAGAACAACAATATTAGAATATGGTCCAATAGAGGACAAAAAACAACTTAAAGACTATAATATTAGCTAATAAAGAATTTACCATTCTAATCAAAATGTCAGGCTGGTTTTTGAACCAAGCAGATGAAGCGAAGGCAAATCCTAAAAATTATGTCTATAGCTATCAAAGGCATCTATTAAGTCAATAAATAAGTATAAACTATGAAGTGTTCCTAAAGTGGTTACCATACAAGTTACAAGGCAATTACTAATCAATTTATAAAGTCAAACTAAAAGCAAAATTTAATAGTAGTAAATGAAATATACTGCAACATAAATTACATTTTAGTATTCTCACAAACTATAGTGTCTCACATGACAAATGGGTTAGAGAGGTCGAAGGAGAAAACAAAAAAGGTTTAGGTGGAATTTGCAGGAGCTCAAGTTCACTTTCTAGCATTTCCACCACTTTACTTATGGTTGGTCGAGTTGAAGGGAGGGTTTGTATGCACCATAAGCCCACTATGGTCATCTTTCTCATCATTTTGTCATCACTTTCATTTCTTATGTTCTGTAAACCAAGTTCTTGATTTGATTTAAGACGCTTGTAAATCCAATGAGGAAAATATATTTCACTTGAGCGATTTACTTCAGTCTTGATATTTTTTCTTCTTCCAACCATTTCTAAGACCATCATTCCATAACTATAAACGTCTGACTTATGTGATACTTCACCAAAACTCCTAGAAAAAACTTCTGGGGCAATATAGCTTGCAGTTCCTCTAGCACCAAATATTGATACCGCACTCTCTTTTCTTGGACATATTTTTGCAAGTCCAAAATCTGAAATTTTTGGACAAAAATCCTCATCTAGTAATATGTTGTGGGGTTTTATGTCAAAATGCAATATTCTAGTGTTGCAACCTCTATGCAAGTACTCTAATCCACGAGCAATGCCAATTGCAATATCATACAATATTTTGCAATTCAATTGGTGAGCAACTTGTAATGGATTTTTCTCTTCATATATCAACTTGTCAAGAGATCCATTATGCATAAACTCATATATTAGGGCTCGTTTAGAATTGTCAAGACAAAATCCCAAGAGTCTAACAATGTTAACATGTGAAGTCCTACTAATACTTGCAATTTCATTTATGAATTCTTCTCTGTTGCCTTTTGATTTACTTAAAATCTTCACCGCAACAACACGCCCATCATGTAACTTTCCTTTGTAAACACTACCGAATCCCCCTTGGCCTAATTTGTTTCTAAAAGAGTTGGTCATTTTCTTAACCTCTAAATAATTGTACCTAGCTGTAGGAAGGGGTCCATGTTCCTTCAAAAGCTCTTCAATAATCCGATGGGTTGGATTCTCCCTCCACAACAAAAGAGATGTGAGAAAGAAGATCTTTGTCCTGAAGCAGCAAACCAGGACCATCACTACAACTCCAATAGCCACCAAGGTCGAAGCTGGGGAATTTATTTAATACAAAAGGAAAATGTTTAGTGTAACTAAGAAAGTTATGACCTTGAAAATCAAAATGGGTGTATTAATTGTATTTTTAAATATTTTTTATTTTTTATTTTTTAATTTAGTATATTAGTTAACATTTGGCAAAGAAATAATTAAAAGGAACTTATTGAGTGATGAAATTAACATGACAAATGTATTTAAAACTTTGTGAGGGGAAATTTTAGTTTTATCCACTAGGGTTAATGAGAATTTAAGTAATTTATATGAGATCCATCTTAAGGTTAAACCTTATGATAAAAAAAATTATATATCAAAACTAATTGTTTCAATTTGTTTTTAATTATATTTACTATTAAGGAAAGCTCGTAGAATTCTCTCTTTAATAATGTTGGGAAAACGAAAGAGTTTAATGTTAAAATTTGGTATTCAGGCAAAATATATATTCATAATGCATAGGATCAACTAATTAAATCTCCATTTGTTTTGTTGTTAGAAAATTAACTTTCTCACTTTTTTTTTTATAAAAAAAAAACATGTTTTAATGTGAGTTTTTGGGTGAGATTAGTTTTGTCATATATTCTAAATATGTTAAACGGTTTAAAATTAATTTTATCAAAATTAATAGGAAGCGCAAACTATTTGAATGTTAAAATCTGTACGTTACCTAGCATCAAAGCTAGCTTCCGAGTTGAAACTCTGTTTTTCCTGCAAAATTTAAAAGCAGAAGTTGTTCCGATTAGATAACAAAGAAGTACGGTGAGCCTAGTTAAATGTCGTGCTAACAAAACAAAATTCCATATGTATACAGTCAAGTAGCTTTAATACAGAAGTAATCAAGCAGGAAGTAATTGGCTAAATTTATTATTTTAACTGTTGAGGGGAAAAAATTGCGGAGTTAACTTGTCTTTTAGAGGTTGAGAAATGAAAAAGTGTGAAGATTGTAAAAAATCTGCTTATATATAAAAACATTCATGTAACCATCAACTGTATGTAGAAGTTTAATTTGTTAATGTATGTATTATTACCTCATCGGGTCACAATAAATTTTTCCCTTGCTGTCAGATCGACAAAGGTCCCATCTTTCCTCGAAACACTGGCGACAGGCATCTGAAAACCTGAATTCAAAAGTTATTTCAGCAGTTAAAAATCCAAATGGATCTTTGAAGAACTCAGAATCTTTTCTCTTGGGAAGTTGAGCCATTGAACATGAGGATGTTAAAGAGCTCAGGGACTCATCATCAGAGTTTGGAGGGGCAAAGCAAAAATCAAAGTCACATCTGGTACTGGTATAGTTGAAGAAATTATTTGTATGGTTGAGTTTGTGTTGGCGGCTGCATTTGAACGCGGTTATATTGTGTCTCATATCAAAATAACCGAAAGGAGAGGAGGGAGGGACGGTAATTTTGTAACTGAGGGCCTTACAACTAGTACTTTGCAGAAGCCCTCTGAAATCATGGTCAATAATGGAAATACTCTTCTCCCACCACAGACTATTAACTCGTGTAACTTGGAATAGTTTTCCTCCATTGTTCAACTGGACACTCTTCATTGCTGTTTGGTTACGATCATTACAGCCATGGATTGCAAGAACACCACAGTTCTGTCGTTCTACGGTGGTGAAAGGGAAGGCAATTCTCCCCATACTTCCGCAATCAAATGAGTCTGGACAATCATCGTGGTGCCCATTTACATTCCCAGCTGAGAGAAGCAGCACCGTTAGACGAGAAAACAAAAGGATTGCATAAACAGGAGACATTTCCACCTCAGAGAAGCACCAACCTTCTCACCCTCAAGTCGTGAAAATATTCTTATGGACTCCAAAATGACAGTTATATTTCCGCAATTGTGTCTCGCAACTACTTCTCGGTATATAAAAATCTGCTTAAACCAATTGATACGCCAGTTCACGGTTGACTAGCTAGAAGCGTGGAACACTCTGTTTTCTTGGAAATTTCCAAGGATCGTTTTCTGACAAAATTCAGGTCACGGTGTCAAGTTGCTGCCGTCTCACTAACTCGCTGTATGTGTGGATTAAAGTTCTACAACTTCATTTTACAAATTGAGTTTATGTATAAAAGTATTTTTCTTTTATGTTAAACTAAATTTTAAGTTAAAATTGAATCAAAACTCAGTTTATAATAAAATTCAACTGAAATTTAAATAATTAGCCTTTTCAGTTTTACTTGTTGAGCGTATGTTGGAAGTCTCCTGAAAACCAAACATGTCGTCGATCCAATCTAAAATTATTTTTGATGAATTCAAATTTAAGAACTTAAACTCAATGTATTTTGAGAACAATTTGAACTATATGTTGTGTCATTCCAACTTAATCTATTGTTTGAGAAATGCTAGCAATACATTTTTTAACTTATTCTTTTGAACACACTCTCTACTATTAGTTTAAATATATTGAAAATTATAAATTTTTGTAGATCTCACTACTTATTTAATAAATCTCTCTCCTAATTTAGTAATTTTTAATAAATTTTATTCAATAATAAAACATGTGTTAGAAGAAGTGTGTTAGATGGTGTATTGTTAATACTCCTCTTTTCATTTATTATTTTAAAAACTATATTTTTTTTTAAAGGTTTAATATATCATTAGGTTTTTGAACTTTTTAAAAAATTTCAATTAAGTCTTTAAACTAAAAAAATTTGTAATTAAATTCTTAATTTTTTACAATTTTTGTAATTAAATTCTTGAAATTAGTTTATAGCGGCTTAAAACTAGTAAAACATAGTAATTTGTGGTAGTTTTATTAACTCTAAGAATCTAATTACAAAAATCGTAAAAGATCAAGAACCTAATTATAATTTTTTTTAATTTAAGGACCTAAATAAAATACTTAAAAAGTTTAAGAACCTAATGTATTAAACCATTTTTGAACGGATCAGACTCATCTAAAAGTGCAACCTGCACTTTAGAATGAAAAGTGCATGTATCTTAGCTCTCTATAAAAATAAACAATTCAGATCATTACAACTCTTTAAAATTGTCACATTATATTTGTTTTTAACAAAATAAAAATATACCATTATAATAAAAAATAAAAACATATTATTCCCGCACTTGACCTGCTTGGTCTTTGAACGCACAATTCACCTTAGTTCTGTGGAAGAGATAGAGTGCAAGAGACAAAAAGAGGGTTGCTTGACTTAGGAAAAGGAGAGTTTTTACTTGATATTGACAATCATTCAGACCCAGACAAAGAGATTAATTCAAATTACAGGGACCCAAAGTAATACTTGTTCATGTCATTGATAATGCTTCTTCCACTTTCCCGACAACTCATTTGTGGAAAAATTGGAATATGTTCTTTTTTTTAGTTTTTAGCTTTTATTCAATGAATGAATATTATTGGGGTAATTTAATTTCAATCGGTGCTCTGGGACTGGGTTCCGCTAGAGTAAACACCGGGAAATAATATTTTTGCTTTATGTTGAACGAGACTATTATTTCATCGGTGTCACTTAGGTGAAGTGGGGAAATAATTTGTTTTTGTTTTTTATTTTAATGATATATTTTTATTATGTTAAAAATAAATATGATGTGGCAATTTTAATGAGCTATGATGATCTGGATCGTTATTTTTTAATAAAAAAGGCTAAGATATGTGCATTTTATTTTTTAAAGTGCAGGCTACACTTTAGAAGAGCTCAATCTTTTTTAAATAATTATGTTTTAAAAAATACAACTCTTCACTAATGAATAATGTTTTGTATAACATGATATTATATTTATATTAATATTATTTATCTTAAGATATATTATAAAATATACCTTAATTATATAATGCATTGCACAAACTAAATTACTAATTATTTTTAAATTTAAATTAATTATATTAATTATATTATTATTATAATTATATTGTTATCAGATCTAAGGTATTATCTGCTTTAGCACTTGTGGGTCTCACGATTTTTTCTTAAAAGGCGCCTCAGTAGATTACGGGGGAGGAAGATGTTTATAAATTATCCTTGGCCTTGACTCCTAAGTGATAAGGGTGTAAGATCGACTCAATTACATTTCAGCGTGTTGGGTGAGGTCATTGGGTTGGTTAGGTTGATTTTTGTTGACCTGATTAAGATTGGATTGGGTAATGGGTTAATGCATTCCTAACCCGACCCGACCCAACCTATTATTTTATTAATAAAAAAATAAAATACTATAATATTCATATATATTGTATTTTTTTGAGGTTGAATTTGCGTAGTTAAACTTATATTTTAAATTGAACATGTGTTGAATAAGTTAAACTAATTAAGTATGTCCTTTTTCTTATTTTTTTGAATATAGAAATTATATTAATTTTTTAATTGGGTAACTCGATGACCCTACCCGACCTGATTAAGGTCGGGTTGGGTCACTTTGAAAAAAAAAAAATGCAAATCCAATCCAACCCAATCCGACTATTTTTAATTGGGTTGGATCTTAAACATGGTTGAATCCGACCCAACCCGAGCCACTTACCCCTACATTTTGGCATACTGGAACATCTTTAAATTTAAAATAATTTTAATGTTATTTTATATTCTTATATTAATTTACTTTATTGAAAAATATAATAAATTGATTTTAATTTATATAAGAGTAAATTACATTGACACTCTCTAAAAAATTTTTAGATTGCACACGGTATCTTTCTTTTTTATATCCCTACACTAATCTCTTTAATTGTTTGAAAAACATTATATTAACACTCCTTATACATTACATTTATCCCCTTTAATGGTTTGAAAAATATTACATTGTATATCTTTATAAGAAATATTATTGTAAACGTTAAAAAAATAGAAAGATTATTTGCAATTTAAAAAGATTTCAAAAAATGTTACTGTGATTTACTTTTTATATATAATTAAATAATTATGTATAAAAATATTTATCCCTTAAAGAATTAAAATGCTAAAAGAAAAAACAATTTGTTAGAAAAAAAATGATTACACGTTGGCTTTTGGAGTAGAAGATTCACTTGCCCAAATTCTCAGCCAAGGAGTGCAGTGAAGATACTTTAATCGTTTCTTGTTCCTCAAAAATCCAAGTGGACGCCAGTCCCGTGGGTAGTAAAAAGTCTTACTCCTTCAATGTGCAAGATCCCAATACCATCATTTTCTTTTTCTACTTCCTCAGACCCATAATTCCCGCTTTGAATTTTCTTGAGTGCTTCCACAACCTCATCCATGGAAGGTCTTAATTGTCTGTCCCCTTGCACACACTGAAAGTCCAATTCTGCCACTGAAGTCAACATCCTTTTCACTTCTTGGTCCTACTCAAAACCAAGGGATGGGCCCACCAGCTCACTAAGTTTTCCTTCTTGAATTTTTTTTGTGGCAAGATTTGCCAAGTTAATTTCATCACTTTCCTTTGCCGCATCAACCGCTGGCATGGATGATATTAGCTCAATAAGCACAACCCCAAAGCTATACACATCACTCTTGTCCGTGAGCTGGTAATGTTGGAAATATTCAGGGTCAAGGTACCCTGGGGTCCCTTGTGGAGCTGTGGACACGTGGCTCACATCGTTGGGGAGCAACTATAGTAAACACTTCCAAATCCTCCCTCTCCTAGCTTTCTGGTGCGGTCAAAATTGTTTGTTGCTTCTGAAGCTCCTTAATAAGAGAAGACGGGTACCCCAAAGAAGATCCTGTCCGTCACTGTGTCGAGATTCTCGTAAGGATCAGTGCGAGTGTTGATTGTTTGGAATTGCCCTTGTGCAGAACCATACTTTCGTTTACAGTGCCGTAACATGAGGATCAGCCCAAATACTATTATTGTCAATGGTTCAACACCTACACCTGCCATTGTTGCAAATTTGCATTTGTTAATTTTCCACAGATATTATAGAAGGTATCAAAACTGGGGTCGCAGCGAGACGACAAAAAAAATTAAAAACAAACAGAGAAGTCGCTATTAATATTTATTAAGAAAAACATTTGGAAAAAATCTTTTAAGAAAAAAATGGCCTTTAAAACCAGATTTTGAGTTTAAAAGTCAATTATGTGTAGGATAGGTGTTAGCACCCTACAATATCTGTCTTACAGATAGTTATCTCTAATTAAATGTTCAAAATTACTATAACTTTAAAATTATTTATTTCACCCCTTAAAAGAAAACAAGAAATATTTTTAGATATTTTGTACGTTTATTTATTTGTTTATCAAAAACATATTTTATTTTTTATTCTAAAATAAGGATTGTTGTATTTTTATTTTTAATGGAATGATTAAATTTTTATTGTTTTTGAAATCGACAGGAATGACCTCCTGCTCCTACCTATCTCCCGGTGCAATGGAGAATCAAGCTCACGTAGTTCTTTGGGTAGAAAAAGCTTTTGTTGGTTGGTTTCTTTTTTTATTTTAACTTTTGTTATTTAAAGACTTTTGCGATAACCAAACAGAAAGTACATCCAAAATGATTATCATTACATCTTTTAAGGCTTTTGTAATACCCAAATAAGAGATGCATCCAAGATGTTTGTTACTAAACCTTTATTTAAATTAAAAAAATTTATTTAAATATATATTTTTGAAATGTTTAAAAAGCTTTTACAACAACCAAATAAGAAGTGCATCCAAAATAGTTGTTACTAAACCTTTATCATTAAATAAAGAAAAAATTATATATACATTTTTAAATATTTAGAAGGCTTTTACTATAACCAAATAGGAAGTTCATCCAAAATAGTTATTTATTAACTATTTAATTTTGATGTAACAATAAATTATATTAATTAAATAGATAATTTGAAAGGCTTAATAATAATAATAATAGCGTAAAGGATCATTTGATTTATACCTAGATAATTAGAACGTGCATTAAAAAAAAAAAAAAACCAAGTACACTATTCCTATTTTTATTTTAAGATTTGAACTAAAATATACAAACTATTGAAAAAACTAATCGTGACCGAATACACAGATTGATCAAAACAATAGTTTATTTATTTGAAGGGCTCATGATCGTTTTTTTACATATTTTTTATTTTCTTTATTATTCACCCATTAACGTTGGTAGTGAAAATTGTCCACATAAAAAAGTGGATGGAGCCCAAAAGTATGAATATGCAACTAAAGCTTAAGTTGGGCCAGGCCAGCTGTAAACATATGGTGGCTATCCTGAAGCTTCTCAACGAAACGTAGATAAATAATAATAATAATAATAAAAAAGGAAATGAAAAGGGGGTTTGGGTCAGGGCTCCACACGCAACAACGGGGCATCACAAAAAAGGGCAAGGCTTTGCCTTTATGATTGACCAACAAAGGTCACCGCCAGCGTAGTAGAGCCAAAGAAAGGGAGGACGATGCGAATCTGGTTTGCGGTTAGTGGCAGCAGTTGGCGACACGCGCGAAGGCTACTTCCGGCGGTGATCCTATTTTTTTATTTTTGCTTTATTCTGTTCTTATCTTTATTTACAAACATTTGCCTGTCATTATTGGGGCTAGCACTAGTGGTTTTTTTTAGTATGAAATAGAAATTGTGATGTGCATATTGTGCTCTGTGATTGTGTGTAAATGAATGCTACATGTGTGTGTGTGTGTTCATAGCATCATTCCGAATGCAAAAGACGAGATTTATAGAGAAGCAACAACATTATTATACACGTAATAGCATCTAAAAAAAATGAAGTAAAAAAAAATCAAAGTGTTGATACCAATATTGCACAATTGTCTTGTGATAATCTACTGCTACCTATCCTCTCCCAAGCTTCCGCAAACTCTCACAAATTACTCTCTATTTTCTCTTATTCTTTTCTCTGAATCCTCCCTTTTTTCAATTGATGTTACCATATTTATAAGCTGGTTATTTAGATTGTTTAATTGCAATAGCTCACCCCTCTTTGCAGTAGCCGGTGGCAGGATTATGCTTTTGGGAGCAAATATGGCAGAGGCGAGATTTGCAGTGGTTTGTTGATGGCTGGCAGAGAGTAGAGTAGAGTGGCGTGAGGAGAAGATAGGGAGGTTGATAGAAGATTTCTGAATATTTTTTTTTCTTTTCCTTTTTTTGTGTGTTCTATAATTTTTTTGCTTTGATTTATTTTTCTGTAAATGGACTGGACAATGTGTGAAATGGGCTGGATAAGCCCAATTTTTTTTTTCAATCTTGATTTTAACTTTAGACATTTCAGATTTTTTGCGTTTTTTTTATTCGTACCTTATATTGGCCTATGTGGAAAAAAGGAAAAGAATGAATTATTTAGAAAACAAATAGATAAAAAGAGACAAAATTAGGTGTTCATAGAAAGATAATCTCAATTAAAAAAAATTAGAAGTTAATACCTTTTAATGAAGTAGTATATAGTTAAATAATAGTATGTGAACAATAAGTTAGAATTAAACTCGATTAACTAACTAACTAACATATAGTCATTTGAATCACTTACTTAGAAATCAAAACAAATAACTAAAATTAATAAATCCATTGATTTGATTTTTCTAATAATAATTATATTTCTGCGCATTGCCTTTTGAATAGCAATCCTCATTTCTTTTATTGAATTATGTTTTAGCTTAACTCAAATTAATCTAACTTTAATTGATTTGGGTATTGAATTATGTTTTATACTTTACCCTAATCAAAACTGAATAGACAAATCACATTTTTTTTGTTCTTTAAAAAAATATGTTACTACAAAATATGTAGCTAATTTAGAAAAATTTTGATATAAAATGATACATTTTTATTTTTAAAAATGTCTACTTGACCGCTTGACTTATTAATTAACCTAACTTGATTACAGTTCAGTTAGGATTGTTTAAATTGACCCAAAAATGAAAATAAGGGGGCGGGGACAGTAAAGGTGACATTGCCCCCGTTACTTTTGATTGTGGTCGGTAACGCATTGAATATCGGTAAAGGTCCATTCAGAAAGCAACTAATAATTGGTTTTGTGTTGTTTTGTTACGTAATTTTGTCTTGAACGTGGATTAAGTTTTAACTTTTTTCTCTCATATTAACCAACAAATTAACTAACTAGTTTAATATTTATACACAGTTAGAAATTCATTGCTCAGTTTCTTTTTTTTTTTTATCTTCATTAGTATAGGTCCAATAATTAGACAATTCATCATAATAAAATTTATCTCTTGGGAAGAGATAAATTTTTGTTTCCATCATTTTATGAAAAGTTGATAAACTTGGTGGATACATAAAAGAAACTCTTTCTTTTCAATCACTTTGACATGTATGAAAAAAATTAAATAATATGTGCAATGTACGGATCAATAAGTATCAATTTTAACATAAAAATAAATCTGCATTGATTTCAATCATGTTGTAAATTAAAGAAACCTGGCTAGTTGTTAGGGTCATTTTTGAATATTGTCAAATTTAATTGTCAAAAAGATATACATGAAAGCAAGCTACTTTTTTTGATAAAACATAGATTCTATCGAAATACTTTATTCGACAAAAGAAGAGTTAGTATACAGAGAAAAGTTGCTCGAAAATGTCTTAATCAGAATTTGTAAGAATTCAAGTAAAAAATCCCTTATTTGAGAAGAAAGCTACATTATATTCGAGGAAGTATTCTAGTAATGTTTCAACAAAGATCCTGGACAAATCAAAAAGACGTACAAAGGAAATCATAATAACGTTGGAAGCAGTTACCACTCAGACGGTTGCATACAGATATCAACGTATTATTTAAAAAGTTAACTGTAGACTGTATACGTGTCTTATTGTAGTGATTTTACCGTTGTGTAGAATATCTATAAATAGATGACCGCGTAGCCATTATTTCTTGGTTCTGACATTTCACACAAATCTTGTATACCACACACGCCACACAAAATGACTACCGGTTCCAAAAAAAACGTGTATGTTCTTACCCATCCTTTATTTTAATGTATTACTTTTATTGCACTTCTTTTTTGATAACTCCTTTCTTTTAATGATTTCCTCTTTCAGTCACTTTCATGATCTAATTCTTTTTTACATTTGTAACTTCTATTCAAGTAATTCGAAACATCTCGAAATCATATATTTACAAGTATTATGAATAAATTCAACACTAATTTAATTTATAATACAAAACTGTAATGAATTCGAGGATTACTAAGAAATATGGATGAATCATAAAACATTAACAAAATCATTCTCAAATTGAAAGTTTAACTGCTAGTTTTAATAAAAGAATCCACATTATAAGTTTAGATTCTAAGTTCCACTTAAAAATCTTTATTTGTTGGTTAGAATCTTAATGAGAATTTATCTATTGAGAATCAAAAACAATTTCGATTTCTTAAACAAATTTCCACCATCAACACTAGTAAATTATTTTTTTTAATTACAGAATTCGAGAAAGGAGAGGGTTAAATATTAAAAGAATAAACTAATACTTAACTTTATGCAAAATGCAATTTGGGTCAATAAAATTAGGAGGCACACGCTACAATAATTGAATTATTAGATCGTGCACATTACCTAATGTCAATCCTAGCTGCCAAGCCGAACTTTTATCCTTCCTGCTTAACTACAAAAAAAAAAAAAAAAAGGAAGTTGTTTGAAGTAAATAAATAAGAAGAAAATTATGTGGAGCCTAGTTAAGTGTCGTGCTTGCGGAACAACGACAACAAAGTGATTACTCAAGTACAGAAGTAAACAAATTTGGAGTAATCTGGAGAAATTTTGAGTATACATGGCAAACTTTGTTCTTATATTAGGTTTTCAAAAATGTTAAAACATTCTTATTCTTTATACCAAATACACATATATAAAGATATAATAAATGGTGTGATAAAAAATAAAGAAAAAAATAAAAATAAAATAGAAGAAAAGGTGAATACATTTTAATAATAACTCATATCATATATGCATGCATGATTCTAGAAGGTTTGGTATGGGATACCTTTGGGCTCAATTAATTTTTCCTTGGTTGTCAAGGTGACACTGGCCTCTGTCATGAAGACACTGCAAGCACTCACCTGGTGGATGGAATTGAACGGGGAATCTCGGCAGTTAAGAATGCAAATGGGTTTGCAGATACTGCAAAGCCATTCATGGGAAGCTGAACCATTGAACAAGCTGCTAGAGAGCGCTGAGACACGTCATCAGAGTGTGGAGGGCCCAAGAAGATATCATAGTCACAACTTTTATTCTTGAGGTAAGATTTTGGGGTCTTGACTTGGAGGGTGCGGTTGCATTTGAACAGGGTTATATTTTTGTTGATAATGAAGTAACCCAGGGGAGAGCTGGGAGGGAGTGTAATATTGTGGCTGAAGGTCTCACAACTATCGGATTGTAAGAGATTGCTTAGATCTTCATCAATGAAGTAAATAGTAGTACTGTGCAATTGCATCTCAAATTTTCTAATTCTAATCGAGCTTGGTCCAATCTTTAACAACACATCTTGGCCCGCCTTTGGATTATGATCATCACAACCATGGGTTGGCCATATGCCACAGTCTTGGCGTCCTACGTTGGTGAATGGGTACGCGAACCTCCCATGATTTCCACAATCAAACCATAATGGACAATAATCCTTGTGCCCATTTCCATTCCCAACCGAGAGAATGAGAAGCATCATTGGAAACATGTAAACCGGAAACATTCTTAGATCATGAAAAAGGGTTGTGTTTGACTCCAAAAACAAAATAATCAACAATTTATAACCCATTCCCTCGCCGCAAGCGTGTCACGCGGTCGCAGGTTTTCAATGTTCGACGCTATCTCCTTGTGTTTTTAATTAAAATTTAAAAATTAATGATGAATAATACGCCTGTTGACTTGGAAAATGACTACAGAAATGTTAAAATAGGGCCTGGTCCTGGACCTGGAAAGTCACTAACCCAATGGCTTGAATCACAAAACACGTGTTTCCTTGAATCTTCGAAAGACCCGTCACAGAGTCACTTACCGAGGCAGGGTGACTATTGCCCTTTTTCTTTGTTCCTCAAAACAGAACGGCAAATAGATTTTTTCATAACATACACAAAATTATATGAATTAAGTTTTACTCTTTAATTAATTTTATTTATAATTTCATAATTTCTAATAAATTTTAATTAACGATGAAGAATATCTTAAAAAATGCGTTGCTAACTTCAGACAGTGAACGAGATTGAAGACATTACCATATAACAATATCTTGAAATTTGAAAACATTATTGACTACTAAGAGGAATTTTTCACGAGTTCTGATTCACTTTTGCTAAAGAGTTCATGTTCTAAGTTCTAAATAATATGTTGTTAGTCCGAGTGATACTGGACTTAGGTCCTTTAAACAAGATTTTGAATTTGAATCTTGTAGATAGAAAAAAAAAAAAAAAAGATGGTTGAAAGAATAAACTCTACTAAAGATAGTCAGCCAAATTTTTCGACAGAAATTAGTCATCGACAAAATCATATTCCACACACGTCCTCCTTGGTTATATAACCAGCACCGTTGGACGGTATGAATAGCAAATATTTGACTAATTTAGAGTAGGAATCTTAATGGTTAATGGATTGGATATATGCAAAAATTACTTATGATGACTATAATAATTATTTGTTTAAAGAGTAAGAGTGTTTGCTCGCAGGAGATAAATACGGGTACGAATATTTTAGTATCAACTTCACATCATACTCACATTTACACACATATATAATTATGGTTATAATTATAATAATAAATTAAAAAATTTTTGTCAAAATATCAACTGTTAATAACAAAGTGAAATACACAGATGACAAATTGAATCAATATCTTTTCTTACAAATATTAATTAAAACGTTAAAGTTTTTGACGGAAATCACACTAGTACCAAAAAAAGCTTTTAAGTTATTTTCGATATTCTAGATTGATTATGTAAATAGATGTAAATTCAACCAATATAAAAAGTTGATATTTTCTAGATCGATTCTGAAATTGATGAAGAAGAGGTGACTTTATAGATTGGTTGTAGAAGCAAATTTCGCAACTTGAACAACTAATGTAAAAAGGGAACTTTCTACATTGGTTGACCAATGTAGAAAGTTCCCTTTTTACATTAGTTGTTCAAGCCGTGGAATTTACTTCTATAGGTTTGTACCCAAACCATAGACAAATGTTAAGGTAGCTAGATCGCAAAACATTCTGCAATCGCGAATCTTGGTGGCCAAAAAACTTTAATAAATTAATAAGACGGCATTACACCCCTAAAACCCCTTTTCTTTTTCACTTTCAATTTATTTTATTTCCATCATTAGTACGAGGAGGAAATTAGAGCAATGACTTAGGTAATTGATGCATCACATTTTAATTATACTTTATTTCCATTTCCATTCATATTTTTAGGACATTTAGGTATATTTTCTTAAGAAATTATATATTTTTATCTTTTTGGCTCATTTTACTATTTTCTGTGTAGAAAGAAGAAATTGTTAGAGAATTTCTCCCCTTTCGCTCTAGCTCTCTTTCTTCTGCCTCCATTAGTGGTGTTATTTGTCTGATATGGGACTTTAGTTCTCTAACATTCCCCCTCAAGTCTAATTGTTACGTTATTTGGGCTCTAATACCATGTTAGACTATGTAGGGCGGGCCCAATGAGAAAGTGTAGATGGGGCTTAGATGTATATCAAGGATAAGAGGTGTATCACTTAAAAGATTCGAACTAATTAGGCTTGATCTCCCTATCCTTATATACACTTTGGCTTGACTTTATTTGTCCGATGTAGAACTTTATTTCTCTAACAAAAATCTCAACCTTTAGGAAAGATGGAGGCCAATTAAGAAGAAAATAAAAAGATAGAAATCATTGCATCTTTCTATGAGTGCAAAACATTTGTGGAGCACCAAGAGATTAGTTTAAGATATTTTATTTTATGTTTTATTTTGTCTTTAGACCTTAGTTAGGAACTTTTAATTTATTTTGCATTTTGGACTTTAACCAAAAAAATCAACAACCAAGTCTTCATTAACTGTAATCAATCATGCATAAAATGAAAAATAATGAAGTGAGGTGATTTGTTCTAATATCACTTTTACATGTATGATAGGAATTCTACCACACAATACAGATAAAACGCAATTGATAATAAAAGGGAAACCTAAAGTTTATTCTATGTTATACTGTTCTTAACTCGATATGGATTCATACTTTCTATTAGTGGGTAATAGTTCTTAACAGAACATGGAAAGTGACTGGGAGTACATATACCTCTCTCAACATTATCACATGGTACAATCCTTGTCATCATTGAGGAACAAAATAATAATTTAGGATATCCATTTATAGAGATATACTCTCACCAATCCTGGTGATGCTGAGTAGTTGTCAGGGTTATCAAGTTGGTTAAATGATTGTCCCAGCTCAAGAGTGCTACCTTGGTCATTAGGACGCTCCTCACTTAATACCATACCCTCTAGACCTAACTATGGGGTCCCTGCCTTTTATCCCACAGTATACCAAACTGTAGCTTCCCTAGCAGGGTGTTATGCCTCTACATGTCACTTGCTTTATATTTCTCACTTCCTAACTTATTAAACAGAGGTTTTCCTGGTCTTATTTAATTTGAGCACCAGTACAATCAATATTTTCGCCTTATATTGCAGAAATTGCACAATACCATAATCATATAAAATTTTAGCATAATAACAACATAATAATTATAATTTAATTACAAAAATTTTGGCAGAATAACAAATAAATAGATACATTGTAATTTTCTACATTTGAGCAAAGTAATAGCTTAGCAAGTATAATTTAATAATTTAAATTTGAACAGAGTAACAACTTAGTAATTATAATATAGTAATTTAAATTTGATCAGAGTAATAACTTAGCAATTATAATTTAATAATCTAAATTTGGGCAGAGTAACAACTTAGCGAAAATTAAAGTTTAACATCAAACAAAATAACAATAATAATAATAATAATAAAACTTAAGCCTAAACAGGTTTAGGGAAAAACCCTTCCTACCAACATACAAAGTGACAATAATTTAGAATCAACCCCACTCCCCCCATTACCTCTAAGGTGGTTGATGAAGAGGATGTAATTTTTGATGCAAAGCTCCTAGGAAGAGAACTTTACTAGTTGTTGGAAAACTAGTAAAATTTTAACATAAAAACAAAATAAAAGAAAAAAAATTCTAGAGAGAGAAGCTCTCTAAGAATTTGGTAGCTTGAGAAAGGAAGAGGTGCTGAAAAATGGTCCAAAACCATGGCTATTTATAGAGGAGGAGAAGGGGTTAGGTGTCCATAAACTTACATAAGCCATTATGTAAGCATTATGTCATAAATTCAATTTTTATTTATTTTTAATATAATTTAGGGACACATACACCATTTAGGGTGGTGAATCACCCCTCCTAGGCTTGGGGACATGCTATATGAGCTGTCCTCAAGCTTCTCAGTATAAATTTTATCTATAAGTGAATTAATCGATACTAATAAAAATGCCTAAACTTAAAAAAATAGCTTTTAATATCAAAATAATGCATTTTAATGCAAAACTGCACAAATACATTATGTTTCATCAAAAATTAATTTCTAATAATAATTTTTAATTTTAATTTATTTTTTTCGAATTATATATATTTATTTTGTATTTTTAAGTTAGAAAATTCATAAAAAATCCATTTTGATTCAATAAATATCAAAATTTTTATGAAAATTATAAAATTAAATATTTCACTTATAAATAAACTGAAATTACTATTTTCACCATTTTTGGATGTCAAACCAATGCTGACTGACTTATTGGACACCTAGGGACATTTTGGTCATTTTATACAAGAAATTCTAGAAAATTTCCAGAAAATTTTCAGAATTTTATTTTAATATATATGACATGATTCCAAACTCAAATTGATATTTTAATGTCAATTGAATATTTTTCTCATGTCAGCCCTTAATGTTGAAAAATAAGGACAAAATCGTCATTTTCTAATTTCTCTGGGCTCCGGCTCGGAAAAAT
Source organism: Spatholobus suberectus (assembly GCA_004329165.1). Lineage (NCBI taxonomy): Eukaryota > Viridiplantae > Streptophyta > Magnoliopsida > Fabales > Fabaceae > Spatholobus > Spatholobus suberectus. The sequence goes on from CM014735.1 coordinate 6,369,852, forward strand.
TATTAAAATCACTATTAAATAACTCTTGTCAAATATTAGAAAAACAGTTAAAAAAATTGAAATTGGATTATTATACTTTTCACTATTTTTCTTTCAAAATAAAATTTTTATAATGAAAGATAATTAGTATTAAATTTTTGAAATATTTTGAAGTCAAAAAGTCTTTGGGTTGCTTTTGCAGTCAACTAGGGGTATTTTGGTCATTTCACAAAAACCACCTTAATAAATTCCCGAATTTTTTTTTAAAATTATTATTAATTATTCTAATTATATTGATAACTTAAAAATAATTTGTAAACACTTCTAACTAATTCTTTTTTTTTCTATTATTTGACTTTTTAGGGGCAAAACGGTCATTTTACCCATTTTGAGCTCAATTCCCCCAAAATAAATACAAAATAACTAAGAAAATAATTTGATATGCAAAAATAGGGGTGTTACACCAAACCCTAAGAGCTTGTTTAGGATTATTTATTGCTAAAAGAAGTAATCGAAAAACTTTTCTTAGTTATTGAAAAATTAATGAGAGATTTGTTATTAAAATTTCTCAATAATTATAACAAATTTATCTAGAAAGGAAAAATACATATTTGAACCAATAATCACCTTAGAAAACTTAAGCGAAGATTACACCTTGGGCTAAATAACTGAATTTCAATCATATATTTGGTTTCCTTGTTCTAATCATTGCTTTCTTTTCAAATCAATTTCTTGCTCGACAGCCTCATTTTTATATTATTATTGTTTTAATTTAATAAAAGAAGCAAATCTTTTCTAGTCCGTGTGGATTCAACACTAACTGCTTTATTCAAATCTTTTCTAGAATAAAAAGAGTATAACAACTGACACCTCTCCCAAGGACACTTCCTTCCTCCTCCATGATTTTTTGAGTTCGCTTCACTTTCTTTGTTTGCAGAAGTTATAGTTGGATTTCTCATCAATCCCTTATCTTTTTCATCACTATTTTTATTTTATATTTTGCTACGTGTATTTTCTTTAGGTTTATTTTATAAATTGTATTATTTCATATTCATTTAGCTTTATTTGAGATAACTCACCCTTACTACTATTTCTCTTTTCTAGGGAATTTTGAATGTTGTATTCTAGGAACTCAATTTATTTGATTAGCCACAAGCACAAGAGTGATCATGAATATATAAAATAATCAATAAATAGTTCTTTGATCTCGGTTCCTACTAAAGATAGCCACTTAAATGTGAGTTTTGAGTCATAAGCAAGGGTTTTACTACATTAAAGATAGTAAGGGTTTTACTATCTTCTTTTTTATGAGTGATTTTACTTTGATTGTTTTTGTATAAATTTGACTTGTAACCTTCTTGAGATGACTTTCATTGTTTGTATCCTTAAAGATGATAAATGCAAATTAGATAATTTTCTTTTAGGCCACAAAACTTAGTTGTTTATCACTTCGATTAGTTGTCACTTTGAGCCTATGACAAATTTACTAACTTTAACACCCTTTTATTTAAAATTATATTTTTAGTTAGTGCCTTGGAATATCAAATTGAGCAACTTGAGTGGAAATTGTTATTTTGGAGATTGGTACAAAAAGTATAATTGTTCTTCCTATGATTCAAAAAAATAAAATAAAAATTAATTAAAGACAATAAATAAAATAAAATGTACTTTTTATTTACTTCCTCATTTTGATGTTGAGAGAAAAGAAAGGAAAGAAGTAGAAGGTTAGCGTTTCATTGTATATTTGTTTCCTAATTGTCTACTTGAGCTGGCTTGTTGAATATCTTAAGGAACGTGATTCATGATTATTAATTATTTTTTCTTTTGAATCTTTCTCCTTTGTTCATCACACTTAATTCTTCTTATCCCTTGGTCCATTACAAATTATAAAGACTTTTTGATTTTAGTATGTATTCAATATTTAATGTTAAGGCGATATGGTTTATGGTCAAACTTATGATAATATATTTTCTTAATGAGTAATTGAGTGATTTGTCTATTCTTATAAACATTTTGAAAGTTAGAGAGGTGAACAACCTCTTATTTGGTAAGGAATTTAATTTCAATGTGCTTTAGCCTCTGATTGGATGTATTTTTATCACCTCTAATCACTATTTTTACTTGTCTAATTCCTATATGTTGGTGGGTTCCTCTAACTGATCTTTATTAATTTTCCATACATTTCAAGCAAGGATTATTGTTGAGGACAAACAATGTTTAAGCTTGTAGAAGTTTGATGTGTTTAAAATATGCATATTATTTTTATACCATTTTGGTCTAATATCATTAGGATTTTATACTTTTATAGATTTTTAGGAATTTATTTGATGTTTTGTTCAATTAACTACTTTTTTGTTTATTTGGGCATTTATAGATGAAAATAAACTTAAGCAGGAATCATTAAGTTCCACCTTGTTAGGCCCAAAAACAAATAAATGAGAAGCTTAAGATATAAAAATTAAGATAGAGGTAGGGCTGACCCAATGTTGGGTGAGGCCTAAAGCAAACTTTAAAAGAGACTTTTTAACTTTAAATAAAAAAGTTATATGTTATATCTTTTTGCCAACATATGTGGCCTTTTTATCAATATATGTGGCCTTTTTGCTTCATAAAAATTAATAACAAATAATTTTTTGTTGGTAGGCTTAAAGCTTGAGCTTTAATAGCTTTACCCTTAGGCCAACCCTGGATAGGGGCAAGTTAAAAGAGGAGACTCATTTTGTAGAGAGTTGTCTTACACTTAAAGATCAAAAACAAAAGCTAGCGATCAGATAGGACAAGGTGAAAAACAATCTTGAAGGTTCAACAAAGGTTGTAGTTCTTTAGAGATTAGAGATTTGAAGTTCTTCATACCATTTTCTCTGTTTTTCCTTCGAACCTTTGATGGATAGTTTTATGCTCAATTCTATGATTTGAGATTGTAAGCTCACCATGAGTGTATAGTTTATTATTCGAGGATAACAAAATGAGAGATTAAAAATTTCTTTTGTATTTGTCCTTTTTTGTTAATGTTAAAAAATTATTTTAACTTACTTTTAGATGTTCTTCATATTTATGAAGTTGATTTTTTTTTTTCATATTCATATGATTTTAGATGTTAAGAGAAAGATAGAAAGGTTTAACATTAGAAATCCTAAAATTGAATCTAAGGATTCAAACCACGAAGGTATATTTAGTTTTTTGAGGATTCAAACTATGAAAGTAAAGTTTGACCTAATCAAATACATTATTGCAATTATGAAAGGAACCAATAATTAATTAAGATAATTTACCCTTCAAATAAATCTAATTTAATAAAATAGATGATATGTGAAAACATGTTAATTTTCATTGTGGTGAATCTAATTCCTCAATTTAAATTAATTGTTTTTTAGATAGTCCTATTACAAAAATTGTAATAATCATTTCTATAGTTCCTATGAAGATGATAATCTTTTATACTACTTGATAAAATCATAGGCTTGTGGCAACATAAACAAAGACTGCACCAAAATTCAAAATATATATTTATAAACTCAAATCTTAATAAAATGTATTTGTTATTATTATTATTATTATTTTGGAAATTTAATCCCTAGAGATCAATCATATAGATTACGAAAATTAAAACATAAGGCTCAATATGTTTTTGTCCTTTTAAAATAGCATATTTTTCATTTTAGTCTATAAAATTTTACTAACACCTTTAGTCCCCACATTTTTCTTAGCAATATAGTACTCGCTATTAAACAAATTAAACTATTGTGTGCTAAATAGTATAATCACTCTATGAACATTAAATGACAATTCAAAGTGCAAGAGAAGATAAGATTATTTTTTCTTATCTAAAATTACAAGTCACTCTTACATTCGACTAATCAAAGTCAAATTGAATAAGGTTAATATGACTGACAATTTTTTTGTGTAATTTTAAAAACATTCTCTAACACCTTGTTTTTAACACATGTTTTATTGTTAGCTGAAAATCATATCATTTAATTAATTTGATAATGAAATGTGCTATATATAGAAAATGAAATTTAAATATTTAATGAAACTCATATGGTTTTCACTTAATAAACATGATATATCATAAGGGAACATTAAAAGATGAATTATTTGCTTTTCCCAAATATTCTTATAGAATTTAAATAACCCTCGCCAATCAATTTTCATGTTTGGTAAAAGAAGATAAGATAGTCTGATTCTTTTATGTACAATTACAGCCTGATAATAAGTATTGTTGAAAATCAAAATCAAAATCTATAAACTATACAAATGAGGGCTTTTGTTGCTAAGTGTTACCTTGTGTTTTCTTCATTTTTCCTTTATTTTTTATATTCAGGGTAGTTTAGTCTTATAATAAATTATAAAAGTAGACTGCACTATTCTAAAGTACACAAATGTCTTCTCCAGACAACAGCATTTGATTATTTTTAATTATTTTTATTTATTAATATCTCACATAAATATTTAAACTTTTAACTCTTTTAATAAAAGTAACTTTATCAAAAATATTATTCTAACTGTAATTAATATTATTTTATAAAAATATAAATTAGATTAAAAAGTAAATAATATTATGTTAAGGAAATATGGAAATTTATTTCTAATAATTAATATTTTTTGTTAAAAAAATTATAAAAGGACTTAATTAACGAGTTTTTATCAAATTGCAATATAACTGAATTATAATATTAAACAAACTTTATTTATAACATTAGACGTCCAAAATTTAGACCGGATATTTAAAATGAAAGAGTTGAATTTATAATTTTATAAAATTATATTGTCAGTCAATTAAAAATTATTTTAGGTATGATTTTTAAAATAATTATTATAAAAATCAATAAATTTATAATACATGATCATATGTGATTGAAGGTTAATGTAAAAAACTTTTACACTATGGATGTATTCTAATTAAATTCTTAAAGAAATTAAATTTATATTCTTTACATAAAATAAAAATAGAAATAAAAATTAATAATTATTAACATGCTTGATTCAATGTAAAATAAATTAAAAAAAATTATTTCTCCAAAATAAATTTAATAAAACATATTTAAGATTACTTGGAATATAAATTAAAATATTACTAACAAGTATCAAATAAAAATATTGATACTTGCTTTTAGACAATTGGATGAAAACGGTAGTCTTTGCAAACAGAAACAGTAGTTTGTAATCAATCTAACTCTCTTCCCTTTTTAACATTTTTGTAGAAATTCTTTCACTTTTAATTTCTTTTTTATTCTCTAATTTTTTTTTTTACATTTTTGTAGAAATTCTATCATTTTTTGTCATAATTGTTCTTATACCAATTCTACCTATTATTTTATTTCATGTAATAAGCTATTTTATCTTATACAATATGAGTTATTTTAAGTTTCCACATATTATTTAACTTAGTTACTTGGAAGAATAAAAATAATTAAAGAAGAATGATAATAAAAAATCAAGAGATAATACTAGATATTGTTATTAAATAATTTAAATTACCTTGAAGAAGTTAATGTATTGAAATATATATTCTCTATTAGAGATTAAAATAATAATTTATTTTAAACTGCATTTTTAAGAAATATTTGCTTCAAATAGATTATATCAAATTTAATTTATTTTTATAATTTTCTATTTAAAATATTATTTATAAACTTTAAATGTTATAAAAATAAAAAATTTATTTTTATTTAGAATATAGTTGCAAAATAATTGAATTGTTTTATCATTTTACATTTTAAAATTACAAAAACATTTAAATTTAAGTGTAATTCAAACTTTAATATATTATATTTAATAATTTTAACATCTAATAGTAATAATTATTCATGTTGGATGAACCATAATAGATATTTCTCATAATATGACATTGAATATTTTTTTTGCCACCAATAGAAATATGGTCAAAGTAATTTGATAACTCATTTTAATTAAATATACCTATAAGAATGAATGAATTAAAATGCAGAAATATTAGATTTATGAGTAAAATTATTAGGTAAAAATGAGATTAATTTAATGGCTTATTAAAATAAATATTATAATTATGACAAGGTAGTGTATTTATTTTTCTATTCTCCTAAGTAGTCTTATGACCAAATCGTGCAAGTGCGAATTTTAGAAAAGGATAAAGTTTTGAATACAAAATTTTGTCCAATTGTATTTTTTTTTTGTTTACACCAAGGACATCATCTGACCGAAGTGGGTTTTGCTTCTCCCAATAAAGTCTTCTTCATTCACATGATCAGAAATTAAGCCCCTAACAACATGTTTAAAGGATCCAACTATCTACTAACTATGCTGGACCTTGAATGTAAATCAAATTACATGAATATCATTTGAACAAAGAAATAATATTGATCAAATAAAATAATATCTTATTGTATCATTTTCTAAGAAAGTAATATGGATAAAAAAAAATGTACATGTAAAAGAGAGGCCCTTACACGATAAAACAAAAAATATAACAAAGTAAAAAAAAAAAAAACCATGTTCAATAGATAGAAACAAAAAAATACGCATATACTTGCATATAATTGGGCAATATCTTACAAAATTATCATATATTTTAAGTACAAATCATTAATATTTTTGGGTGGTTTTATTTAACTTTGATTATTTATTTTAATATTTTTAATGTATTACTTCTTTTTATAGATTTTATTATCTTTAACTTCTTGATGTAATTTTCAATATTTTGAATTAATTTAGAAGAAATTAAAAATAATATTAGAAATAGAATTACTCAATAAAATTTGAATGACTTAAATCTAAAATATTATTGTCTAAAGTTGAAATTGAGTTAATTTTATATTGTATCGTCATTTTTATACATTTTAAAATTAAAGACAAAAAAGCCCTGCTTCAGGGGTAAGATTCTAGTTATATACATTTGTTTTTAATAATAAGTTACAAGTAGCATATTAGATTTGGCTTGACGATTGACCACTGACATTAGGACTAGTGGATTCACTGTCCCATTTATCTGTCACAGTCTTTGGCGAAGGCTTCAACTTCATATTTCTTAACAATTTCCCTTCATCATGATCTGGTAAAGACGGTGATAATGGACCTTCACCGTGAACTTTTACTTCCTCTAGATGCGCAGGCTCATCCTTCCAACTATCAATTCTCCTCAGCACCTCCAGAACTTCATCCATGGAGGGTCTCAATTCTTTGTCTCGTTGCAAGCACTGAAAAGCCAATTCTGCTACTAAAGTTATTTGCCTTTTAACATTACTATTTGACTCAAAACCAAGGGAAGGATCAACCAACTCAGCAATTCCACTTTTTTGAATCTTTCTTATGGCTAGATCGGCCAAGTTTATTTCATCCTTATGCCGGGTCAAATCAATTGCTGGCATAGATGATATTAGCTCAATGAGCACAACCCCAAAACTATACACATCACTCTTGTTTGTAAGTTGGTAGCATCGGTGATATTCCGGATCAACATAGCCAGGGGTGCCTTGTGGAGCTGTGGAAACGTGGGTGACATCATCGGGGAACAGTCTTGATAGTCCGAAATCTGCAACTTTAACACAAAAAGTGTTGTCAAGGAGAATGTTATTTGTTTTGACATCACGGTGAATGATGCCAGAAGCATGGAGATGAGCCAACGCTGTAGCAGTCTCTATGGCCACTTTCATTCGAATTGGCCATTGCAAAAAGCCATGATTTGTTGATTCATGATGGAGGTGACTGGCCACAGTCCCATTTGAAATGTATTCATACACAAGCAAAAGTTCACGGCTGTGACGTGAAGTGCAGCCATAAAGAGAGACTAAATTTTTGTGGCGCAAGTGTGTGAGGATCTTGATTTCATTCATGAACTGTTCTACTCTCCTATAGTTGTGCTCATATAGGCGCTTGACGGCAACTTCACGTCCATCATGGAGTTTTCCTAGTTATAACAATCGAGATGAAAGAAAGATTTATTTGAGTACAGGGAAGAGAGAAGATCCATTATTACTATTTCCATAGAAGGTGGAGTTCGTGTGACACATACCATAGTAAACAATCCCAAATCCTCCTTCTCCTAGTTCTCTTGAACGGTCAAAATGTTTTGTAGCTGTTTCAAGATCCTTATAGGTGAAGACAGGGACCCCAAAGTAGATACTGGCACTCTCCGGGTATTGATTTGAGTAGAAATCAGACACACATCTTGATTTGCGGTGCCATATGATCAGTAGCCCAATTATAATAATTCCAAAGAGTCCAATACCTAAAAACCAATAAAGAGGGAGAGCATGTAAATGTGAAATTCGAAGATTGTATGACTCTGTCCTCAAGCAATGACGTTGATGGTTAAAATGAGACAAAAACGTCATCAAACGGAATAGAGGAAAGAGGGGAAATACAGAGGGTACAAGAGACATCAGACATGGAAGGTATGGTGCTCAGATTGACAAATAAGAAAAGAAGGAAAGTTACCTAGTCCTAACTTCCACGCCAAACTTTTATTGCCTGCAGTAGAAATCAAAGGAACAAATTAATTCATAACAAACGATAAAGATCAATGTCAGAGCCAAATTATGATACATCTGGCAGAACCTTCTGATTGGGCTAATTCTATGTATCGTGCTGTGTGCTAGCTAAATATAAAACAGTCAATGAGGCAGTATGGGTCGAAATAAAAAAGTCTCGAGTTAGACGCTTTCCGGTAATCCTTTATTGAAAGTACGTTTGTTGTAACCTTTGGTTGAGGCTTGTGGCATGCCCTGAACTCGAGAGTCAAGGCATCCTCTGCTCCCCTACATATCTTTTAACCAAAAAATATAAAAATAAAATTTGCATACCTTTGGCGCAATAGAAATTTCCTTTACTGTCAAGTAAACATTGGCCTTTTCCATCATGAAGACACCTTTCACAATCATCAGATAATCGTACTTCAATAGCGACACTACCAGATAGAAATTGAAAGGGGTCGTTAGCAGACTTTCCTTCTACTGCAAGCTGAATCGTTGAGCATGGTGCTAAAGAGCTCGGCCACTTGAAGCCCTGAGGAATTTCAGTATTTGGAGGGCCGTAGTAGATATCGTACTGAGAACACTTCGAATATTTATAAAAAATATTGGGAAGGCCGGTGACCCTGAGGGAGCGATTGCATCTGAAGATAGTGATATTATATTTGTTGTAGAAAGAAGCTAAAGGAGAGGCGTGAGGAAGAGTAAAATTGTTGCTGAAGGCTGTGCAATTTTTGTTTCGAAAATAATTAAATTGATCATCATCTCTGATCATTACGGTACGAGGTTCAACCTGTAGAACACTGTAGGATCTTGATTTTGAGCTGCTTATTTGGAGGGTTTTGGGAGCGTATGGATCGCGTTCTTCACAGCCACGTATCGCTAACACGCCGCAGTGTGGTCGCTGTGTGCTCGTGAAAGGAAACTGAATGAGGCCAAGAAATCCACAGTCAAAAGATGGTGGACAGTTTCCATCCTGAGCTGAAACAAGAAGCAGAAGCTGCGAGAAACATATTACTAGTGATTTGAACATGAAAAGGGAGATCATAGGGAATGTCAAGAGTTTACAAGCAAAGATAAAACTAAGGAAGGAAAATGCGTTCAATGCACCAAACATGAGAAAACTCCCCCTTTTATGAGGAGAGGTAGTGACGGACTGTTAAGAATTTATAAGATGTCACGGTCAAAGTGTGTTGAACTTTGTTTTTCAAACTGTCCACAATATATCAGGTTTGGGCGTTGAGCTTTTCACATTGATCACTCAAGACTAATCTCATTTCAAGTCAATTCCAAGTATGCTTTTAAACGTAATAGCAACAAAATTTAGTTAGACCCAAATATGCTTGTTAGATAAAATAAAATAATAAAAGTAGAATAAATAATATATATTATGATAGAGTGTGGTATAAAAAGTTTTTACACCATTATTTTATCACAAATCATTATGTATAAAAAGATTGTTGATTTTTATAATAGTTATTGTAACAAAATTTTAAAAATAATTTTTTATTAGTTGACAATATAAAAACTTTTACACTGACGCTACACGTCTATTAAACTTATAAAAATATGCATTTTAAAATTATTAAGCATGTATATTCCTATCCAGCCTTATGTTTGAGAGGTTAAATCTTTAATCTTAGTTTTTTCAAAGGATACCGTATATTATTTTGATATTGATCGGCAAAGGTTATTAAGTTTTTAACTAATAATTTTAACTAATCTTAGTATATTATTTATAAGGACAAATTTTAATTTACTGGTTTTTATATCTTAGAAGAGATTAGTCTATAACTATCTATCGATTCGGAAGAGGATATGTACCCTAATGCACACCAATAAAAATAAAAGAAAAACTTATATTATTCTTAACTTTGATTTAAAATTTTGAACGTAAATTATTTTAAGTTAAGCTTGTATTTTTAATAATTATATATGTCATCACTACAAAATTAATTTTGATAAAGCTAAAAATGAATCAAACATACGGATTTAACGTGCAAACCATTTTACAAGCCGTCTCTACTCGACTAGGAAACATACCAAGGCACTAAAGAAGACTCGGTTCATTTACTCTAACGTTTTCAAAGTCACCGTTGAAGGTCTAGATGTATATTTTGACGCTTGTTAAACTTGTAAAAGACGGCACAAAGTGGAACTTACTAAGAAAAGTTGTGCGGAATGAAATCAAAGAACTGAAAAGATGCGTGGAAAGAAGTCAAAGAACTGAAAATAGACACGAAAGGAACGGTGATTTTTATGCTTCCATAGCGGAAATGTCCACACAGTTGGATAGGAGGAAGAAAATAAAGGATAGAAGATAACGAAAATAAGTATTGAATTGGGCTGTCAATGGGTTGGGATAACCCGACGAACCCAATCCAACTCAAGAAAAATTATGGTTTGTCTTGGTTCAAGGGTTTAATTAGATTAAATTTATATTCATTTGGTTATTTTGACTCGGGTATTGAATTTAAAAGTTACATACTTAATCCAATAAGCTTGGCAATGGGAATCCCTATTCCCGATCCCCATCGAAATTTATACTCCTCACCCCGCTCCAGCTCCCAGTTTGTTATATCATAAAATTTAAAATTAAAAAAAAAAAAAACAATAAAGATAAAGAATTCTGAAATCTAATACGGATGCCAAATCAGCTACAAAAGCCTCCTGGAAAAATGCAGGGCCTTCGTCATAAACAATCCTATTTTGTGTAGAGTTTAAGTCGATCTTTGCCAACAAATCAGCCATTTGTTAGCCTCCTAAAGGCATGATTCCAAGTGATATTGGTATCCCTGGTCAGAAGGCTCTTAATATCATTTTTTATGACGTCGTATTCATTATTTTGAGGCTAATCCTCTGTCAGAACTTGATATACAGTCCACGAATCAGTCTCAACACTGAAAATCCCTAAAGCCGCGGTCAAATGCAATTTGAATGCCATGAAAAGTGCTTCTGAGTTCCACTTGCGTGGAGCAAGGATCCAGCCTTCCAGAAAAAGTAAGCATAAACTTGCCCATATGATCTCCAAGAATATCACCATAGGCAGCCTTCATCACAACTTATACTAGTCAAGCAAGATCCCTTCCTAGACGTGTAAATCCCAGTACCATAGCTTTGATGAGTCCCATCTACTAACAACTTTGTCATTTGAGGCCTGAGAGAAATTTAGAATTCATTCAGACAAAGGGCAAATTATTGAACAATTTGCAGTGTTTGTATGCCCTGCATTGAATATAAGAACATATCAAAGGTTAACTTAATTATAATGTGTGTTTGGTGGCCTGTTTGCCACCAGCAGACTCGGGTCAATACAGAAAAGCAAATAGTATTAGCTTCTGCATCGTTTTGTGAACTTGATGTGATTTTTTTATAAAACGTGAGTCATTAACGCATATCCAAACATACTAATAGTGACATAAAAACCAAAGAGGGGAATAAACTAAATTTCAATGTTTAGCACACTAAGCACAGGGACACAATGAGCAGCTCCATGGTCTATGCTGCTAAAATGTTTCAGCATAAAACTTAGAATGACATGAAAGATAAACACTTAGAATCTTTGATACAATAAAGCTGGGCTAGGCAAATCTTTGATACAAACACTTGGATAAACACTTGACGAATTGAAACTAAAAAGCTAATGTGCTTGTTAATAATTTATTAAAATATAAAATATTAAAATACAACCCACCTTCATTGAGTGAGTGATACAGCCTAACAACATTTGCTCAAGAGGAAGCTCCACTGCTAGCCTTCAAAACATTCTAGATAGCAACTCATACTTAACACAATGACCAATATCTAATAATCTATAAACATAGCCAATGTATTAAAAAGAAGCTAAGTATGAATCACTCTGATGCTTAGTTCAGTGGCAACTTATTGACGTGAAAATGACAATAATACCTTCATAAAAACAAAGCCCATATCAAAGTTTTTTCCTAGAAATCATCAAAAGAAAGTCAATATCAGAGTTCTCTTCCTATAAATCATAAAAACAAATCCTATATCAAAGTTTTCTTCCAAATCAAAAACTCTTTTTTTAGGCCTCCTCAGCCCTAGGTGAATCCTTGGCCATCGCTCCTTCAACCTAGGCTCATGGCTGACCCTAAGTAAGGAGGTGTACTTTAGAAAGTAAAGTGTACTCATAATCATTGCCTAGAAAATCAACTATTGAGAAATGTAATAGAATTAAATACATATACAATAAAATCTAAAGTTAACTACAATCTCAACTGTTAATTTTCTAATTGATAGTTATTGTTATGCTTTATCCTCTAAAGTGCAATTCTTACTTTAGAAAAGTCAAATCTCATGAGTATATATTATAGACTAATAGAGACTTAAGAGGAAGATTTTTTTTTACAAAAAAAACTATTATATATATAAACTAGAACGCATACTTATGCGATGCACAGGCGAATGTTGGGAGATATTTAGAGTAATTTTTGGATGAATTTAAAGTCATATGCATTTTGTTATATTGCTCAGAAAATACTTAATAAGAGTGGATTGTAACAAAATCATATGAATTTAAATATACCAAATCATTTCATTAGACTAACTGTATTGAATGAGAGCGATTTTAAGAGTTATTCTTCAACAAGAATATTTTTAGGAGTTTTTCTTCAACAGAGCGTTCTTAGAAATTGTTCTTAATCTCTTATCTTTTTTGATCCATCCTTTTCATATTTATTTCTAAATTAAATTTCAATAATTTTTAAAAAAAAATTATTAATAGTTCAAAATAACTTTGTATCACAATATAATTGTTTATCAAAAATCTAAAATAAAATTTATATGTTCAAAATATTTATTTATTATAAATTTTAATTAAAATATAATTTATATATTCAAAAGTATTTATTTATTTATTATAAATTTTATTTATACAAAATAAACATTTATCCTATGAATTGCACAAAATAAAATACTTGTATTCTTATATGTGTGAACAATAAGTGAGGATTGAGGAGACCATTAACAGATGTGTTTGGTAAGTGAGAAACAAAGGAGAGAGTGGAAATAAAGAGAAGATAGGAAATGATGCGTGTTTGGTTGTGTTAAAATAAGAAAGGAGACGCAAATGAGCATGGAAATTCTATAGTAAACATGTTTCCTATCATTTATCATATTAAAATGGTGTCGTTTATTTCTTGTCATTGATAATCAATTATCGATGGTTGATAATCGATTATCAACATTTTTTTATACATGAAAACCTTTATTTTTTATTTTAATTGATTAAATCCTTTGATTTAATCGATTAAATAAAAAATCAATTATTTTTTTGATTTAATTGATTAAATTAAAAAAACAATTGATTATTTAACTTTAAAATTGATTTTAAAAATAATTTCTTATTTTTTTATTTTTCTTAAACCAAATACTTCTATTTTCATTTTATTTCTCACATATTTTCATGTATTCTATTTCTCTCTTCTCTATCTCCATCAACTTTATTTCTCATTTATTTCTTTTCTTTTTACCAACAGTAAGGATTTATGGGAAAAAGATAGGGTGTCTATGATTTGATTTGGATCACTATAAGTATAATATCAAATTTAAACCAATCTAATATGATCTTTTGTGATTTGTATTGTATTGTTTATTTCAGTTTTTATCTTATTTTTGTTATTTTTTAATGAACAACACTTTTACTTTTTGGTCAATAAACAAATGGAATTTTATTAACTAATGTAAGAGTAAATTTCTGAATTAATACATAATTTTTTTTAATGTCTAATTTTTCATTTTAAGAATAACACTTATTAAATAAAAAGTCAAATACATAATGTAAAAAATCCTTTTCAGAGTATTCAAAGTTATCATAAATCATATGGTTTAAATTAGAAACAACATAAAATAATATCAAATTTTCTAAAATTACAAATAAAAAATCTTTTTCAAAGTATTCAATGTTATCATAAATCATATGGTTTAAATTACAAACAAGATAAAATGATATCAAATTTTCTAAAATTAAAAATACAACAACTTTTAAGTCAAGGCTTATTTCAAAGTATGCTTCCCATTTCGATTGACTTTAAAGTTTAAATGTGAGAATCATAAAATAAGTCACACCGAATAAAAAAAATGAATAATTTTGGTTTTGATTTTATTTTATCAAATTGGTTTAGTGATTTAAAATATTTTATATTGGTTCTTAAACACACCAAATAAAAAAATTGTGTCTATATATAGAGAGATATGTTACAACCAGAATAGTGATGGAACAACGAAAACTTAAAACAGGGTTTTGAAAAGTAGTCGTTACGAAAGTTTTTTATTTGAGAAAACGTTGGAACATTCATTTGAAACAAAAAATGATCTTCTAAACTAAACTTGGATTCGAGAGTCAATTATGTGTAGAATCTGTACTAATACTCTACAACATCTGTTAAATATAGTTACCTTTAATTAACTAAACAAATAAATAATAATTTTTAAATATTTATCTCACCCAAAAATATAATCAAGAATTGATTATGACAAAAGATTTATTTATTTAATTATGTACATTTATTTTATTTTGATAGTGATTAAATTTTATTTTTAAGCCCAAGAAGAGTGATTGTTTGCTTCTATGTATCTCCCAATATAATGGAGACTCAAAGTTACATAATTCTTTTGAAAGTATTGAGTGTTGATAATTTTTATTAAATTTTAAGATTTTTGAGTTGTCACAGTTCATACATCTTAAAAATAGAATTAACAGAGATATTGCACCCAAACAAATATTTTTCTATAAAAAATATTCATCATTTTTATATTTGATTATAAAACATATATTATAAAACATATATCGTTATTTTTTTTAATTTTATTAAATTATAAAATTTGATTTTAATCGTTATGAGATATTATTATTATAAAGTATTCTTAAAAGGATTTTATTATAGAGGAACTTATTATTGATTATGATTGATAATGATTAAAATAAATTAAGAAAGAATTTTGAAAACATCAAATTGTCACAATTTGTGTTCTAAAAAATTTTAAGAGTCTAGAAAATGTCACATGTAATCAACCCTCTTTCCATTGAGAATTATTGTTATTAATGAAATTTTAGGTTTACTGCAACTTTACTTTTATTTTTGTGATTATTATTATTATTAGTGTATAAAGACGAGAGCACAATTTTAAAACATTTTGATTTGATTTTTTATGATTGTTTACTAACTTGTTTTACAAGAAAATTGGAGTATAATATTGACGCTCACATATATATACAACTTTTAAAATAAAAAAAGATGAGGTGCCTGTTATTCTCACCTTTTTTTTCTTTTCTCACCCCTAACTTTTTTATAAAAAAGTGAAAATACCTAACTACCCCGCTTGTTCTCCTCCCAACCCACTTTTAAATTATTTATCACCCTCTTCCCATCACACCCCTCATACTTCCTCTTCCCTTTCAATCTCTCCCTTTCACTTCTCTTCCTCGCACCCTGGAGTGCCATTCACAATGCCCGAATTTCGTCTCGCCTAAAGTTCCCCTTCAAGCAGCCACAATATCGCTTGAAGTGGTCACTTCGCATTCTGGTGAGTTGCTTTTTTTTAAACTTTTAGATTTAACAGAATCGTAATTCCATTATGCATTCGGTGAGGATGCAAAACGAAATCGCGATTTTGTTATGTATCATTTACAAGTACATAACAAAATCACAATTCTGTTACGTATTATGTAATTTTTAAATTATTTATTTATTTTAATTATTTATATGAATTAAATAATTTAAATAATTTGTTTTTCAAATAGTTTTTTATTTTAATGAATTAATAATTTAAATTAATTTTTATTTTAATTATTTATATGAATTAAATGATTTAAGTTATTTGTTTTTAAATTAATTTTTTTATTTTAATTATTTATATGAATTAAATAATTTAAATAATTTGTGTTTTAAATTAATTTTTTATTTTAATTATTTATATGAATTAAATAATTTAAGTTATTTGTTTTTAAATTAATTTTTTTATTTTTATTATTTATATGAATTAAATAATTTATTTTTTAGTATCCTTTACTTTAAATTTTTTTTATCCTTTAATTATTTATTTGATTTAAATTATTTGCTAATTTATTATTATTGTTTCAGATTCATTATGCCACGTATGAGGTTTGTTACCCATTATCTTGGACAAGGCCCTCCGCCAGATGATGAGACAAGCACTTCTAAGCACTCACAACCGACTGCATCGGCACATTGGGCTAAATAGGCTGAAGAGTTTAGGCAGCAACAATAGTAGCAGGAGGAGGTACATGCTAACGTACTTGAGGTAGATGTTGACATACTAGAGACAGAGGCACAAGAACCTCCGACTTAGCTGGCGGAGTGCATTATTAGACCTCCATTTCTATGAGTTTCTGTAGACTTGTCCCTGCTCAGGTCCTATAAGGACTATGTTGCTAAACATATATGGTTGGGACAACCTTGTGATGAGTTGAGGCTGATTAGCCACAGGGGCAAGATGTTACCAATGCCCCCACACTTGCAGGTCACAGAAATCTTGCGAGGTTCAAGGCTCATCCCTCTTATACAAGCATGGTATATTACAGCCAGCCTGGGTCTTATATGTGCCTTTGTTGAGTGGTAACACAAGGACACTAGCTCATTCCACCTGTCAGTAAGGGAGATGACCATCACTCTAGATGATGTGTTATCTTTCTTTTACGAGCACATGTATTATATGAGTGAAGACATCGTGGGCTTGCTAATGAGTGAGCTAGGCGTGGCCATTAATGATGCATCCATTGGGCCTGTGAGAGGAGCTCGCATGACCTTGAAGGAGATATACGTTGCACGCCAGGCAGCTGGTCAGACCACATTTACTGCACTAACCGATCTGTTACATCTTATTGGCTGCATGATATTTGCTAACAAGAGCTCAACGCATGTGTAGGTCTACTACTTGGACCTTTTCCATGATCTCTAGGCCTGCGGCGGATACTCTTAGGGTTCTGCTACGTTAACGTTTCTATATGATCAGCTCAGCGTTGTCAGCCTTCTATCTGTAGCTCAGTTTGGAGGATACATGAGCCTGGTCATGGTACGATTTTTTTTATTTTTTATAGATATGTGTTTAGGGTTTATTTTGTTTGTGTAATTTAATATATTAATTAACGATTACAGGCGTGGATCTATAAGCACTTCCCCACCCTGGAGCGGGAGCTGACCATAGGTTATTTAGAGCAGCTTCCCTGTTTCTGTCAGTGGAAGGCCACTAGGGGTATGGGCTTTGTGCTAGGGACCAAGCAAGTGCTGGACCAACTACAATTGGACGATGTCATATAGGTGTCGTATGACACATCCCAGGTCGTCCAACAGTTGGAGGCAATATCATTCTACTTTGGCTTCATATATTGTGGTACCCATATACGCACCCATCTATCGAAGAGGGTGTTCAAGTAGTTTAGGTACATCTAGGAGATCCTTCACCCTCGCCTATTTAGTACCCCTCATTTACCAGCCAGTGTGATGACTGGGAAGGCTAGCAAGCGCACGCGGTGGACAAAGGAGTTGTTGTGACGCATAAGGCTCCATAGACATTTGTTGATGGCTACCTAAAGTGGTTCCACCATGTTTCTCACCCTTTTTTGATTCCCTTAGTGGAAGGAGATCCTTTGTGAGGCCGTCCACAAGTTCTTGTGTCGTAGCATACTGTGTAGCCTGTGATGGAGTCTTTGTCTAGCGTCTCCCATTCATACGAGGTAAGTATTCATATCTTTATAATGTGTTTTTTTGAAGACAATGACACATTTTTTAAGTAAAAGTTTGCATCTTTTTTTTTTGTAGGCATAATGGGAGAGAGTTGTTGACATTATGGAACACATGTTATGGCTAACAGTGGTGCGTGAGGGCATGGACAGTGATAGGATGCTCTAGGAGGCATTGGCCATTGCACAGTTAGGCATAGCATCCAAATGCACCTACCAGAGGAGGAGGAGGAGGCAACAACCACTTTCGAGGATTGACCTTTTATTTTTGTTTGTTATTGTTTGATATTTTTTTAGTATTTTATATTGTATATATAGATCTTATTGTATATATTTTTAGATTTTGTAGACATTCATGATTTAATATATGTTACACTTATTGTGTTATTGATATCACTATTATGTTGTTACAATTATAACACGTGAAACAAATAAAAATGAAAAAATGCAACATAAATAATATTATTCGATAAAATAAAGCACTTCTACATAGATTCGATACAAATACAAATAATAATAAACAAGGTGCATCGTCATGGTTCACTCAAACTAAAGTTGCTTGGTCGTTGGAGCTAGTTAACACCTCAGGTTCATGCAAGCACGCGATGATCTCTTCGGTGATTCGTGGTTGACGCAGATTGGCCAAGATCTCTTCGGGAGATCTGCCTAACATAGCATATAACTCAATCGATACAAGTCTAGGAAATTGGGCAAATATGGACAACATCCTTGCCACATCCTTGTCGTGTTTAATCTCCATATACCCATAATGAACACAACCATTTCCTAAAGATATAGGTTGACGATAATGAATATCAAGTATTTTTTTGCTACTTCTGACTTCATCTTGAATTTTTTTCTTTAGAGCTGCAACTGTCATGTCTTTAGTGACCTTAAGAAAAGCAAGACCATGAGGAAATGGAAACAAAGCCCCTTCAAATGTTGTTGTCATGTGACCATCGTAATACACCACAACAAGAAATATATCCATCTTCTAAGGAGAAGAAACAATATGAAATAAAGATGCTTGTCAACAAAGGCAATGGTAAGTGCTTTAGAACATACATATCTTTTATACTAGTGCAAATACTATTCACTCATTAAAGATTCATTAAAGCCTTTGTCCTATGCATCAGAAAAAAAAGGGGTCCAAATTATGACTAAATCGAGGGTTCAAATTGCACCAATTCAAACACATGCCCTATTCATTCATCAGAGAATCATTAAAAGCGATGTTCTATGAGTCAGAAAAAGAAATGGTCGAGATCGCACACAATAAATTAAGGGTTCAGATCGCACCAATTCAAATGCATACTCTACTCACGCGTCAATGAACCATTAAAAGTTATGCCTCACAAAAAAATAAATGAATTTAATAAATACCGATTATTAATTTCCAAATACATAATAAAAATGCATTTCCGTTATGTATTTAGGATACATACATAACGGACAATATATAATGAAAACGTGTTTCTGTTGAGGGTATTTTCGAAATAAAAAAAGTACAAACAGTATTTGGGGTGAAAATAGAAAACAATGGGGTAAGAATAGCAGCCCCCAAAAGATGAACCCAATATGTACACATAAATCGCCCAGACCAAGAGTAAGGGAGCCCAATTTTGCTGCCAACATTCTTCACAAAAGAATTAACCAGGACAGTGGGCTCGGCCCGTGTACACAAAAGATACGCCTAGCAAATATGATGGACCATAACAGACACAAACTCATACATTTAGTTTTGTCGCCACCAATTGCACATAATGAAGCTTGAACCCTTGAATTTTGTCCTATAGCATACGTGTGACTTGTTACTTCTTTTCCCACCTTTTGTTTATTTTTCCATTTTTTATTTCTTAATTGTAGTTGGATTCATGTGACCCATTTTACATATTTTTTTTATTTCTCTGTTTGGTTTTTTTTAAATGGGTTCAAGATAGTTCAATTTGATTTTGAAGAGAGGGAAAACAACTTTGGATTTATGTTAGCCCAAATTTGATAACAATACAAGATAAAAACACAACAATAAAAAAAAATAAAACTTGACAAAAATAAATAAATAAATAAAATAGGGTGGACAATAAATTACTTTTGTCACTTTTTTAATCCTTCCCAAATATGGACCAACATGTATGTTAACACCTCCTCTTTCACACTCCCACCAATGGAAAAACCTAAAAGTTTCTTTAAGACAAAAAGTTTTGTTTGAATAAATTCCTTATAAAAGTTTTTTTTAATAAGTTAAAATTAGCTTATGTATAAATAAATTTGTAGAAAATAAGCTAATTTTAGTTTATGAAAAAAATTTACTTCATTTTTTTTTTGTTTTCTTCTTCTAAAAGTGCTTACAGAAAAATTTATCCAAACAATACCAAAATACATTTGATTCAATTGAGCCTTTCATCTCCTTCCTTATATTAAGGACTAGAAATGAGTCAAGCCAAGTCGAGCTGAATTGAGTTTGACCTGACTCGTTACAAATTGACTCAGCTAGAAGCTCACCCGAGTTCGATATGAACCTTTTTTTTAGTTCAAACTCGACTCAATACAAGCTCACGAACAGCTTGGTTCAACTTGTTAGAATGATTTGATTTAAAATTATAATTATCTTACATATTTTTATTTATTTATTTCCTACAAAAATAAAATTAACATGGAGTTAATTAAAAATTTAATTATATGAATTTAATAATATATATATTGAGCTAGTTCATGAACCAATCGGGTCAAACTATACATAGCTCAAGTTCAAGTTGTTTATTTAACGAGTTCAATTTTTAATTCAAGTTTAGCTCATTTGGTTCATAAACCAAGTTTAACGAGTCAATTATTGAATCGAGTCTCAAACTATGTTCGAATTAGTTTGGTTCATTGCCAACCTTACTTGTATTATCCTTAACCCAAAAACTGCCCACATGGGAACAAATAGCCTTCTTCATTTGCTTTTTATCCACCTCCACCCAAACCCCACCTTCCCTACTCTTGATATACAAAGTCAATTATGAAATGTGTGATACGTATACAACAATTTATACAACATCATTTTCTGTGTCTATCTCTCTCCATCACATCATTTAGTACATTTCAAACTTCTCTCTCTTTTCTCTTGGTTGTAAAATTTGTTGTACAATTTATTGTACAAATATTATTTCTTGTCAATTATTATGTAAATGTACTTTAAAAAAATTGCTCCCTAAAGATTTATCATTTGAGTCAGTGAACGGTGATTACATATTTTAAAATTTAAAGTATGTAACTCATTTTGTATTTGCATTTCTACATTTGTTCAATCCTTGTTCAAGACTAAATGGATCCAATCTAAATAAATATCTCGATAAATACTTATAATAAAATAAAATAAAATAAATTTCTTTTATAAATTAAAATCAACTCATATATCTTAATTTATGAAAAAGTTAAAAAAATAAGGTGAGAGGAAATGTGTAAAAAAAAAAAAGAGTATTAAAAAGTATTTTGCAAACATTTTTCAAACTCTTTTTTAGAATTGAATTAACTCTCGCCAATTAATTTACACGTTCAATGCTAGAAGATATTTTGATTCTCTTATGTATAATCATAACTTGATAATAAGTATTGATGAAAACCAAAATTATATACATACCTGTGATAAGTTACAAGGTACATATCAGATTTGGCTTGACGATTGGCCACTAACATTAGGACTAGTGGATTCACTATGCCATTTATCTGTACCATCATCGTGAACATTCACTTCCTTTAGATGTGTAGGCTCATCCTTCGGACTTTCAATTCTCCTCAGCATCTTCAACACTTCATCCATGGAGGGTCTCAATTCTTTGTCTCGCTGCAAGCACTGAAAAGCTAGTTCTGCTACTGAAGTTATTTGCCTTTTAATATCACTATTTGACTCAAAACCAAGGAAAGGATCCACCAGCTCAGCAATTGCACTTTTTTGAATCTTCCTTATGGCCAAATCTGCCAAGTTTATTTCATCCTTATGCCGGGTCAGATCAATTGCTGGCATAGATGATATTAGCTCAATAAGCACAACTCCAAAACTATACACATCACTCTTGTTTGTAAGCTGGTAGCATCGATGATATTCTGGATCAACATAGCCAAGGGTTCCTTGTGGAGCTGTGGAAACGTGGGTGACATCATTGGGGAGAAGTCTTGATAGTCCAAAATCTGCAACTTTAACGCAAAAAGTATTGTCAAGGAGAATGTTGCTTGTTTTGACATCACGGTGAATGATGTCAGAGGCATGAAGATAGACCAACGCAGTAGCAGTCTCTATGGCCACTTTCATTCGAATTGGCCATGGCAAAAAGCCAGGATTTGTTGATTCATGATTGAGGTGACTGGCAACAGTCCCATTTGAAATGTATTCATACACAAGCAATAGTTCACGGCTGTGACGTGAAGTGCAGCCATAGAGAGAGACTAAATTTTTGTGGCGCAAGCGTGTGAGGATCTTGATTTCATTCATGAACTGTTCTAATCGCCTATAGTTGTGCTCATATAGGCGCTTGACAGCAACTTCACGCCCATCGTCGAGTTTTCCTAGATATTAAAATCGAGATGAAAGAAATATTTATTTGAGTATAGGGAAGAGTGAAGACCCGTTGAATTATTATTTGATTTACATAGAAGGGGGAGTTTGTCTGACACATACCATAGTAAACAATGCCAAATCCTCCTTCTCCTAGTTCTCTTGAACAGTGAAAACGTTCTGTTGCTATTTCAAGATCCTTATAGGTGAACACAGGGACCCCAAAGTAGATACTGGGACTCTCTGGGTTTGAACTTGAGTTGACATCAGACACACATCTTGGTTTGCGGTACCACATAATCAATAACCCAATTATAATAATGCCAGGGAATCCAATTCCTGGAAACCAATAAAGAGGGAGAAATCCTATTAATTGAAATTTATCCAGAAGAATGTGTAAGTAAAACTGAATTTTGAAACCGTTTAACTAATTGGGACTGTATGACTCTTTCCTCAAGCAATGACATGGGATGGAAGATTAAAATGAGACAAATACTAAGAAGTAATCATAAGTCGCAATGAAGGAAAGGGGATAAATACATCAGGGGACAAGAGACATCAGACATGGAAGGTATGGTGCTCAGATTGACAAATAAGAAAAGAAGGAACGTTACCCAGTCCTAACTTCCACGCCACACTTTTATTCTCTGCAGTAGAAATTAATAGAACAAATCAGGACCAAATTATGATATATAAGGCACGAGGTTTTGATTGGGCTAATTATATGTACTGTGCTATGTGCTAACTAAATATAAAACAGTCAATGAGTTAGATGCTTTATTGAAAGTTCATTTGTTGTAACCTTTGGTTGAGGCTTATGGTATGCCCTCAACTTAAGACATCCTCTTCTCCCCTACACATCTTTTAACCAAAAATATAAAAAGATAAAATTGCATACCTTTGGCGCAATAGAAATTTCCTTTATTGTCAAGTGAGCATTGGCCTCTTCCCCGATGAAGACACCTTTCACAATCATCAGATAATTGCACTTCAAGATCGATAAGACCAGATAGAAATTGAAAGGGGTCCTTAGTAGAGTTATCTGCTATTGCAAGCTGAATGGTTGAACACGGTGCTAAAGAGCTCGGCCACTTGAAGCCCGGAGGCACATCAATATTTGGAGGGCCATAGTAGATGTTATATTCAGAACAGTTTGAATAATTATAAAAATATTTGGGAAGGCCGGTGACCCTGAGGGAGTGATTGCATCTGAAGATAGTGATATTATATTTGATGTAGAAAGAAGCTAACGGAGAGGCGTGAGGAAGTGTAAAATTGTCGTTGAAGACTGTGCAATTTTTGGTTCGCGAATAACGATCTTGATCATCGTCTCTGATCATTATCGTACGAGGTTCAACTCGCAGAACAGTGTACCGTTTTGATGTTGAGGTGCTTAGTTGGATGGTTTTGGGAGCGAATTTTTGTTCACAGCCATGTATAGCCAATACGCCGCAGTCAGGTCGCTGTGCGCTTGTGAAAGGAAACTTAATCTTGCCAAGAAGATTTCCGCAGTCGAAAGATGGTGGACAATTTCCATCCTGAGCTGAAACAAGATGCAGAAGCTGCGAGAAAAATAAGATTAGTGATTTGAAGATGAGAAGGGAGGCCATTAGGAATGTCAAGAACTACCAACCAAAGATAAAACTAAGGAAGGAAATATTTTTGGAAAACAATAAATGCATTCAACGCACCAAAGAAGAGAAAACAAGATTCCACAGTCAAAGGGTGTTGCACCTTGTTTTTTTTCTTTTTCGATGAAAATGCTACACCTTGTTTTTCAAACCTGTACTGCTGTACACAATATATATATATATATATATATATATCATCGTTTTGAACTGCTTGGCATGGCAATTGACTTTCAAAAAAGACTGTGTGTGTATATATATATATATATATATATATATATATATTTATAAAGGATTTAAAGAGTAAATAGTTTATGGACTAATAATGTAAAGAAATTTAACATTGTTATCTAATTACAATTCGATGTATATGGTAAATTTGTTGATTATTACAATAAATATATTAAAAGTTATATTAACAATTATTTCTAATTGATTAATATTGTAAAAAATTTTACATTGACAGTATATAATTATTAAACTCTTATTTTAATTCTTATAATTTTATAAGTACAGTTTTATTTGATTTAATTTTTTAATTTTGATTTCTATAAATTTTAAATTTTCAATATTTTACTTAGTAATGACGTAGATATATTTCAAAACAACTGTTAGCATAATAGGATTAGATGAATGACACATTGCAACTAAACGGTGATAAAAATTATTTTAATAAAATTTAAAATTTGTAAGAATAAAAATAATATTTTTTAAAGTACTAAAATTGAATACTTTTTTTATAAAATTAATAATATATTTAAGTCAATTTCTCGCACCAATTTTTTATACCTATTTTATATTTTTTATCTTCTTTTTAATAATATTATCTTTTATATTTATTATATTATGTCTCTCTCCTTAATTTTATTTCTCCCTTTCTTCTTAAAGGAATGTGAAAATTATTTTTAAAAGAAAAATAAGACAAGTCATTGAAACAATAACAATGGAGGGTTGTCATGCTAGCAAATCGCATTATTCGACCCAACGTGACTAAATGGGGCTAAAGTGTGAAATGGTCAACCTGAATTTTCTTGAGGATGTGAATTTGATTGCTCAGCCTAACTTTATGTTGGGTCAAGGGCCAATCAAACCTAATTAAAAACAAACAAAAATAAATAAAATTAAATATGTTTTATATGTAAAATTTTGAGAAATATGTAAAGTTTTACATAAACAAAAAATGTTAAACATGGCTAATCGGGTCAGGCCATACCAACCCATTTTTTTGGGTTGCCATTTGAGGTGCCCAGCTCGGCTTGTCGGGGTGGACTTAGCATAGTGGCTTTTTTGCAACAGGGTTTCACAATTATTGAACTATCGAATTATTCCACCGAACAGGGAAAATCACTATATTCCACATGAGGCATTTATTAGTAGGTTGAAGAGTAAAATATCGAAGTATGTATTAGCTGATAAAATGCAATAAGAATATATTTCTAAGCCTATGTAAAGTTATGTACAACAATCAAGTTAGCAAAGTGCAGAATACCTCATTCATAAAGGGCTAGAAAGCTAAGTACATCATTACATGGCAAAGTGCTTACAAGGCCAAGAGGCCGATCAAATGCTTACAAGAAAAGGGAAAAAAAAAACCTAAGTTTGCTAACTTTGAAAGCTTTTAAGGATCTGTTGATGAGGTCTTCTTGTTTCCCAACTCAAAATGTAAAAGGCAACATGATACTAATATATAGGAAGTAACACAAAAATGATATTGTCCAAGAAGTCGTGAAGAAGAGGTGTTATGCTATAAAAAAACCTAACTCAACAAGGTATCGTTGGTGACTTGTTTAGCGGCCAACCTGGGATTGACCTGTTGGCCCCCGCTCTGGACTTCTTGTTCCTCCTCCTCGTTAGTAATTTTGTTCTCATCCACCAAAACCCCATTTTTCACATCTTTGCATACATCAATTTTTGAGGTGTCAGTCCCTAGAAAAGGTCAACCAGTTGTTGGAGAGCCCTCTTGAAGCTGGCTTCATGTTGCTTGTAACATCCTATCTTTTTCTAGTTTTTCTAATATGAAAATTTTAAGATTAATATTTTTATAATTATTGTTATTGTTGTTTGCAATTGCTTTTGTTCTTTTAAAAGAGCTATTATTTATGTAAATTTCGGGAAAATTTCACAAACTTAAATAAATTCATGATTGTGTACCAGTTGAAATTTTAGTAAAGATATTAATATTAAAGTATATTTTAGGAAAATTAGAATTTACTACGATGTGCGTTAAAATGATTGTGAGAATAGCTAATTTAAACTAATTGGACTAGTTGATCATTAGTTTAATTAAATTAGGGATTGAATTGCATTCCCTTTTTTTTCAACTTTTCTCTTTTCTAATTCTCATATTGCAAAAAAATAAATAAAATTTGTATGTTAATGCTTAAGAATAATATTTTAACATTTGTAATTGCAATTAATTATGAAATTAAAGTTTTAACGAAACAAAATAATTAAAGGAGTTATTATGTATTTAATCTTGGGAGAAGAATTTTATAAATTGGAAATTCGTGTGTGACTTAAAATGTTATTAAGGTTGAACCTTAAAAAGGTTATTTAATAAAAAATTAATTAGGATTTATTGTATGATGCATTAAAAATGTTTATGTGAGTGTGCGTAAAATAAATTGGATAAGTGGATTAAAAGATAATTAATTGGGTTAAGAAGAGTGTCTTAAAGTGTTTTCTTTTTGGGCAACTGCTAAATACACTTCCCCTATTTACTAAATGCACTTCCCTTTTATATTTTTATATTTTTTTTCCCAAAATTAACCCTTTTTGGAAACTAATTTTCGGAAGGTAATTTTGTAGACTAAATGTTCCGGAAAGTAGGATTCGTAAAGGATATAACACATTGCGGAAACGAAAATCCGAAATGTGTTAACACTTGTGCTAAAATTGTGCCTCGCACCCTTCCTCGGCCATTGACCCCTTCTCGCTCTTTCTGCTTACTCATCAACAGAGGATGGGGCCGCTTGTGTAGGCTGGTGCATGGGGATGTTCTGCTTGATGGTGCACATTTTCAGGTTAAGCATCCAAATATTTTGTCAATTCCTTCACAGCACTGATATCGAAACTGTTCACTTTGGTTCTCCCAAGGTTACAATTTATACGGTGACCGAGCCCGTGATGCCTTTGTCAGACAAGATTAAGGAGTTAAGTCTTGAAGGTACACAAAATTATCAATGGAGTTCCTGCTTCTTATCATGTATTTCAGTTGCGAAAGCATTGTTTTTTTTTTTTTTTCTGAAAAGGCAAAAAGCATATTATTGATTTAATAAAAAACCAAAACCAACACAATATGTGTTGTTTAGTCTGTACAATGCTCTATGGCTAATATAGATAGGTCAAGAAAATAATATGGTTCCTTTTAAGCATGAGAAAAGACACCTATATGATTTTACCTAAACATTTTACCCTGACAGCTACCTCTCCTCGCATAATTTACATCACATTATACCTCCTTTACAAATTAAACCGTGAAACGCAGGGAGTTGGCTAATGAGTTTACAAATTCCCAAACAAAACCCGAAGAAGTATTCTTGCCCATTAATTCCTCCTACGAGCAATGCCACAATTCAACATTGTACCTTAAATGGTGACCACTATCACAATGCTAATGTTCGCTTCGCTAGTGTTGCAATCACACAAACTTTGGACTGGAAACTCTATGCTTTTGATGCTCTATC
Source organism: Spatholobus suberectus (assembly GCA_004329165.1). NCBI lineage: Eukaryota > Viridiplantae > Streptophyta > Magnoliopsida > Fabales > Fabaceae > Spatholobus > Spatholobus suberectus. Next base: position 6,397,847 of record CM014735.1, read on the forward strand.
AGAGTTTGATGGGAGTAATGAAACTTCCTCTGGGCAAATGCTGGTAATATAGTGTTTGGCCGCAATACCTTGTTTTCTTATCAGTTTTAGCATAAGTTTCTTGGTATGAGGTTAAAAGGTCATGACCTTATTCTTTGGCAGACCAAAGTGTGACTTCAAAACTTGTTCTCCAGCTACAACAATGTGTTGCTTCACTTTAGTGGTCTTTAGCATTTGAGCATCTATCCTTATAAAGTTTATGGCAAAATTGATTGACATTATAGATGCTCTCTTGGGGCTTGGTTGTTTTCTATTTGTTCTTTTGCTAAGAATAGATCATAATATCAATTTTAGTTCTTAAGGAAGCAAGGAAGGAACTATAAATAAAATATTCTTAAATCTACATTTGCATAATGTTGCTGATAATGGCCAATCCCTTTCTTTCCCGTCCTAGTAAAGTGTGCCATTGTATGTATTTTGGAATTTATTGTTTACATATTTTGTTTAACCTTTTCTCTCATGTAAATCTTCTTTTATGAATATGTTCATATATTAGAAGAAATTTGTCACCTTTTGTCCATGCATTAGTATTTACTAATATTGGTTTAAATTATGTAAACTTGCACAGATGTTGTAAGTTCACAGAATAATTTTTATCCTGTCTCTTTTCATTAGTTTCTTTCCAAACAGACCTCTCTAAATTGATACAAATTCTTATTTTATAAGTTGTCTAATCTATGAGCTATTCTCCAGCATGAAGTTGGGCAAAACGAAGGAGTTATCCAACATTGTCTCCATTCTCAAGGTCAGCATACTTAGGAATTTAATCTTGGTTTGGTGTTGTAGTTATTACTACATACAAAGTTTAAGTGAGGTTTTACTCTGTGGGTTACTTTTATATCTTATTCTAATGAAATATTAATTCATCTCTGTATGTTTTTTTTCTTTGTCATGAAGTCTCTACTTCCAGATTGTTAGCGACTATTGAGTTCCACGCCCTGTAGTAGATTAAATACATCAAAGCTTATAGAAAATAGTGGTGTGTGCTTCTTGATATATTTATAGTTATCATTTATAGAAACTTTGTTAACTTAGCGTTTTTGTAGTTTTGCTGCTTTGTTCGAAGGATTCATGTGTTTTGCAGTTTAACTTATAAGCTGTACAGGATCCAATATATTCCTCTATGTGAGTCCAATGAGATCCAATATATTCCTCTATGTGAGCTATGTTGGACCCAATATATCTTGCGTTTTGCAATTTTGCAGAAGGGCCCATACAAATAAGTTGCACGAATGGCACAATATGTGTGAGACAAATGAGAGCACAAATCAGATCCAATCCAGCAGCATGTATTTACTTCAAAGTCAAACTTGCTGCAGATAACACACATGTAAAGATTGCAGAACCATTGTCATTGGCACATGTCTCACAGGTACAATCATCAGTAGGAAGCTATTTTTGGCAAGCTATGTTTCTGCATCCCTTATACACAAATATCTCAATCAATTAAGTCTGAGATAGACTGATGCTGGGGGATGTAAAAATCCCTGAATTCCAATATTTATGGCAACAAGGATTTCAAGCTGTACACAATGTGCTCTTATCAATATCTTGGCTGTTAAATCAGATATACTCTGAACAAGCTTGTGCAAAATGAAAAATTCCTCTCTATAATGTGGGCCATTCCCTCCCTCCAGGATAACTTGAAGTCCATTTTTTAGCGCTTCAAGAAATTCTTCAGGCAGATGATGCATTTTTTCACATGTCACCTTCATCATCTCGCCGCATCCAGCTACGATGCCAAACCCACCAAGCAAAACATCCCATGCACAAGCCCACACGAGCAGCCCATCCTCTGTTGATGAGTAAGCAGAGAGAGCGAGAAGGGGTCGGTGGCCAAGGAAAGGAGCGAGAACGGCAAAAAGGGTGCGAGACACAAGTTTAACACAAGTGTTTACTAATTCTAGATTTTCGTTTCCAAAATGTGTTATATCCTTTACGGATCCTACTTTCTGGGACATTTAGTCTACAAAATTACCTTCCGAAAATTTGGAAAGGGTTAATTTTGGAAGAAAAATAACTATGAAAGGGGAGTGCATTTAGCAAATAAGGAAAGTGTATTTACCAATTGCCTTCTTTTTTTTTTCCCATTCTCGCTGGACTGTAGTCACAACTGAAGCCCAAACCGCGTACTAGTCTCTTTTTTCCTTCGTTTCGTTTCTCCAAACGGGCTTGATGCCGCTGGCCGGAAATGGGGTGTTAGTCGAGATAGGTGAGATCTAAGAGCTGAAAGGAACCCTCACGTCTCAACCGTCGGATTGAAGTTGTTGTCACACATTCATCCTTGCATGATTTTCTTTCACTGAAAGCTTTCCCATTTTTGGTTCTGAATTTTCTCTTTGGGTTGTGTGTGTTGGTGCTGAAATTTGGAGTGCTCTTTTGTTGTGTTGATTTTTCGCTGGAATCATGGAATGGGCAGGACGGAAGTTATTGTAATATAGGGAATGTATGGGAATTATTCTGTTATGTGTGAAATTTTGAATACCAGGTGAGTTGGTTTTTTGTTTTGTTTTGTTTTATTTTATTTTATTTTTGTACTCCCCTGGCCTGGAATTGCAAGAGGACGATGGTGACGATTAACATTTTTATTCTGAAATTGTAAAATATGAGAGGAAATGATGTGGCGTGTTTGATTTGGAAATATCATTATGGCTTGGTGATGAGAAGCTTGGAGTAATTGATGCCTTGGATGAAGAAATGGCACACTGGATATGCTGGAAAGAACTGTTCACATTTCGGTTGAGCAGTAGCTGAAGTAGAGTTGGACCGTGTAGGCTATATCTAAGTGGATGCCCAAAAAAATCCTGGAGAACTTGGACCACTGAGAGTTGGACCCAATAAGATAAAAGAGAAAAAATTTTAAGAAACATTTGAGCCCTGGGTTGTGTTTTCAGCCCACGTCTGGGCAAAAAATAGAATTGGATTTCCCCTTGTCCTTCGTGGTCCAGTGAGTTTGGACTTGGAGAAGTTTTAAAAACCTAAATTCACCTCAACATAATAACAAATACGCAAAAAGGTGAATATAAATATTGATATATACATAGTGAAACCTTATAAAATAATTATACAGAATAATAATTATCATTATAAAAATGTTGGTTATAATAATAATAATAGAAAATAATAATAATAATAATGTTAATAGTAAGATAATAATAATAATGATATTAACACTTAATAGTGATAAAAATATTTCTAATTAACTTAATTAAATAAAGTTAGCGGAGTTGAATGTAAGTGAGCTTCTCCATAAATCTGAAAAGATAATAAAAACTATAATCAATTGATTACGATAAAACTCCGTCATAAAATTTATTAGAGTTGAGAATAAAAGTGTGAATTTTAAATTTTTAGGCAATGAGCAAAAGTAAGGAGGAATAAGATGATACGCGCAGAATTTATTTGTAATTTTATTTTATTTTATTTTTATTGTTGCTGTGATTAATTTAAGATATTATTGTTCTTACTTAATGAGCTTTCATACTATCATATGCACGACAATTAATCTTTTATGTTAGAGTTGATACTAATACAATTGAACTGTTACCTCTAACTAATTTCACCGAACATTTTTTATTCAATCAGCTAGCTTTTAAGTTTTCAGTTAACTTAGAAGCTAATTTTGTCAAACACATCCTACATATTATGAAATTTATAATATATAACTCATTTTGTATTTGCATACATTTCTTCAATCCTTCTACAAGACTAAATGGATTTGAATAAATATCCATATAAATACTTATAATAAAATATAATATAATATAATAATTTTTTTTTATAAATTAAAATCAACTTATATATCTTAACTTATGAAAAAAGTTAATTAAATAAGTTGAGGTACACAATTTTTAATTATGAGAAAGTTTGATTCATTTTGTTTCTTTATTCATTACATTTTTTTTCTTCCATAAGTATTTATTAAAAAATTTAACCAAACTGAATTATGGTGTGCTAAATAGTACAAACACCCTACAAACATTAAATGACTGTTCAAAATGAATGACAAGATACAATTATTATTTTTCTTATCTAGAATTGAGAGTCACTAGATGGTTAGATTAAATAGGATTGTTATAAGTGAAAAAACCTTTTGAAGAGTTTGGGTAACACATTTTAATACTCCTTTCGGTTTCAAATATAAATAAAAAAAAAACTCATGTATGTTGGTTTTAAATATAAACAAATTTCAACTAATTTCACTCTATTTAATGAACACATCTACAAAACACCATTTCATTTAATTGGGATTATATTTTCAATGACACTTTTTATACTTGATATCAAGTTTTAATAACGGACAATTTAGGAAAAAAGATTATTTTTTAACATTAAATTAGTAAAATAAATTATGTTAACTAGCTTTTTTAATTAATGTGAATTTTTATTTTTTTTTGCTTATATTCGAAACCAAATGGATTACTATCTTTCTAACACACCTTATATTATTAATTGAAATCTATCCACTAATTTGAGAACAAAACTCATATATTTAGTAAAATTTACATGAATTTCATCCGACAAGAGGTAATGTTAAAAAAAAGTATTAAAAAGTATTTTGCAAACATTTTTCAAAATCTTTTTTAGGATTGAAATAACTCTCGCCAATTAAGTACAATTACAACCTGATAATCTTTTTTATAATTGCAAACATTTTGATTCTCTTATGTATAATTACAACCTGGTAATAAGTATTGATGAAAATCAAAATTATATACAGACTTGTGATAAGTTACAAAGTGGCATCTTAGATTTGGTTGGCGACTGACCACTAACATTAAGACTAGTGGATTCGCTATCCCGTTTATCGGTCACAGCCTTTGGCGAAGGGATCAGCTTCATATTCCTCAACAATTTCACCTCATCATGATCTGGTGAAGGTGGTGATAACGGACCTTCATCATGAACATTCACTTCCTCTAGATGCGTAGGTTCATCCTTCGGACTTCCAATTCTCCACAGCGTCTCCAACACTTCATCCATGGAGGGTCTCAATTCTTTGTCCCGTTGCAAGCACTGAAAAGCCAGTTCTGCTACTGAAGTTATCTGCCTTGTAACATCACTATTTGACTCAAAACCAAGGGAAGGATCCACCAGCTCAGCAATTGCACTTTTTTGAATCTTCGTTATGGCTAGATCTGCCAAGTTTATTTCATCCTTATGCCGGGTCAGATCAATTGCTGGCATAGATGAGATTAGCTCAATAAGCACAACCCCAAAACTATACACATCACTCTTGTTTGTAAGCTGGTAGCATCGGTGATATTCCGGATCAACATAGCCAGGGGTACCTTGTGGAGCTGTGGAAACGTGGGTGACGTCATTGGGGAACAGTCTTGATAGTCCAAAATCTGCAACTTTAACACGGAAAGTGTTGTCAAGGAGAATGTTGTTTGTTTTGACATCACGGTGAATGATGTGAGAGGCATGGAGATAGGCCAACGCAGTAGCAGTCTCTATGGCAACTTTCATTCGGATAGACCATGGCAAAAAGCCGTGATTTGTTGAGCCGTGATGGAGGTGACTAGCCACTGTCCCATTTGAAATGTATTCATACACAAGCAATAGTTCACGGCTGTGATGTGAAGTGCAACCATAAAGAGACACTAAATTTTCGTGGCGCAAGCGTGTGAGGATCTTGATTTCATTCATGAATTGTTCTAATCGCCTGTAGTTGTGCTCATATAGGCGCTTGACAGCAACTTCGCGTCCATTGTCGAGTTTTCCTAGTTATTCAAATTGAGATGAAAGAAAGATATATTTGAGTACACGGAAGAGTGAAGAAGATCCATTATTATTATTTCCATAGAAGGTGGAGTTTGTGGGACACGTACCATAGTAAACAATACCAAATCCTCCTTCTCCTAGTTCTCTTGAACGATCGAAACGTTTTGTTGCTATTTCAAGATCCTTATAAGAGAAGACAGGGACCCCAAAGTAGATACTGACAATCTCTGAGTTTGAATTTGAGTAGAAATCAGACACACATCTTGGTTTGCGATGCCATATAATTAGTAGCCCAATTATAATAATGCCAGGGAGTCCAATACCTAGAAACCAATAAAGAGGAACAGATCCTATTCATTGAAGATTATCTTGAAGAACATGTAAAAGAGAAATTTGAAGATGTTTGACTAATTGGAATTTTATGGCTCAGTCCTTAAGCAATGATATGGAATGTTAAAATGAGACCGAGGTCATGTTTAGATAATATTTTTCGTAAATATTTATAAAAAAAATTATAAATTAAAATTAACTTATACATAAGTTAAAATTAATTTTTTTTAAAGCTTTTTTTTAAGATAATTTTTAGATAAGCTAAAAAGGAGAATTTCAATAAAGGGTTAAATATGTTCTTAGTTTTTCAAAAATTGATCCGTTTTGGTTTTAGTCATCCGAAATTATTTTTTCTTTAATAAAGTTCCTCAAATATTAAAAATACCCTAATAAGATTCATGTACTAAATTCTGCTTAACTTTTCTATTAAATGATGATCACATCAGCTTCCAAGTAAACTATTTTATTACCTGAAGAATCCAGTGATAATTTTTAATAAAAAACCTTATAATTATTTTTGCTCTAAGGTTAAAAAAATTTATGCTTTAAGATTAAACATGTAATAATTTTATTCGAAAAATATGTTACTAATCTGAGCTGGACATAACAATTGACATGGAAGGTCACATTAGCAAATTAATAATAACTGTGATGCTAACATGACCATTGTTTAATAGAAAAGCTAAATAGAGTTTAGTACATAGATTTAATTAGTGTATTTTTAATATTTGAAGGACTTTATTTAAAGAAAAAAATTTTTGAAAACTAAAACCAAAACGAATCAATTTTTGGAGGACCAAAAACATATTTAACCCTTCAATAAATTAGTTTATATATAAGTAAACTATTTATTTTATTTTTTTCTTCTATAAATAATTATAAATTTTTTTATCTAAACGTAACTGACTAAATGCTAAGAAGTCATCATAAGTCACAACTCACAACGACGGAAGGGGTAAAAAAATACTTCAGGGTACAAGAGACATCAGGCATGGAATGTATGGTGCTCAGATTGACAAATAAGAAAAGAAGGAAAGTTACCTAGTCCTAACTTCCACGCCAAATTTTTATTGTCTGCAGTAAAAATTAAAGAAACAAATTAACTTAGAGCAAACGATAAAGATAAAGAAAAGAATGTTTAACTAAATATAATACAAAAATAATGTTATATCTTCCTACTGATTGTTTATAATTTTTTATTATTTTATAAAGAAAATATTAAATAAAAAAATAAAATATTTAATGTGTTGAAAATATAAGATGCATTTAATACTTATTATACCAAAAGTAAAAAGATTAGTAAAAAAAAATGTTGTTGAAGAATTTAAATTATTGGTAAAACAATCAATGAGTCAGTATACATTGAAATAAAAGTTCTTGAATTAGATGTTTTCCTAGTAACCTTTGGTTGAGGCATCCTCTCCTCCGCTACACATTTTTAACCCGAAAATATATTAAAAAAATTTGCATACCTTTGGCGCAATAGGGTTTTCTTTTATTGTCAAGTAAACATTGGCCATTTCCATGACGAAGACACTTTTCACAATCTTCAGCTAATCGTACTTCAATAGCGATACTACCAGATAGAAATTGAAAGGGGTCGTCAGCAGGCTTTCCTTCTACTGCAAGCTGAATCGTTGAGCATGGTGCTAAAGAGCTCGGCCACTTGAAGCCCTGAGGAATTGCAGTATTTGGAGGGCCATAGTAGATATCGTACTGAGAACACTTCGAATATTTATAAAAAAATTTGGGAAGGCCGGTGACCCTGAGGGAGTGATTGCATCTGAAGATAGTGATATTATATTTGATGTAGAAAGAAGCTAAAGGAGAGGCGTGAGGAAGGGTAAAATTGTTGCTGAAGGCTGTGCAATTTTTGTTTCGAAAATAATTAAATTGATCATCATCTCTGATCATTACGGTACGAGGTTCAACCTGTAGAACACTGTAGGATCTTGATGTTGAGCTGTTCAGTTGGAGGGTTTTGGGAGCGTATGGATCGCGTTCTTCACAGCCACGTATCGCTAACACGCCGCAGTGTGGTCGCCGTGTGCTTGTGAAAGGAAACTTAATCTTGCCAAGAAATCCACAGTCGAAAGATGGTGGACAGTTTCCATCCTGAGCTGAAACAAGAAGCAGAAGCTGCGAGAAAAATAAAATTAGTGATTTCAAAATAAGAAGGGAGACCATTAGGAATGTCAAGCAAAGATGAAACCAAGGAAGGAAATGTTTTTGGAAAACAATAAATGCATTCAATGAACCAAACAAGAGAAAGCCCCTCATTTATGAAGAGAGGTGATGACAGACACTTGAGAATTTAGAATTGGGAACAAGATTCCACAGTCAAAGTGTGTTGCACCTTGTTTTTCAAACTGTCCACAAAATATGTAACCGTTTTGAAGCGCACACCAGTTGACTTCGAAAATGACTATAATTTTTTTTGGGATAAATTAGGTATGATTTTAATTCTTATAAATACAGTTTTAGTTGATTTTATTTTTTTAATTTTTATTTTTATAAATTTCAAAATTTTAATATTTTAGTTAACAGAGGCATAACATGTATATATTTGGCAATATTACATCACTCGTCACTTCAAAATAATTGTTAGCACGGTATAATTGGCTAAATGGATGATACATTGTCAAAACAGTGATAAAAAAAATATTTTAAAAAAATAAAAATGATAATTTTTTTGAACTAATAAAATTAAATAAAATTTTGTTATAAAAATTAATAATATATTTAAGTCAATTTCATACACTAATTTTTATACCTATTTTATACTTTTTTTATTTTTTTAATAATATTATCTATTATACTTATTTTGTGTCTCTTTCCCTTTCATTTCTCTCTTTCTTCTGAATGGGGTGTGAAAATTATTTGTATAAAAAAAACAAGATAAGCCAGTCAAACGATAGTGACTAATGAGAAGAGTGGACCGTCGTGTTAGAAATGTAAGTAGTCGATCAAAGGATTCCACTTAATCAATCCAGCAAAGTTCTTAGACCAATTTAATTAGGGTACATTTAGTTAATATTTAATTAGAATGTGATTTGATAAATATTTTTATTTGACGTTTAAATAAATTAATTGTCATTTTACAATACCAATAAAATATTAAATATTTTTTTATTATGTCCTTAATCGTGGAGTGAAAAAAAAATAAAAAAGAAGTATAACTATGAAAGACAAGATTATTAAGAAATTTCACAATATTTTTTACGAAATAAAAATATTAATTCCATTTCTTAATTTTTGTGTTAGAACCTTAAACATCAAACAAAATGAGACTAAGAGTATATGGTAAAGAGGAATTCACAATCTCTAATATACTTATTCTAACATACTTTTTACCATTGGTTAAAATTTATTAAAAAGTACTTTCTCCAGTCTCAAATATAAGAAAAAAATAATTTACTCTAGTTAAGAAAGTTAGTTATCATCATTTAGTTTTACTAATTAAATGTAAAAATAAATTTTTTCCTAAACTGTCCTTTATTGGAACTTGTATAAAAAAAAGATCATTGGAAATACAATCTCAATTAAATGAAAAGGTATTTTGGGGATATGTTCATTAAATAAGATGAAATTAGTTGATATTTGATTATATTTGAGACCAACACACATGAATTTTAATATATATTTTTTGCTTATATTCGAGACCAGAGGGAGTCCGAAATAGTATGTTCGTAGCATTTCTCATATATGACTGTATATTTTACTTAATGTTACTTACACATAGCATATCCTTAAGGAGAGACGACAAACTTTAAGTGTGTCTAAGTCCCAAAATCCAAATTGAGGATTAGTCTCATAGTCGGCCCAAAAAATCAAAACTTGTGGAAATATCTCGAGGTTCCAACAAAAAGTCAAAAGTCCTAATTATAGTAGTTACCAAAAAAACTTGGAAATATAGCTATCACTCTTACCACCCTCTCAATTAAATATTCTCAATATTCTCTTTCTTCTCTCTTTTGGGGGTACATTTATACATTATTTCCACAACTAGTCAAAAAAATTTCCTTCTCAACCAAATCAAATTATTATCTTTCTATCTTTATTTGTATACTTGATCTTCTTAATCACTTTTTCCTTTCAATCTATCTTTTTTATTTTTGTCTCTAAATTGAATTTTAATATAATTTTTAATAGTTAAAAATAATATTATTTCATAATTTTAAATTTTTATTACAAATCTAAAATATAATTTATATATCCAAATATATTATTTTTTATCCAACGCAACAAAGTCTTTCTCTAGTAGTAAATTATAATACTATACATATATACACATATACATGTATATGTGTATATATGTGTATATACATGTATATATATGGGTCAAGATTTGTTGACACCAGATGTCAAAATTAATCAAATTACACCTTCAATAACTTTTTATAAAATGCAAATTTAACTAATCCACCCATTAAATTATGTGATATTATCTTCATAATCATGTATATCAAATTTCACATCATTTGGACTTTTCTAAATATGTTATCTAACATTGAATATGTAAATATATTTTAATAATATATAGTACATGAAAATAAAGTAATTTAATGAACTATTATATAATTTTAGAGTTATATGAAATTTTACATACTTAATCTAATTAATAAGAACATCAATTTAACGGTCGAATTATTTAAATTTGCATTATACAAGAAGTTATTAAATGTGTAATTTGACTAACTTTGACACCTGGTGTCAACGGATCCTTATATATATATATATAGAGAGAGAGAGAGAGAGAGAGAAATGAATTATGACTATTGGATTAAATAATGAAAGGTTAATATTAAAAGATAGAAACATGTGACTTTTTTAATTGGTCATGTGATTGTTAAATAACTTTTAATAATAACCATTCATGTGTAATTGTATGGTCTTGTTTTACTACTCTGGCCCTCTTGTACAAAAACTTCTCTCACGATATGTCATATATATACTCCCTTCAGACTCAAATATAAGCAAAATTAACTAATTTTTATGCTAATTAAGAAAGTTACTTAATATTATTTAATTCTACTAATCATATTTAAAAAATAAACTTTTTTCCTAAAGTGCCCTTCATTGAAACTTGATATGAAGAATAAAAAAGAGTCATTAAAAATAGAATCTCAATTAATTGAAAGGTATTTTAAGGATGGTATCATTAAATAGGGTGAAATTAGTTAAAATTTGCTTATATTTGAGTCCACTAAACCTTTTTTTTACTTATAATTGAGTTTGGAGGGAGTGTATATATAAAGTATCAAGTGAGAACACTTCTTATTATAAGAAATGAGAATTATAAATCTAGGTTATATAACCATATGTAAATGATTAAGATTAACAATTAGTTAGTAGTCACATGACCATTCATGTATAATTGTATAGTTCTAATTGACTATTCTAATCCTCTCATCGAAAAGCACCTCTCACTTGATAGTCATAGATACAAGCAAAAAACACAATTTTATCGATCTTTTTATTCTTTTCGTAAGGTAAGTTTTCATCTTTTTCAATTTATTTGAATGCTTTCCACATGTTTTGTCTAATGTTTAGTATTGAATGTTTGTTTGCTGACAATATTTTAGAGTCTTTTCACTTTGTACTATTGAAATAACACAAAAGACTTAAAAGAAAGATTTTATATAAGTAGATATGATGAGTTCTACTATATTATTAACAGTAATGCTAGGAACACGTTCTTTGACATACTTTTTTGAACACACTCCTTCTTATTGGTCAAAATTTATTAAAAATCACAAAATGTTGTGGGTTTCATATCCTATTTAATGAATGTCTCTCATGATTTTGTAGCTTTCAATAAATTTTAAACAATAGGAGTAAGTGTGTTTGCATTTCTACATTTCTTCAATCCTTCTACAAGACTATATGGATCCAATCTGAATAAATATCTCTATAAATACTTATAAAAAAAGAAACAAAATAAAATTCTTTTATAAATTAAAATCAACTTATATATTTTAACTTATGAAAAAATTAATTAAATAAGTTAAGGTACATAACTTAATTTTTAATTAAGAGAAAGTTTGATTCATTTTGTTTTCTTAATTCATTACATTTTTTTCTTCTATATTGAAAAATTTAACCAAACTAACTCGTGGTGTATTAAATAGTATGATCACCCTACAAACATTAAATGATTATTCAAAATGCATGAAAAGATACAATTATTTTATTTTTCTTTCCTAGAATTGCATGTCACTAGATGGTCAAATCAAATACGATTGTTATAAGTGACAAAATCTTTTAAAGAGTGTCGATAACATTTTTTAATACTATCTTTCCAACACATTTTATATTATTAATTGAAATTCATCCACTAGATTGGGAATGAGAATCATATATTTAGTAAAATCTATATAAATTTCATAGGAAGTGTTAAAAAAAAGTATTAAAAAGTATTTTACAAACATTTTTCAAACTCTTTTTTTAGAATTAAAATAACTCTCGCCAATAAATTTACATGTTCGATGCTAGAAGATATTGTTTTAATTCTCTTACGTATAATTACAACCTGATAATAAGTATTGATGAAAATCAAAATTATATACAGGCTTGTGATAAGTTACAATGTGACATATTAGATTTGACTTGGCGATTGACCACTAACATTAGGACTAGTGGATTTGCTATACCATTTATCGGTCACAGCCTTTGGCGAAGGGATCAACTTCATATTCCTCAACAATTTCACCTCATCATGATCTAGTGAAGTCGGTGATAATGGACCTTCACTGTGAACTTCAGGCTCGTCTTTCCCGCTTTCAATTCTCCTCAGCACCTCCAAAACTACATCCATGGGGGGTCTCAATTCTTTGTCTCGTTGCAAGCACTGAAAAGCCAATTCTGCTACTAAAGTTATTTGCCTTTTAACATCACCATTTGACTCAAAACCAAGGGAAGGATCAACCAACTCAGCAATTGTACTTTTTGTAATCTTCGTTATGGCTAGATCTGCCAAGTTTATTTCATCCTTATGCCGAGTCAGATCAACTGCTGGCATAGATGATATTAGCTCAATGAGCACAACCCCAAAACTATACACATCACTCTTGTTTGTAAGCTGGTAGCATCGGTGATATTCCGGATCAACATAGCCAGGGGTACCTTGTGGAGCTGTGGAAACGTGGGTGACATCATTAGGGAACAGTCTTGATAGTCCAAAATCTGCAACTTTAACACAAAAAGTATTGTCAAGGAGAATGTTGTTTGTTTTGACATCACGGTGAATGATGTGAGAGGCATGGAGATAGGCCAATGCAGTAGCAGTCTCTATGGCCACTTTCATTCTGATGGACCATATAAAAAAACCAGAATTTTGTGAGCCGTGATGGAGGTGACTGGTGATAGTCCCATTTGAAATGTATTCATACACAAGCAAAAGTTCACGGCTGTGACGTGAAGTGCAGCCATAAAGAGAGACTAAATTTTTGTGGCGCAAGTGTGTGAGGATCTTGATTTCATTCATGAACTGTTCTACTCTCCTATAGTTGTGCTCATATAGGCGCTTGACGGCAACTTCACGCCCATCGTGGAGTTTTCCTAGTTATAACAATCGAAATGAAAGCAAGATTTAGTTGAGTACAGGGCCATTGAATTATTATTTAATTTTCAAGAAAGGTGTTGTTTGTGTGTGACATACCATAGTAAACAGTCCCAAATCCTCCTTCTCCTAGTTTTCTTGAACAGTCAAAACGTTTTGTTGCTATTTCAAGATCCTTATAGGTGAAGATAGGGACCCCAAAGTAGATACTGGCACTGTCTCTATTTGGACTTGAGTAGAAATTAGACACACATCTTGGTTTGCGGTGCCATATAATCAATAGCCCAATTATAATAATGCTAGGGAGTCCAATACCTGGAAACCAATAAAGAGAGAGAAATCCTATATATTAATTTAAGATTATGCTAAAGAACGTGTAAAAGTGAAATTCGAAACTGTTTGACTAATTGGGATAGTATGACTCTGTCCTCAATCAATGACATGGAAAGTTAAAATGAGACAAATGCCAAGAAGGCATCATAAGTCGCAATGAAGAAAGGGGGAAAAAAACATCAGGGGACAAGAGACATCAGACATGGAAGGTATGGTGCTCAGATTGGCAAATAAGAAAAGAAGGAAAGTTACCTAGTCCTAACTTCCACGCCGAACTTTTATTCTCTGCATAGAAATTAAAGGAACAATTTAATTTAAAACAAACGATCAATGAGGCAGTATGCGTTTTGACTGGGCTAATACTATATAACGTGCTTTGTGCTAACTAAATATAGAACAGTCAATGGGGCAGTATGCGTCGAAATAAAAAGTCTCGAGTTAGATGTTTTCCGATGATCCATTATTTAAAGTTCATTTGTTGTAACCTTTGGTTGAGGCTTATGGTATGGCCTGAACTTGAGACATCCTCTCCTCCCCTACACATTTTTTACCCCAAAAATATAAAAAGAAAAACTTGCATACCTTTGGCGCAATAGAATTTTCCTTTACTGTCAAGAAAACATTGGCCTCTTCGATGACGAAGACACCTTTCACAATCATGAGATAATTGTACTTCAAGATCGATATAACCAGATAGAAATTGAAAGGGGTCCTTAGTATAGTTATCTGCTATAACAAGCTGAATGGTTGAACATGGTGCTAAAGAGCTCGGCCACTTGAAGCCCGGAGGCACATAAATATTTGGAGGGCCATAGTAGATATTGTATTCAGAACAGTTTGAATAATTATAAGAATTTTTGGGAAGGCCGGTGACCCTGAGGGAGTGATTGCATCTGAAGATAGTGATATTATTTTTGATGTAGAAAAAAGCTAAAGGAGAGGTGTCAGGAAGTGTAAAATTGTCGTTGAAGGCTGAGCAATTTTTGGTACGTAAATAATTATCTTGTTCATCGTCTCTGATCATTATGGTACGAGGTTCAACCCGCAGAACAGTGTACTGTTTTGATGTTGAGTTGCTTAGTTGGATGGTTTTGGGAGCGGATGGTTTTTCACAGCCATTTATAGCCAATAAGCCGCAGTGAGGTTGCTGTGTGGTTGTGAAAGGAAACTGAATGAGGCCAACATATCCACAGTCAAAAGATGCCGGACAGTTTCCATCCTGAGCTGAAACAAGAAGCAGAAGCTGGGACAAAAACATTATTAGTGATTTCAAAATGAGAAGGGAGACCATTACGAATGTCAAGAATTGACCGGCAAAGATAAATAAAACTAAGGAAGGAAATATTTTTGGAAAACAATAAATGCATTCAATGCACCAAACTAGAGAAAACTCCCCCTTTACGAGGAGAGGTGGTGACGGACTTTTGAGAATTTAGAATTGAGAACTAGATTTCACATTCAGTGTGTTGTTTCACCTTGTTTTACAAACTGTCCACAATATATCATCGTTGTGAATTGCTTGCTACGCCAGTTGACTTCGAAAATGACTGCATAATTATTTTGGATAAAGTATGATTTTAATTCTTATAAATACAGTTTTAGTTTTATTTTTTTAATTTTGA
Organism: Spatholobus suberectus; assembly: GCA_004329165.1. Classification (NCBI taxonomy): domain Eukaryota; kingdom Viridiplantae; phylum Streptophyta; class Magnoliopsida; order Fabales; family Fabaceae; genus Spatholobus; species Spatholobus suberectus. The sequence goes on from CM014735.1 coordinate 6,413,459, forward strand.
TTTTATAAATTTTAAATTTTTAATATTTTACTTAATAAGGGCATAACATGTATATATTTGGCAATGTTACGTCACTCGTCACTTCAAAATAATTGTTAACATGATATAATTAGATGAATGATACATTGTCACTAAACAGTGATAAAAAAATTATTTTAAAAAGATTTAAAATTTGTAAAAATAAAAACAATATTTTTTTGAATTACTAAAATTAAATAATTTTTTATAAAAATTAATAATATATTTAAGTCAATTTCACACACTAATTTTTATATCTATTTTACACTTTTTTATTTTTTTAATAATATTATCTATTATTTATGTTTTTGTTTCTTTCCCTTTCATTTCTCTCTTTCTTCAGAATGGGATGTGAAAATTATTTTTATAACAAAAACAAGATAACTCACTAAGTCAGTCAAACGATAGTGAAAGAGGGCTGTTCACCTGTTCGAAAATAGAAATGTATCAAATCAATCGAACAAAAATCATAGATCAATTTATGTACATTTAGTTTTTTTTTATTTTTTTTTTACGATAATTGTAACAAGGTTACAATCCAAAACTGTGTAAACTACTTAAATTTTTCTATCACTAGGTATTCTGTTATTAGGGTACATTTAGTTAATATTTAATTAGAATATGGTTCGATAAATATTTTTTTATTTGACATTTTAGTAAATATTTTTTTCATTTTAATTGTAATTTTACAATATTAATAAAATATTAAATATTTTTTCTATTATATCCTTAATTATTTATTGTGGAGTGAGAAAATAAAAAAATATAAATAAGAGATAATATAATTAATATGAAAGACAAGAGATATATTAAGAAATTGCATAATAACTTTTATGAAATTAAAATATTAATTATATTTCTTAATTCCTGTGTCAAAACCTTAAACGTCAAACAAAATGAGACGAATATAGTATATGGTAACGAGGAGTACACATTCATTCTAACAAACTATCTACTATTAGTTTAAATTTATTGGAAAGTACAAAAATAATTAGTGAAACACATTAAATAAGAAGTGAGACTCATAAAATTTTGTGATTTCTAATAAATTTCAACCAATAATAAAGAGAATGTTTAAAAGCATAGGTTGAAAAGTATGTTGCTAGCATTTCTTCAATGGTAATTACATATTGTATATTTTTTAGGGTTGTAATCGAGTTCGGGTTGGTTAGGGTTTAGGGTATATAAAGGTTTAAATCAATTAAAGTGTATTGGGTTAAGTTGGTTCAGGTTCTATTTATTTTGGATAAAAAAACCTGAATCAAACCAACCCAATTTATATCAAGTTGGTTTAGATCAGGTGTATGGTCATATAATAAATTAGAAAATGGAAATAATCACAAAAATTCAAAAGAAAAAATCTCATCCTACCACCAAAACAAAAAGGGTAAGTGCATAAACCCTAGAAGAGAAACAACAATGGATTTTATGGCACATGCAACGACTTGGTTGAACAGTGGTGGTGTCATAGTGGCTTACTGGGTAGATAAAGGTGGTGGCTTGCTGGGTAGATCTCATTCAAACCCTTCCATCCTCTTGTGGGGATCCCACAAGACCATAAAAGAGGGAAGAGAGTTCAAGAAAAAAGAAGAGCGACGGTTGGGTGTACCGATAAGCAGTGGGCTCAACGGTGATTGCGAGAGAAGGGGTATCACCATGGTCCGTAGTGGAGGGTAGCCAATGTGACACTTCTGTCTCTGCTATGTTTTTCTCCATCCCTCTCTCTTTTTCTCTTTTAAACATCTCTTTGACTTGTTTTTGCTGTCATCAGAGGGTTGTAAGTCGTTAGTTTGCTTTCCCTTTTCTTTTCTTTTTTTGTTCATCCTTTTAAATCTAATAAGGGTGGACAATGTTCTTCAATGGTGCATATTGTTGGTGGTGGCATAGGTTGGGTCTTAAGGCAACGAAGAGACAAGGGAAGGTAAGGGTAGATGATGGTCAGTTTGGGTTGGATTTCTTTGAGATCGCAAATTAACTTAAAACTCGATACTCAAATTGATCATGATTGAACCAAACCAGCAAAACTGGTTCAAGTCGATCGGACCATATGGGTTATCTTGCACCCGTTTACACCTTTTTTTCTTTATGTTACTTATGCAGAACACATTGATAGGGAGAGGTGAGGAGTTTTAAGCGTGGCCTCAAACCAAGGATAAATCCTATAGTCAATCTAAAAGACCAAAGCTTGTAAAAATATCCTAGAGTTCCACTAAGAAACCAAAGGCCTTAATTATGTGGCTACCAAAAAAAAAAATAGAGAATGAGACTATCACTCTCTCAATTAAACATTCTCAATATTTTTTTTCCTCTCTTTTGGAGTTATATTTTACACATTATTCCCACAACCAGACAAAAAATTCTTTCTCAACCATATCAAATTACCATTTTTTTTTTATCTTTATCTATATACTTGATCTTTTTAACTATTTTTTATCTTTCAATTTATCTTTTTTATCTCTATCTCTAAATTGAATTTTAATAATTTTTTTTTAAAAATGTCAATAATTAAAAATAAGCTTATGCCACAATTTAAATTTTTTATTATAAATTAAAAATATAATTTATATATTTAAAGATACTGATTTTTAATCTATAGAATAAAGTCTTTCTCTAATAGTAAATTATAATACTATTTAATCATATATGTATATATATATATATATTGAGAGAGAGAGAGAGAGAGAGCATAGTAAGTATGAAGACTTTTATTATGAGAAAATGAGAAAAGTGAATTATGACTATTAGATCAAATCATAAAAGGTTAAGATTAAAAGATAGAATTATGTGACTTTTTTAAGTGGGCATGTGATCATTAAATAACTTGTAATTTTAACTATTCATGTATGACTATATAGTCCCAATTTACTACTCTAACCCTCTTCTACAAACACTCTTCTCACTTGATATGTTATATGTGTGTGTGGATCAAGTTACTCCAAGGGTAACTCTTAGTAGAGTTACTCCACTCAATAACTCTTGATATGTATTAAATTTTAACGATTCAATCATTGAATATTTTGATATTATGTCAATGATCATGCACACCAAATTTTTAAGTAAATCGGACATTTGTAATTAGTTAATCTTACTGTCGACTTTTACTTATAATATATTATACATCAATTTGAATTCATGAAATGAAGTATCAAATAGTTTTCAAATTTTATAAAAATTTGTAAACTTGATTTACTCAAAATAATCTTTTAATTCAACGGTTAGATCATTAAAATTTAATATATATCAAGAGTTATTGAGTGGAGTAACTCTAGCAATAGTTATTCTTGGAGTAACTTGATCCCCTCTCTCTATATATATACACACATGCACACACACACACACAAGTTCATTTCACATAAATCATATCCACAAAATTTTATATTAATCTAAAATTATTTAATGTGTCATTCATGTACATTAAAATTAATGTAATATATGCTTTTAAAATATATGAAAATATGAATAATTTGATTAGTATTTTACCGTTGTTTAATATATATATATATATATATATATATAAAATCCGTTGACACCAAATGTCAAAGTTAGTCAAATTACATCTTCAATAACATTTTGTAAAGTACAAATTTAACCAATCCAACCGTTGAATTGTGTGATATTATGTTCATGATCATGTATATCAAATTTCACATCATTTGGACCTTTTTAGATATGTTATCTAACATTGAATATTTACATATATTTTAATATTATATTATACGTTAAAATAAAGTGATGCGATGAAGTATTAAATAATTTTGGAATTATATGAAATTTTGTATATTTAATCTAATTAATAAGAACATCAAATTCAACGGTTAGATTGGTTAAATTTGTATTGTACAAAAAGTTATTGAAGATGTAATTTAACTAACTTTGACACCTAATGTCAACAGATCCTGACCCATATATATATATATATATATATATATATATATATATATATATATATATATATATATATATATTTGTATGTCTGCATGTATGTATAGGGGGCATATCTAGTGAGAGGACCATTTTTATATGAGAGTGAGATGAGTAAATATGGACCATATAACCATACATGGATGGTCAGGATTTAATGTCATGTGACTACTTAAAAAAGTCATGTGACTTTTTAAAAATCTCACATGACTTGTGTGTTTTAATCTTGACCATTTATAGTAAGATCTAATGGTCTAGCTTTATTCCTCTCACTCTCACATAAAAAAGACCCTCTCACTGGATATGTTCCTTGTATGTATATATGTATAAGTTCCTTTCACATATATTATATTTACAAAATTTTATATTAATCCAAAATTATTTGATACGTCATTTATGTACATTGAAATTAATGTAATAAATGCTTTTAAATCATCTGAAAATATGAATAGGTTGATTGCCATTTTATTGTTGTTTAATTTTGATAAATTTTGACTTAAACAATTAAGATAAAAAAATATAGTTATAATTCAATGATTAGATCCATAAAATTTGTATGTATATATATATATATATATATATATATATATATATATATATATTCATTTGGTTTAAATTGTGATTGAATTTATTTTTAAAATACTTACATAATTTATGTTTAAAATTGATATATTTATAAAGGAAATGCAACATAATTGTTTATGGAGGAATAATAAATAGTATGATGGCTTATGTTTATAAAAAAAAAAAAGTATGATGGCTTATGAAATGTAAATATAAACTATTTTTAAAATTTTTCTAAGGCTCATATTTAGAGTAATTGTACTTTTTGAAAGGTTAAAATTTTCTAATGATTTTAAAATTAATTCTAATCACTACAAAATTAATTCTGATAAAGCTAAAAATCAATCAAACTTACTGATTTAACATGCAAACCATTTTACGAGCTGCTTACTTGATACAGGAAACAAAAAGACACTAAAGAAGACTTGCTTCTTTTACTATGACGTTCTCAAAGTCATCGTTGGGGAACTAGGTTTTTTTTTTTTTAAATATGTTTTTGGTTCTTATAATATATCCTTTTTGTTTTGGTATTTGTAAAATTAATTTTTTCGAAATGATCCTTATAATTTTATTTTTTTTGTTTTGGTCTCTTTATTTTGTTTTAATCATTATAATATATCTATCTTTTCGTTTTAATTCCTATAATATTTTGTTTATTTTGAGTTAGTCTTTTCAAAAAAAATTGATAAGGACTAAAAGTAAATTATCTATATATTACAAGGATAAAAACAAAAAATAAATATATTACAAGGACTAAAATAAAATAATAAGAACCAAAACAGAAAAAAAATTATAAAAATCATTTTAAAAAAATAATTTTATAAGGATTAAAAAAATAATACATTACAAGACCAAAAGTATATTTAATTATTTTTTTTTTTTACGCTTGTTAAACTTGTACAAGACGGCACAGACTGAAACTAACTAATACGAGAAGTAGTGTGGAAAGAAATGAAGATTACAATGGACTGGAATGGAAATTTTTGATGTTTTCGTAGCTGAAAGGTCTACACTCCATAATGCACGCAGTTTTAGGAGCTTGCGTGGTTGGACAGGAGGTAGAAAATAAAACACAGCTAGAGGACAAAGAAAATAGGTTTTTAGAATGGACATAATTCAAGGTGCTCGCGACACGAGTTCACCCTGTGTGAGTGCGTCAAAACGCGTTGGTTTCTCTCCTCCGTTTCAAGCACACGCACAAAAAGATATTTTGGATTTTTCAGAAATTTGAGTACCAAAAAATTAATGTTTAACAACTAGAATGATGTGTATTTGGATTGAAGGTGATAGAATTGATTTTAAATCAACATGATATTATAAAATTGATTTTGAAGTAACGTGATTTTTATTTGGGTAACAGATATTAAAAAAGTTATTTTTTAAGAAAATATTGTTTAGATACTTTGAATCAAAATTAATTTTGAATGTATAATTACCAAAATGGATCTATATATACTTCTTTTCTATTATAATTAACTATTTTAATCTATATATATATATATATATATTATGTTAACTTTTGAAATAAAACCCATAAACCTTATAAAAACATTAAATTGGATAAAATAGATAATAAAATATTAAGTGTGAGGCAATTGTACTAATTATCATCGTTATAATATAATTATCAAATATTACAAGTTAAAATTTAGTCGGATTAGGCATATCTAATGGAAAAGGCTTATGCATGAGGGTATAAGTGTGAGGGTAAATTAGAAAAAATACATTCAAAATTGATTTTGAATAAAGTAAAAGCAACTCCCTATTACTTCAACTTCACTATGATTTTTTCCAATTGAAAGTGTTTTTACTTGAGTAACCAAACATCTTAAATTTAAGTCAAACCAAGTTTGACCCAACTCACCATAATCCACTATGGTTTTACCATCAATCCAAACACACACTGAATCGCCTAATTAAACAGGTTAAATTATAAACAGGTGCTATATACGTTTTTTCTGTAAAATTATTTAATTTAATTATAAATTTCATCGATTAAATTCATCGAATTACAGCTCATAAATCTTGCATGTTTATATTTTGAAATATTGCTCAAAATATCATTTACAAAAGACGCTATTACTATATACTATATCTAGTACAGATTTAATAGGAAGTTTTTTCGTAAAAAAAATTGTAATTTGTGTGTGTATGTATTAAGTGAGGGGATTAGTTCTACTTTTTCACTACATATAGATACGTTCCTTATACACCCATATATAGATAGGGATATATCAAATGAGAATTCTTCTTCTCATTATGAGAAATAAGAATTATAAATACTGAATTATAAATATAGATTATTAGGTCATATTTGACTGATTAAGATTTAAAAAATGCACCAAACTGATTTAATTGGTCATGTAATCACTAACTATTAATCTTGACCATCCATATGTATGATTGTATGATCTACATTTACAGTTCTCATTTTTCACCATAAGAATAATTCTCACTTGATACACCCCTATATATATAGAGAACATTTAAATGACAACTCTTCTTATTATGGAAAAATGAGAGAGCTATAAATATAAATCATTAAAGCATATTTGAATGGTCAAGATTAAAAGAAAAATGCATATAACCTTTTTAAGTGGGTAAGTAACTGCTAACTAACTTTTAATTTTGACTATTAATATATGGTTATATAGTTCAAATTTATAGTTATCATTTTTCACAATAAGAAGATTTTTCAATTATATATATATATATATATAGGCCCCAACCTGTCGTCTCCACTAAATATCTGTTCCCCGAAGTATCCTAAAAAAAGGGAACCTTTCCTCTCTCCAACCTAAGAAGATGTGAAAGCGCCTCTCTCTATAAGAACGGTGCATTCCGAGGTGTGAAGTGAGAGAGAAGGGATTTCATAATTAAACGACTTTTTCATTTTTCATTGTTATTACTTTTTCAATATATATATATATATATATATATATATATATATATATATATATATATATATATACTAATCAATACTTTACCATCATAATGTAGTAAGTATGGGTGTTCATGACCGGTCCTGTCTCACTAACTCGACCTAGCCTGAAGGAACTTTTGATGGGTTCGAGTTTAAGAAATTAGACTCAATATATTTTCGGGACGAGTTCAAGTTATACTTCAAGTAGTCCTAACTCGGTCCAATGTATATATTCTTTTATAAACATCTAATTTCTTAAACAATTATGCATTAATAATACAATTTTTTGACTTAATAAATAATGTTTTGTCTAACATGATATTATATTTATATTGATATTATTTATTTTAAAATAATATTGTAAAATATACCTTAATTGTAGTTGAATATTACTTTAATTTTACAATTTAACTATATATAATAGTAAGATTAATATATTATGACAACAAGCCGGGTTGACCCGGTCTTGTCCCAAGACATACCGGGTTATCAAGATCGAATTCGGATTTAAAAAGTTGACCCTATTGAAATTTTGGGCCGGGTAGGGAAAAATGTAAACACGTCCCATGAACACCCCTAGTAGTAATGAAAAATGGGTGGTCTAATGATGTGGAAAAACCGCAAGTGCACGGTTGTCGTCAAGTAATAATTAAATATCATCTCCACAGGGACTGCGTGTTCAGTGATTATCGCCAAATAAAAATTAAACAAAGAATTTTGATTGGAAAGTTTAGGGTAGAGCAATTGAAAGAAAATGTAATTTAGAAATTCACTAAAGCTGTAATAAAAAATCAAATGTAATTCAAATAAGAAGACTTCCAGGATTAAGGTTTCACACTATGACGTTTAATGCCTCAATTACGCTACCTATGTGTTTCGCTTGTTCTCAGTGAAGGTGAATTAACCTAAGGTACCCTTCGTTCTCTTTCAAGATACGAAAGGGTATCTAACCAAATTTACCACCTACTGTGGTAATGGCTATGTTCAATTAGACCCATTAAGTTCTTTGTTAATTCAATTGTTCCTTGAAGACTTTAACCTACTTTCGTGGTCTAAACCTAAGTTCCCTTCCTATGGGTTTGGTGCTTTGGGTTCACCTTTCAGTACTTCCCCAAATCCCTAAGATTATGAAAAACGCCGGCCAATTCATTTCTCATAAATAAATCAATAGGAAAAGAATCAAAGAAAAACAAGATCGCACATAGACAAACAGGAATCAATTCATTAACTCAATCATAGGGTTATGCCCAATCTCAGAAAGAAAGGGTTCTACTCACACATAGTCATGAGAGAACGCCAAACAGAAAATAAAAGAAACATAAAACTAACCCGAAGATTGAAGAAGAAGAAGAACAATTATCCCCAATCCTTTGTGCTTAGAATAGAGTTCAAAAGATAAAAAAAAGTAAAATCTCTAGAGAGGTCTATTTATATCTAAATTACAATTGGGCCTAAGCTAATCCTCAAAAGAAAATTAAAAACTTGTGAAATCCTTCCAGCAGTTCCGCTCACCGCGCGGTGATACATACCACCAGCTGGTGGTAAACGCGCAGGTGTAAAAATTGCTCCAGGGGATGCACCACTAGGTGGTGGTAAATGTGGCAGACGCGTAGGGACTATTTCAGTATCAAGAAAAGGCACCACCAGGTGGTGGCGGGTGCCACCAGATGGTGGCGAAGTCTTCAAGGCTTTTTCTGTAAGATTTTTCTTTCTAAATGCTTTGAGATGACTCCATTGCGTTCCAAAAGGACTTCCAAGTGCTCGAAGATATTCAAATCATCTTGAGGACTTCCAATTGTAAGTCTTTTTTTGCTTTCCAAGCCTAATAAACCTACAAGATTTTCCTAAAAACAACAACAAACACAAAAAAAGGCATAACAAGATACAAGAAGGGAAAAACATGCAATTAGATATCCAATTAATCCTAAACCATAATAAAATGCATGCAATCTAGTGAAAATAAATATACTAAATGAGTTATAAAATGCATACATCAAACACTTGCCATCACTTAATATTTCTTCTAGAGAGTCTCGAACTGTCGTTCAATGAAGTGAGAACCTCCATCACTTATAACAGCTCTAGGCACTCCAAATCGCAAGAAGATTATCTTCTTGAAGAGCTTGATCACTGTTTTGGCATCACAGGTTTGGGCAGGTATGGCCTCTACCCACTTCGAGACATAGTCCACCGCCACAAGAATATACTTGTAACCATGAGAGGGTGGAAAAGGGCCCATGTAGTCAATACCCCAAACATCGAAAATCTCAACTTCTAGGATACCATTAAGGGGCATCTCATGCTTCTGGGAAATATTCCCGGATTAATGATGAAAAGACAAAAAGATATCACAAAATATGAAAAAAAAAAAAAAGTTGAATTATGTTTTATTATCTTTAAAAACTTGTAACCAAAAAAAATTATTTTTAAAAACTTTTGGTAGAAAATATTTTGTAAAAAGCTGTAAACAATTTTGAGAAGAATTTCCTAAAACGATTAAGATAAGAGGTGTTGTCTTATAAGTAAGACGATTGTTGTATAGAAGGTTTTGAAAGTCTTTTGCTTTTAAGAAATTTTTACAATTTAATCTCCCCTTCAGTTAAGAAACAAATAACAAGATATAGAAAGCAAAACATACAAATTTTCCATTTTAGATATTTTTTTAGATAAATTTTGCCACTTATTTATTATTATTTGAGAACAATACTTAGTTCTTACCAATATATTATTATTTGCAACAACTTGATACACTTTTTATGGTTGCATCATTCACCTCATAACACAAACCTATGTATAATCATTAACAACACTTGCCACAATTAATTTTCACTAAGACAATTTTGAAATATAAGAATAACCTAATCTTTAGTATCCAAATATTCTTTCTCAAGTCTCTCTAAGTTTACACCTCAAGTATTCTTAATACATACAAACCTCTTCAGGCTTTTCTTTCCTTTTTCATGAGAAAGAAAAATAAAATACAACTATCACTAAAAATAATGTAAAAGAAATTGATCATATAGTTATTGTGGTCTCACCATTAATTTACAGCAAACATTAGAATGAAAGAATAATATCCGAAATGAAATAAATGTGATTTTAAAGTAGTCAATAGTATTAAATATTTTATTCTTTCAATATATTTGAAACAAGCTGAAAGACATTGGAGACATTCAATCTGAGAGTGCTTTTAAGGAGCATGAATGTTATGTCTTTATTTGATGCACATTTAATGCATTTGAATGTTAATGTTGGATTTTAGACTACAATAATTTCTTTTATCAGAAATGATAAATATTACGAAACAAATTTCCTATCAATCCTGATTGGTTATTTGATTTTCTCTCTCTTACCCATAACTCAAAACCCCTACCTTAATTAATTAGTGCTGTAATTTTATTGGTTATAATTCATTTCGTGTAATTTCTTACGAAAATTATTCGTACCAAATAGCACTTCTCTTCTTTCATTCCTATGAGAATGACAAAAATGTAGAATTGGTAGCTTTAGTTAAAACTTTCCATTGTTGTGAGAGATAAAATATCTTTAGCTGAAAGTATATTTTGTCAAATTCACTTTTTCGTGTCAAGCTTGATGTTTAAGATTGCTTTGCTTTTCAGAAATAAAATTGGAACTTTGTTTTATCTTAAGCGACCATTGAGGCTAATGATCTTAGAAAAATAGGACTTTGGATTGTTGATCGTATGCTCTTCAATTTTCTTCAGATTTTTTCTTTTTTTTTTGATAAGAAATTTTCTTCAGATTATGTGCCTATCAAACCAAGTGATTACTTGTATAAAATTTTATCCATCTTTGCTGAGTTTTGTCGTTTAGAGTGAACTGTTAATCATAGTAAATTAATTGTCTAATCATGTTTGTTTGACTTTCATAAAAATATATATATAGGGATAAATCATTTGACCCCAACAAATGAACAATCACGTAGGGAAAAAAGAAGAAGAAGAAGAGTGATCCATGGCTCACCACAAGTTATGGGTGAAGTGGTTAAAAAAATATTCGATGCATAGGAACAATTTCTTTAACTTACCTCACTCAACCTGCAAGTGAGACTAGGCCAACCCGTGATGAATTAAGTCAATTATGATTTTATTTAACAAAAAGTCATTATTAAATAGTACTTGACACTGAAATTAAAAAATATTTAAATTTAAATTTTTACTTTTTTAAAAAAAATTCAATTCATAATTGATTTTGGATTTTTGTTTTTGTTATTCTTTACAAAAAAAATTTAAAATTTTAAAATTTTATTCTTTTTCTTTTTGTTTAGTAACTGCAATTAAGTCATCCAACTTTAAAGAAACTAAATAATAAAATCTATTATCATTGAATTTCAGTAAAATTCACCCATCAATTAAATCATTTGATTAATTTTGTTTTCTTAATTCATTACATTTTTTTCTTTCATAAGTTTTTATTGGAAAATTTAACCAAATTGAATCGTGGTGTACTAAATAGTATAATCACCCTACAAACATTAAAGACTATTCAAAATGCATGAGAAGATACAATTATTATTTTTTTCATCTGGAATTGTGGGTCACTAGATGGTCAAATAAAATAGGATTATTATAAGTGACAAAACCTTATGAAGGGTTTGGGTAACACATTTTTTAATACTCCTTTCGATCTCAAATGTAAACAAACAAAAAAACATGTATGTTGATCTCAAATATAAACAAATTTCAACTAATTTTACCCAATTTAATAAACTCATTCCCAAGATACTCTTTCATTTAATTGAGATTGTATTTATAATGACCTTTTTTTATACTTGACATCAAGTTCCAATGAAGGACAGTTTAATCACTTATTGTAAAGTGAGAAAATAATATGTATGTGTATATATATATATATTACAGATAATCTAATTAATATGAAAGACAAGAGATATGTTAAGAAATTGCATATATAATGATTTTTGTGAAATTATATTAATTGCATTTCTTAATTTCTGTGTCAAAACCTTAAACATCAAACAAAATGAGACAGAGGAAATATATGATAAATATGTAGTTATAATTTAATAGTTAGATCGTAAAATTCACACATTATATAAAGTTATTGATAGTATAATAATTATTATATGTTACACTGGTGTAATTTAATCCCTTTCTGCATTATATATATATATATATATATCTTTGATACACTCTACAATAAACAATTTATATTATTCTTCGTTTTAAATTTTTAACTTAAATTATTTCAAATTAAGTGTGCATATTTTAAATAATTTTATATATTTTTAAAAGTTATACTCTTTATATTTTGATTGAATTAATTATGTATCTCTCTCTTATATTTTTAATATTTTCCTCTTTTAATTTTTTTTTATACTTTGACTCGTGACATTTACTAGTTATATATTTGTCCAATTATTAACTATGTGGTCATTTGGTTTAAATTTTGGCTGAATTTTTTTTTTATCAGTAAGAAAGGTTGAAATTATTTTTAAAATACTTACATAGTTTTTTTTTTTGGTACATTCCAAACTTTTTTATTTGTACATTTACATAATTTATGTTTAAAATTGATATTTAAAAAGTAAATGCAACATAATTGTTTTGGCGGAATAATAAATAGTATGATGGCTTATGAAATGTAAATATAAACTATTTTTAAAATTTTTCTAAGATTCATATTTAGAGTAATTGTACTTTTTGAAAAGTTGAAATTTCCTAATGATTTTAAAATTAATTCTAATCACTACAAAATTAATTCTGATAAAGCTAAAACATAATCGAACTTACTGATTTAACGTGCAGACCATTTTACGAGCTGCTTAATTAGTTGATACAGGAAACAAAAAGACACTGAAGAAGACTTGATTCTTTTACTCTGACTTTTTCAAAGTCACCGTTGGAGTCTAGGGTTTTTTTAACGCTTGTTAAACTTGTACAAGACGACACAAAGTGAAACTAACTAATACGAAAAGTTGTGTGGAAAGAAATGAATATTACAATGGACTGGAATGGAATGGTGATTTTGATGTTTTCGTAGCTGAAAGGTCCACACTCCATATATAATGCACACAGCTTTGCGAGTTTATGGGGCTGGATAGGAGGTAGAAAATAGAACACAGCTAGCTAGAGGACAAAGAAAAAAAGTTTTTAGAATGGATATAATTCAAGGTGCTAGCTCGCGACAAGAGTTCACCGTGTGTGAGTGCGTCAAAACGCGTTGGCTTGATTTCTCTCCTCCGTTTCAATCACCTTCCCTAACAGATGTTTTGGGTTTTAATTTGAGAAGTTTGAGTGCCAAAAATTAATGTTTAACAACTAGAATGAATCGCCCAATTAAACTGGTTAAATTATAAACAGCTATATACGTTTTTTATTTGAAATTATTTTATTTAATTATAAATTTCATCGATTAAATTCACCTAATTATAGCCCATAATCTTGCATGTTTATAGTTTGAAATATTGCTCAAAATATCTTTTACAAGAGACACAATTATATACTATATACTATATCTAGTAGAGATTTAATAGGAAGTTTTTCGTAAAAAAATAAAATTGTAATTAATTTTTGTGTATATGTATTAAGTGAGGGGATTAGTTCTACTTTTTCACACTATATAGATATGTTCCTTATACCCACACATATATATAGGAAACATATCAAATTATAACTCTTCTTATTACGAGAAATGAGAATTATAAATACAAATTATTAGATCATATTTGAATGATTAAGATTAAAAGAAAAATACACATAACATTTTTAAGTGGTCATGTGACTATTAACTAATTAACTTTTAATCTTAATCATTTATGTATAATTGTATAGTTCATATTTATAGTTCTTACTTTTCATAATAATTAAGAAGAATTCACACTTGATACACCCCCTCTATATATAGGGAACATTTAAAATGAAAAATGGGTGGTCCAATATTAATGATGAAAAGACAAAAAGATATCAGAAAATATGAAAAAAAAAATGGTTGAATTATGTTTTATAATCTTAGAAAACTTTTGGTAGAAAATATTTTGTTAAAAGCTGTAAACAGTTTTGAGAAGAATTTCCTAAAACGATTAAGATAGAAGGTATTGTCTTATAAGTAAGATGATTTTCGTATAGAAAGTTTTGAAAGTCTTTTGCTTTAAGAAAAAAATTAATATTTAATCTCCCCTTCAGTTACGAAACAAATAACAAGATATAAGAAGCAAAACATACAGATTATCCATTTTAATATTTTTAGATAAATTTTGCCACTTATTTAAATTATTTCACTAAATTCATTCTCAAAAAAGAGTATCTTATGATATTAACAGAAATTTCTTTTATGTTAATTGTATTTTTTATGTTTTGATTTTAGGTATAAAAAAAAAAGGTAAGAATTGACCTCAAAAGGACTAAAAAGAGTCACAAAAACATAGTATTGAAATTCCTGTCGAGCATTCAAGGAATGAGGCTAGGCGCCTGAAAATTCATATCAAGACAAATACCTCTTCTTTAGGTGTTGTGTGTGCACGTCGTTTTGATTTTATAATTTTTCTGGGCGCTAAGTGCCCATTTCTCGTGTGTATTGGGCATCCCACCCTTATTAAAAATGCCTATAAAAAATTTCAAAAGGAACCTTTTCACATTTATTACAATCGTCATACCTCTTTCCTGGGGATTTTTCTAGGAACTCTATGAGTACAATAAGAACGAAAATAGTGAAAGTGCACATCTCTTTAAAGATCTAATGGTGTTTTTCTTCTCTCCTTATCTATTTCGCTTTACATTATTGTTTCCATGTTAGGTGAATCTCCCATTGTTGGAGTTGAGTGGATTTCTATGTATCTTGTGAATGTTTGATTTGGGCAATTAATAAAAATTAGTTTCTTTAAATTTCATATTCATATTTTTGGTTCTTAATATGTTCTTGGAATTGACCACTTTTTGAATGAATTTTATTTGTATGTTGACTTGAAATTTAATGTAAGAATGTGCTCTGAGAATTGAACCTTGTGATTCTTTAGGCTAGAAATAGTCATTGAACACTTCTATCCTGTAGGGATTCTTGTTCTTATCATCTATTCCTATTTGAATTCACTAGAGAATTAACTATGGCTTTTACTTAAGAATAGAGATTTATTTACCTAAGAAATTAGGATCTAATTAAATTAGTGAATTCAATAGGTGAATTAAAAAACCATATTGAATTAACTCTAATTCAAAATTCATAGGTGAAATAGAATGAAGCTTGGTCTCACCAATTTGATTGATTGCACTAAAGGTATTTCGTTTGTGTTCTTTGTGTTCTTGATATATAAAATTCTAAAAATAAATCTTTATTGCTTTTGTCAATTCCATTTATTGTTTTTGTCAACAAACCAAATCTATAATTTTCCTTTGTGGTTCTCATTAATAATTGCCTTTGTGAATTGAGAATTGACCTTCGGTTCTTGAGAACAATTCTCAGTTCTTACCATTTTATTATTTTTTTGCAACAACCTGATACACTTGTTGTGGTTGCATCATTCACCTTACAACACTGACCCTAATCCTTGACAACACTTGTCAATATTAATTTTCACTAAGACAATCTTAAAATATAAGAATAACCTAATCATTCTTTAGTATCCAAACATTCTTTCTCAAGTCTCCCTAAGTTTAAAACTAGAGTATTCTAAATACATACAAACCTCTTCAAGCTTTCTTTCCTTTTTCAAAAGAAAGAAAAATAAAATACAACCATCACTAAAGATAATATAAAAGAAATTGATCATATAGTTGTTGTAAGGCCAACACATGATTCATGCAGTGAAAGCCTCTCAAGATTGCCACTTTTCGGTGCAGCAGGCAGTGACGTCCCATGCGGCTAGTCAATACATTAGCTAGTTTCCCCCAGATCATGGGAAAATTACCATTAATTGTGATGGGTCCGTTTCAAGCACAACAGGTCTGGCGTCTTGTGGAGGTGTCCTTCGGGATGAAAATGGTGCCTTTTTGTGTGGCTTTGCAGCAAAGATACGTGTTTGTTCAATGTTGGAGGCAGAGCTTTAGGGTATTCTTCATGGCTTGAAGTTGGCTTGGGGTTGTGGTTTTTGTAATCTCAAGGTTTACACAGACTCCAAATCTACAGTAAGCTTACTGTCTAAAGGCTACTGCATTTTGCATCCGTGCTACTGCTTGGTGAAGGAAATTCATAATATCCATGGGCATCATGGAAGCATCAAATGGGTTCATGTTTTGAGGGAGACCAATTAGGTGGCAGACTCTTTAGCTAAACATGGCCTGCAACTAGTTGCAGACAGTCATATCTTTGATGTACCGCCTGCCCTTATTTATAACGCCTTAAGAGCAGATTTAGCATGTATTTCTTTCCCTAGGGGCTTTTAGTTTGGCCCTGGGCTTTTTCCAATTCACCAAAAAAATATAGTTGTTGTAAGTCTCTCATCAATAATTTACATCAAACATACTTAAAATGACAGAATGGTATTGAAACAAAATAAATTGATTTTAAAGTAGTCTATAGTATTGAATGTTTTATTTTCTCTATATATATTTGAAACAAGTTGAGAAACATTGAAGACATTCAATGTGAGTGAGAGTGATTCTAAGGAACATGAATGTTATATCTTTATTAAATGCATTTGAAGGTTAATGTTGGATTTTAGACTACAATAATTTTTTTTATTCATACGAGAATGACATAAATGCAAAATTGGTAGTTTTACTTAAAACTTTCCATTGTTGTGAGATAAAATGTCTTTAGTTAAAAGTCTATTTTGTCACATTCACTTTTTTGTGCCAAGCTTGATGTTCAAGGTTGTTTTACTTTACTTGGAACTTTGTTTTATCTTGAGCGTCATTAAAGGGTATAAGATGATATTAGAAAGATAGGACTTTGAATTGTTAATCGTATGGTCTTCAATTTCCTTCAGATTATCTGCCTATCAAACCAAGTGATTACTTGTATAAAATTTTATCCATCTTTGCTGAGTTTTGTGCAATTAGAGTGAAGTGTTAATCAGTGTTAATCATAGTACATTAATTGTCTAATCATCTTTGTTTATCTTTCATAAAAAAAAATATAGAGACAGACCATTTGACCCCAACAAATGAATAATCACGTAATAAAAAGAGTGATCCATCATCCTATTATAACTATCAAAATGGGTGATATATAATCTGTGGGCGAATACGGCTTCACCACAAATTATGAGTGAGGTGGGTTAAAAAAATATTTGATGCATAAATACGCACAATTTTTTTAACCTAGTTAACTCAACCCGCTAGTTAGACTACACTAGACCAACCCGCGATAAATCAAGTCAATTGTGATTTTATTTAACAAAAAGTCATTCTTAAATAGAATTTTACACTGAAATTAAAAAAATATTCAAATTTAATTTTTTTTATTTTTTAAAAAAATTCAATTCATAATTTTTTTAGATTTTTTATTTGTTATTTTTCACAATTTTTGCTTTTTAAAAATTTTCTTTTTCTTTTTGTTTAGTGACTGCAATTAAGTCATCGAACTTTAAACAAATTAAACCAAACTATAAAATCTATTATCATTTAATTTCAGTATAATTCACCTCATCTATCCACGTGACCATAAACTGTAACCAAAAAGTACAACCATAAAGTCATTTATAATGATAAGTGCGTTAAAATTAACCACTGGCATTAGGCGTAGTAGATTCACTGTGCCACCTATCAGTCACGGCTTTTGGTGAAGGATGTAGCATCATCTTTCTCAATAATCCATTCTCATCCCAATCTGGTGAAGGTAGAGAGGGTGGACGTAAATCTTCTTCATCTAGATGCTCAGGCATATCCTTCCCACTTTCAATCCTCATCAGCATCTTCAAAACCTCATCCATAGAGGGTCTCAGTTCCTTGTCCCGTTGCAAACATTGAAAAGCCAATTCCGCCACTGAAACCATCATCCTCTTTACCTCACTGTCTGAATCGAAACCAAGAGAAGGATCAACCAGCTCACTAAATGCACTTTGCTGAATCTTCTTTATGGCTAGACTAGACAAGTTAATCTCATCCCTATGCCTGCTCATATCAATAGCTGGCTTAGATGATATCAGCTCAATAAGCACAACCCCAAAACTATACACATCACTCTTGTTTGTAAGCTGGTAGCATTGGTGATATTCCGGGTCAACGTAACCTGGGGTCCCTAGTGGGGCAGTGGAGACATGCGTGACATCGTCAGGGAACAACCTTGAAAGACCAAAGTCTGCAACCTTAACATTGAAAGTTTCGGTTAGGAGAATGTTTTTGGTTTTGACATCACGGTGGATGGTGTCAGAAGCGTGGAGATAAGCCAATGCACTTGCGGTCTCTATGGCAATTTTCATTCTTATGGGCCATGGAAGAGTGCCGGGCCTTGCTAAATCACCGTGGAGATGGCAAGCAACTGTGCCATTTGGGACATGTTCGTACACAAGAAGTAGTTCATGACTGTGACGTGAAGTGCAGCCATAGAGGGACACGAGATTTCTGTGGCGCAAGCGAGTGAGGATGTGAACTTCGTTCATGAACTGTTCTACTCGCCTGTAGTTGTGCTCATATAGGCGCTTGATAGCAACTTCTCGTCCATCTCGCAGTTTTCCTGATTGTTCAAAATCAGATCACTAGTTATTCATTTAAACATAATAAGGAAGTAGAAGTAGTAAGGTTATAAGAGAAGAAAATATAAAAAAAAAATGAAATAAACTCTTTCATAAGTTAAAATTAACTTTTGTATAAGTTAAAAATAATTTTTGAAAAAGCTAAATAAGAGAATTTCTATAAATTAGTTTATGATTAAGTTAATTTTAACTTATAATTAAAAGAAACTTATTTTATGTTTTTTTCTTCAATAAATACTTATAAAAAAATTTATTCGGAGAGAATTTAAGTATCATTAATTTTTGTTCAATCCAATTTCCAATACAGAGAGAGTGGTGAGGGAATGGTTTACCATAGTAAACTGTTCCAAAGCCTCCACTTCCAAGTTGTCTGGCGTGGTGGAAATTATATGTGGCTTCTTCAAGCTCCTTGTAAGAGAAAAGAGGAATTCCAAAGTAGACCCTGCCATTTTCTGGGTCTGGACTTGAGCTGGGATCAATTACATCAGTGTGTGTGTTTCTTGATTGGTATTGGGGGTCTGAATGAGTATGTTTTCGTCTAAATACTATGCATCCAATTATCAGAATGGCCGACAATATAACACTTAAACCTACAATAGGGGGATTCCAACTTTTAATCTGACAAAACTTTAAAGATATGATATTTAGATCATAAATACGAAATCTCACACCCTGGACATCTATTAAACAATATATATATATATTACGAACGTTACCTGTTACAAGTCCAAGTATCAGCTTCAAAACTTTACTCTTATTCTTTGACACTGCAGATGAAGTTAATTGAAGAAATTTTTAAGTAAACAATTAAGCAATGAAATGTTAGGCTCACATTAGTCCAGAAAATTGACGACAGTAAAACTAATTCTAATTGCCATGATGCCAGTAACGTAAAGCAGCCAAGTTATCACTCAGCAATCAACTTGACTCTTACCACTGTGGTAGATAGAAAATAAGTATATGCTCAATCAACGACCAGAATTTAAAAATAATAATAATAATAATAATAATAATAATAATAATAGTAATAATGATAATAATAATAATAATAATAGGCACAGCCACGTCTAAGACGATACTTCAACCTTGACAATCTCACTGGTCTGGTCTAGAAATCTCACTGTACCGAAGATAAATATGTATTTGGTTTGGGGTCTTTCAGTCACATTTTCACAAAATTCACATCCAATTTCACAAATTACGTCATACATCGAAGCAGCTAATAGTTGCTTTAAGGATGACGTGCATCCAGGGCTATAAGACCTTCATCCAAACACACGGTAAGGAAACATTCGAATGGAATAAAGAATATATGAGAAATTTATGCAAAGCGTACCTTTGTCACAGTAGAACATTTTATTGTTGTCAAGCCGACATTGGCCTCCTCTGTTGTTATAGCACCCATCACAATCATTAGATAATACTACTTCAAGAACCATCTCAGCAGATACAAACGATAGAATGTCTTTGGTATCAGTCATGTCTTTTTTCGATAACTGAATAACTGAGCAGGATGAGAAAAGGCCATGAGCTTCCTCATTATTAGGAGAGGGAAGGCTGTCATAATAGATATCATAGTCAGGGCACGAGTGTTTAAAATAATGTGTTGCCGAGTGGTGGTTGATATGGAGGCCGTGTTTGCATCGGAACAGTGTTACATTAAATTTTATATGAATAGAATACAAAGGAGAAAGGGATGGAAGGCTATAATTATTGTTCAAAGTGTCGCATGCGTTTTCTTGTAAACGCTTGTGAAAATCATCATCAAAAATCGAAATCGTATTCTGCTGAGCGACACCTGTAAGCACTACCCTTTTTCCATTTTTCTCCAGCTCGATCGTTTTCTGGCGGGAAAGAGGATTATCACAATCATGTATCGCTACCAAGCCACAGTCTGGTTGTTCTGCTTTGGTGAAAGGGTAATGAAAAGTCCCAAGATGGCCACAAGTAAAGGAGTGTGGACAATCTTGGTGCCCATTTCCATAACCAGCAGAGAGAATGAGTGCAAGGTGGGAAAACAAGAGGAAGCAGAACAAATCAACTAGGGCCATCCCAAATTCCCAATATTTTGAGGAACAAGTGATGAATTCTCTTAACAATAACCGGATTCTCTATTAATGTAGTATATGTGATGTTATGCTTGGTGTTCTTAATCTTACAGTTACACCGGCTTCACAATATATACATGTCACGTATCAACTCATCTAAAAGAACGTCTTTGATTTGCAAGTTGACTTGGAAAATGAGCAAGGAAAACTTGGAGAAAAATAGATGTAGATTCAAACATGTTATTGTCTTCATTATTACAACAATGAACCCTGACCCACGACGTTTTCCGTTCAATTTCTTCAATTGACTATACAGCATATTGGCACAAAGACGGAAAGGGAATTGACTCTTCCAAAATCCACACGTTTTCCAATTTACAGTTCAAAGTTTTTTTTGGATTAGCGTGGTATTGATACGAAGTGTCTATTGCCAGAAACAGTGACTAATCTTTGTTGGAAACCATGAGCACACACAAGATAAATGTTCATCTTCCAACATGGTTTATTCCAATTTACAGTTCAAAGTTGGAACTTAGAACTTCAGTCCTTTGCTAATGGTCAGTAACAGATTGGGTCTTTTGAGAAAACTTGAGTACTGAACATCCAACAAAGTGGCAATTAGAAGCGCAATCAAATGAGAGTATTCTAATTTTGCAAGAAAATGGGATTTGTGAAGTAAAAGGGGGACAAAAATTAAGAGTTTGATTGGTTTGAGCGTACTTTTTTATATGTGTATTTTTTTCATAAATAATTACAAAATGAGATTTTGAAAAGAAATTGAATTTAGCACATTTATTATATATATAAATTAGAATAGTTATTTTGAACGAAAATATTTTTAAAATTTATTCTTTAATAAAAAAAATTAAAAAAAAAAAATTTCAATAAAAACAATTTTAGATATGTGTCTTAATCTCTTATTTCTTTTAATTTATTCTTTTTATCTTTATTTTTAAATTATATTTTAATATTTTTAAAAAAATTATCAATAATTAAAAATAACTTTATATTATAATAAAAATTATTTATTATAAATCTAAAATAGAATTTATATATTTAAAAATATTTATTTATTATAAATTTTAATTATATAAAATAAACATTTATCTTACACATTTCACATGCTAAAATATTAGTATAGCAATGGGCAATAAGACGGGTTTCATGGAGGGAATGGATAGTGACTAATGGTTCAGGTCAAACCGTCAAAGTCAGGGATAGGAGTATACATATTATGTAAAACGCGTCTTGACATGGTCGTAAGTACATTTCATCATTTTACATTTCATGGCACCTGGATTTCCCACGAAGGAAATGAGGAGAGAATTTCATAGCACTGCCACAAGAAGCTATGCTCGTTTGATTTTAATTGTAAGGCTATAATACGAGGGACGGTTCATATGATGGGCACGGCACCTAACCAATTGGTTTCCTTGAAGGAGATGTAGATAGTAAAATGTGAGAGATTTATTTTAATCTATTTTAACTCCATATTGATTTTTTCTTTTGTGTGTACAGGGGGCCTAGAAGCCCCAACAAAACTGTCTCTATTGCTAAATCAACTTATAGTTTCATTATTGAAATAATTTTTATCATAACAAATATTTTTAGTTTATAAAAAAGAAATTCTACCTCCATATATTATGAAACCGTGTACTTGTGTTTTCTTAAAGAAAAGTAATTTTTTAAAGGAAACATAATTAGAAAAACTTATAATAAATGCTATGGGTTAGTGTCTGTGTCTCAGGCTTAGGTGGCCCAACAGTTTAACAGATTGATGACCTAATGGCTCAATTAACTAATGAATAAACTGCTTATCTGACGTACAAAAGACGATATATGTGCGGAACACTGAATAAAAATTGAAAAATATCTCATAACAATGCCTGGAGAATCAAGAGAGGCAAGAAAAGAGTATTAACTATTAACAAGGTCTTGACTACCTCAAGCTAATGAGGCAGTCGCCTAAGGTCTTCATCATCTCAAGTTCTTAATTTTTTTATTTTTTAAAAATTGTTTTTAATTTAATTATCAAGTTATAAATTTTATTATATTATTTATGGTTAATTTATTAGTAATATTATTCAATTTTAAAATATGTATATAGATGTTATTGTAAATTATTTAATAAGTCTCATTATCCATTTGAAAAGTTATAAGAAAAATCATTTTACTTTTATTTTAAACTAAAAAAAATGACATTTTTTAGGAGAAAAAAAAATGACATTGAAATGAATATAGAGATTAACTTTCAAAAAATTAGCA
The DNA here is from genome assembly GCA_004329165.1 of Spatholobus suberectus. Lineage (NCBI taxonomy): Eukaryota > Viridiplantae > Streptophyta > Magnoliopsida > Fabales > Fabaceae > Spatholobus > Spatholobus suberectus. Next base: position 6,436,806 of record CM014735.1, read on the forward strand.
TGATCCATAAAACTTTTTTGATTAAAATTATACTAATAATGTTACGCGTTCAATTGAAGATAAAATAAATCCTTTTGGTTCTTATTAAATAATTAATTTTTTTTATTTTGATTATTTCGTATATATATTAAAGTAATTTATTTTCGTTTATTGACATCTTATTTGAATAAATTTTAGAATATGAAATCACTTTTAACCTTTTTATATTTGAATTCCAATAATTAAAAATTTTAAAAGAGAATGAATTGAAAAAATATTATATTAATTTTGAAACATGTTTAAGTTTTAGAGAGAATTAATTTAATATTGATGATTTATATTTTTTTCCCAAACTGAAGGTATTGAAAGAAACACTAACAAAAGAAATTAATGTCATATCAAAAGTATTAAACTATACTAAAATATTAATTTTTTTAAAATATATTTAATGTTTATAGAATATTATTAACAAGATTTTAATTTTTGCCATTCTTAAAAGATTTTTTTTTAATTATAATTTTTTAGATTCTATTTGAGATCATTAATGTTATAAGACAGTGATTGAATGAATTATGATAGAGTGAAATATTGAAATTATTTTATTGTAAAAATTTAATTAATAATTTTCTACTTTGAACTAGTAAAAGAAAAAAATAAAAATTGATAAGTTATATTTATATTAAATTAGGACTCAAATATAAAGTTTGTCTAAGACAGTGTTTGGATTAATAATAAATAATGGAATGGAATGAATCGGGACATAATAAAGCTAAATGAATTGAAATGGAATAACTTAAAAAATGTCATTCCATTGTTTGGATATTTTATAATAAAATGAAATAAAAATTCCATTCCATCAATGGAAAAAAGAACAAAATGGAATGAGTAATAACTTTTTAATTTTTATATTACCCTTACTTTAAAAACATAAACACTTCATATTTTATTTATTTTATGTCCTTACATGTTATTCTATTAGAAGCATAAAATTGAGTGGAAAGATACCATAAAAATGACTTGATAAAAGGTTTGTGTTATGTTTTGATTTTTGATATTTTTAAAAGTAATTTTTAAATATACCATAACTAGTATTTTAACCTATGCAGCATAGGATGACTATTTATTTTATATAACTAAAATTTATAATAAATAAATTTTTTTGAATATATAAATTAATTCTAATTAAACTTTGTAATAAATAAATGTTTTTGAACCTATAAATTATATTTTAAATTTAACTATTGATAATTTTTAACTACTGAAAGATATAAGAGGTTAAGAAAAATCCTTAAAAACACTTTTGTTGAAGAAAAACTCTTAAAAACGTTTTCGTTGAAAAATAGTTCATAAAAACGCTCTTGTTCAAGATAATTATTCTAATTTATATTATATAGAAAGGGGATATGTTAAGATTTTTTGTCATAATCTAGTTAGTTATTGTCATTCTTATCAAATGTTCAATACTCATGGAAAAAAAGAGAAAGAAGAGGGTGAGGCACACAGAGCAAATGCTAAAAAGTGAGATGGAAAATAAGAACTAATATGTATGACAAATATAATAAGGTTAAAAAAAGTCAATACATGATAAAATATTTAGGCTTCATCACATTCCTCTTAAATTGGAGAGGGAAGGAATAAAAGTGACTGTAAACAATAGAGTGGAATGAAGCTCATTCCATCCTTTTTTAATGAGCTTCGTCCAAATTTACAAAATCTAAATAATGATATCACTTACCTTTACATTCCATCCCCACTATTCTATTTTCTGCCATCAATCCAAACACAGTTTAAGACATAAAAATTTCAAGATATGGCCCTGGGTATGTAAACTGCTGAAATGTAGAAGAGAGTGTCGTAAATGGTTGAAATATAAAGAAAAAACTGTAAAGGAAGATAAATAAAAAGTATGATTTCTATTAATGGTTGGGGACCCTTAATTACATTTGATGTTTTCCTATTTATACTCTTCATCTAAAACAAAAGTGCTAGCCCGCTCCTCCCCTCCATGTTTTCATTTTCCGTGGCAGTTCTGGGTGCGTGAATACGTTGTGAGCAGCTAGCCTAGTGACCTTGAAACTGACCTCTCATAACTTTACTCGTGCAAATTTTCTTATCCCAGGTGCACCAAGTGTGCTCCAATAACGCTATCTAAACCCAAATCAAAGTATGTTCAAGTTCAAAATTAATTGTCTGAACCAATGTTCCAAAAGAAAGTCTAATTTATTTTATCACCAACACTATCATATTAAAATTTCTCCTTTAGTCTTGGTTTTTAATTTTTAATTAACCTATCTGTTAGATTTGTCAAAAACACCTAATGAACCCAATTGCAGACTAAAAATAATTATAATTAATTGACACTGTTGCTATGTATTACTAAACAATCTCTACGAATTCACGTGATAATTTTATGTTGGTTCAATAAGTTAAGCAATAAAAATTTAAGACATTAAACGGAAATCAATCATGTCATTTGTATGCTTTTTTTGTTAAGAAAATCCAACAATTTCCTTCATATAAAGGTTTTATGCATTATAATTGGTATAATTAATTTAAAACTCGCAACATTTATATATCATTAAAAAACTTATATTACCGAACGCGTAAATAAACTGACTGTTTCAACTTAACAAGTAGTCTTAAATTTGGACCCTAAATATGCAACTGTTTTAAATACTTAGAAAAGAAATTTTGCCGCCTATAAATATTTTTATCCAATAAGACTGTCTTTTATAAAAGATACATGTAATTTCTATCAAAAAAATATCATAAAAAACTTATAACATACCTTTACTGTGGTCCTTTAATCACGGTCATAATCTAAACCATTTTGTAACAAGATTGATAAAACTATCATAAAACAATCCCTCGAATGTCTAGTCATCAATTTTCACCAGTATTATTAAATTTGATCCGGTCGACTCAGTCAATGTACCCGCAGTCACTAGGATATTGGGTCAACTAATACGTTACTTGGTTGAACCACGCGTATACGCATATCATTTTATTAAAAAAAAAAATAAAATTCCAGTGATATGCTGATAGTTGTAGAATAGCATAGCAAACTCAATGACAATAACTTAGCCTTTTGGTCGTATTTTTGTGCCGGTTTTTCTAATATTCACATGTACTGTGTCCCCTCAGTCACCTCAACTCTTTGCTTGACTACAATGTGCCATATAAATTAATCATCCTATTCACAATTATACAAGCGGATGAGACGATAATGATAGTCTGACTCAACTAATAATGAGTGGTGAAAACTGAAAGTTGATGTGGTAAAAACGAATTATCAACAATTAACAATAGACCAAGTGATTAGCCACTGATATTAGGCGTAGTACATTTACTTTCCCATTTATCAGTGACCGTGTTTGGAGAAGTAGGGAACTTCATATTCCCCAATAATCCAACTTCATCCCACTCAGGTGAGGCTGGTGGTGGTGAATGTGCACAACTATGTGAAACTCCAACACCATGAACATCAGCCTCGCCTTGAACCTCTACCTCATCCTTCCCACTCTCAATTCTCCTCAGTTCATCCAACACCTCATCCATGGAAGGTCTCAATTCCTTTTCCTTTTGCAAACACTGAAAAGCCAACCCTGCCACTGAAACTATCATCCCTTTAACCCCATTATCTGAATCAAAACCAAGAGAAGGATCAACCAGCTCACCAATTGCACTTTCTTGAATCTTCCTTATGGCTAGATTTGACAAGTTAATCTCATCCCTGCTCCTGTTCATATCAACAGCAGGCTTGGATGATATTAGCTCAATAAGCACAACCCCAAAACTATACACATCACTCTTACTAGTAAGCTGGTAGCAATTGTAATATTCCGGGTCAAGGTAACCCGGGGACCCTTGTGGAGCTGTGGAGACATGTGTGACATCGTTGGGGAAGTCTCTTGAAAGGCCAAAATCTGCTACCTTAACACAATAATTGTTGTCAAGGAGAATGTTGTTTGTTTTCACGTCACGGTGAATGATGTCAGAAGCATGGAGATAAGCCAAGGCACTAGCTGTCTCTATGGCAATTTTGATTCGTGTAGACCACGGCAGCAAGTCAGGCTTCGCTAATGCACCGTGGAGATGACACGCTACAGTGCCATTTGAAATGTATTCATACACAAGCAGGAGTTCACGGCTGTGCCGTGAAGTACAGCCATAGAGTGAAACAAGATGTTTGTGATGCAAACGTGTTAGGATCTTAACTTCGTTCATGAACTGTTCTACTCGCCTATAGTTGTGCTCATATAAGCGCTTCACGGCAACTTCCCGTCCATCTAGGAGCTTCCCTGTGTTTTAATTTAAAGGTCTAAGTGATACAATAAGAACAAGACCAGAAATTATTGTATAGCATGAGACCACCACATGTTCGTGATTCCGGTCAATCTTCATGGGTTTATGGTCTCAGTCAATCTTCACGTGATATGTAGTCAGAGTTTTTTCAATTTACTAGACAGAATTAATAAAACTTTGTTACATGTCACATGGAGATTGATTGGAATCATGGACACTACAATAATTTCTTGAACAAGGGAGAGTAATGTGTGTCGAATTGTCAATTAGTAGTGTAGTGTTTAAGTAGCCTACCATAGTAGACAGTACCGAAGCCTCCATCTCCAAGTTCTTTAGTATGGTCGAAATTGTTTGTTGCTTCTTTGAGCTGCGCATAAGAGAAGACTGGAACTCTAAAGTACCCGCTACTACTTTCTCGATGAGGATTTGAGGAGGAATCAGAAAAAGAATCTTTTGACTCCAATTGTCCACCTGAGGTAGCATGTTTTCGTTTGCAAAGTAGAAAGAAAAACAACCCAATTATCAACATGCCTGGGATTCCAATGCCTAAACCTGTGGAAACGGGCCAAGAGAAAATATCAATTGAAGATACTATGAGACATAACGGATGCATGACTGCTGCTACTTTCCTGCTAGATAGAAATTAGCATTTATTGAGTTACACAAAATTTTAAAGAAGTTTACACTATTCCTGGAAGAAAAGAAATCGGCAGATCCTCTGTATTCAACAAACTGATGAACTTTCACACTCAGGATCAATGATTTTGGAGTCATATGTTGAAAAGAAATATCAAGTTATGTAAACAGTACATTACCTAAAGCCAGTTTGACCTTCGAACTCAACCGTTTTTTCGTAACTGCAGGAATTAGAAGAAACAATTTAGCAAACAACACAGATTTGAAGTGTGAAGTTAAAGTTATGCAGAGAAAAATACGGCATGCTAATTCTGAATGTTGCACACTTGCACTAAGCATACTAGACATTAGATAATTAATGAAAGCAACCCAGATCTTGCCATCCAAGTATAGTAAACACTAAATTCGAAATTTTAAGACAAGAAGAGAATTTAGATTAGACACATCAATGTCACTTCGCTGGAGCTGTTTGATTTGGTTTATGATATAGAAGAAGGAACTGGGGTTGGGGCATTTACAGACAATGTTTCACAAATTTTGGAGAAAACATTTAAGAACCTATAATGTGAAAAACAGATAAAAGCAACAAGTATTAGTGCGTTGCATTCATGGTGCTTGATTTTCCAGGGTTCTTGTTGTAGTATACCATTGACACAACAAAATCTCTCGCTGCTGTCAAGTTGGCACTGCCCTCGTCGGCGATAGTGGCAATCTGCACATTCATCAGTTAATTTTACTTCAATGAAGATATCGGCAGTTAGGAATGTAAACGGGTTTTTAGCGTCAGGCACGTCTTTAATTGGAAGCTGGAGCTGTGTACATGCTGTCAAAGAACTCGGAGTCGCATCATCATCTTTGATTGAGTGGCTGTAGTTGTAGTAGAGATCGTAGTCACGGCACTTTGTATAATTATACATGTTTGCGGGACGGCTGACATGGAGGGTGCGGTTGCACCTGAACAGAGTTGTATTGCCTTCGATACGAAAAGCAGCAAAGCGAAAGCAGTGCGGAATAGTATAGTTGTTTCGGAAAGCTTCACAACTTTCGTTCTGCAGAAGCTCATAGAGATTTCTGTCTCTAACCATTAAAGTTGTAGAACTGTACGGATGCGGAGTTAACTTTACAACCTGAAACCATTTTCCATTTCTCTGTAATTGGATCGTTTTGAGCTTATCTGGATCATCACAATTGTGTATGGGCAAGAAGCCACAGCCCTGGCGTTCTGTTTTAGTAAAAGGGAAACTGATATTGCCAACATATCCACAAGGAAATGAGGGCGGACACTTTCCTTGGTACCCAGCCGCCAAGAGAAGTGGAATAAGGTGACAAAACAAAAGCAATAATACAAATTCATAAACTCGACTCATCCTTCCTGAATCACCCTGTACGTCAATGAGCAATAAAGCGAGTAGAATCAACTAGGATTTGATTTCTCTAAACTCTAAAGTAAGCTCAAGTTCGTCTTACTTGTTTTTCTACTCCTCCCAATATAACCCCAACTTGAAGTGCTTGATACGCCAGTTGAATTAGAAAATGACTACAGAATACCCCTTGAAAAAGGTTCCATGGAAGATAGAAGAGGGAATGTGAAACCAAGACATACATACATATCTGGCCCTTAAGGAATTGAGACCAATTCTTACGCCTTGAAATAAGCACAGAGACTTGACTTTTTTGTTCTTCACTCTTCATAATCTCTTAACTGACTCTGCTTCAAAACTGCCCTTCTCCATCTGATCTGAATCTTCTCTAGGTCTAGGAGGCTTGTTAAACCGTGTATCAGACGCAAACCAGAATGAAAAACACTTGTGTGCATGGTAATGAACATTAAAAAAAATATATCACAACGGGAGGGTCCAGAGTTTGGAAATGCAGCGGGCCCTGGAGGTGGAAATACTGGGAAAAGAGTTAAGAAAAAAGAGCACCGAATGACGTTGAAAGAGTCTGGGGAAATAATAAGACAAGGTTAAGGAATGGTAAGGTCGTTTAAAGAGATTCGGTTCACACTTCACTTCAACGTGACTAGTCAACGAGGGCAGGGAGAAAACGCGTTCAAATCTTCATCTACCTGCCCACGTCATAATCAGTGTCTTCAAATTTCTGGGCAGTGGGCAACCTCCTCATCTTTTCTCCTCAAAAGCACAATTTCTAGTACTCTTCCTGTGTGAACTTGTGAAACTAAACGTCTGCTTAAAAAGGACTTGTCGAGTATGTATATATATATATAACAAAGAGGGTGGAAGTCAATCACGAGTGATCATTATACCAATCGTTAATTACATTTTTAGCCCAATATATACCCAATTTTAGTTGTTTAATAAATTTTTAATCAAATTTAGTCTCTCAAATTTTAATGATTGCAATCAATTTATTTTTCATTATATTTTATGGGTTTTGTTACAAATAGCACTGGATAAAGAATTAAAAAGTAAAAAAAAATATATATTAGTAAGTGTGACATTTAACATTATCAATATATTTTCATTGTGATTTTTAATTTTTTAAAAATTATCCTTAAGGCAATAGCAAAATTAATATTTTATTTATACAATATTTTTTAAATAAAAAAATATAAGAATATGACAAATTTAGATAAAATAAACTAATGAAATAACTTGATTGTAATAATTAAAAAAATTGATAAACTTAAATATAATAATTAAAATTTTGAGAAAATTAAATATAAACAAAATTTATTAAGAAATAAAATTGCACATTAACTATTTTCTTATATCAATTATCAAGTTACTTCTACTAATGCTGACCTTTACAGCTTACGCCCATAAAGAAAAGGAAAAACAAATCTTACTATTCTTTTCTAGTGACTTGACATTTTTTTTTTTAAATCACATGTATCTTCTACGGGGTCAATAGTACTTGAGTCAAATAGAACTATTATAAACAATAAAAAAAAATTGAATATTTAATATAACTACATATTCAAAACTTGAATTCAAAATTACTAATTAAACTGAAATCCAGTTGATTCTTGACATCATTTAAACAATAATGTGAAACAAACATTTTTCATTGATTATTTATTTGTTTCCCAACTTTGCATGGTCCATCTTATCTAACCAAATTTTTGTTACCCAATAAGATTTTCAAGTCACAATATAATATTTAAAACTTTAATTCTTTTATGGTGGCTTTCTCTTCCTTTTTTTTTATCTTTTCCTCTTTTTTTTTTGGAGGTGTTTATGGGTTGAATTGATTCGAGTTCAAGATAAAATTATATCTGAACCAATTTGGAAATTTTTTTTGCCCAATCCAAACTGAACCAAATTGATTAAAATCAAATTGATTTGGTTTGAGTTATCAGGTTATGATAAAAAAAAAATCATTATATTTTTTCAAATTTTATTTTCACTTATTGTATATTATATATAAATATTTAATTTTATATTAATACAAGGTAAAAATAAGAGGGAAAGGAAACTTTTTGTGTTAAAAAGACAAAATTATCTTTACTCCCTCATGCTTTTTTTATTTGTTAAGAATATTTATGTTATTTGTGTGTGTGTGTGTGTATATATAAGGATTTGTTAGTGTACACATACTTGTTTTTTAGTTAGAATACATTAACAAGTTATAACTATAATGTATCTTAAAATATATCATAGTGTAACTTACTAACGTATCCCAACTAAAACATAAGTGTGCGTACGTTAGCAAATGCTTGTGGGGTTTGCTAACATACACGCACTCACTTTTTAGTTAGACTATGTTAGTAAGCTATAATTACAATGTATCTTAAAATACACCAATAGTGTAGCTTACTAACGTACTATAACTATATATATATATATATATATATTTCTCCCATTTTATTTACTACAAAATCAAATAAAAAAAGATAATTTTTAACCTTTTTCCTTTCATTTTTTTTTAAACAAAACAACATTAATTATCATCTCATTTTCTATTCTTTTCTTTTATTTCACATTTTTTCTTTTATTTTCTTCTCTAAACGAAACATGCTGCATCCTATGCTAAATACCATAATGAAAAACAGTGTTACTGTTACACTGCAAAAGCTGGAGTTGATTGAAATTTTATCATCAAATTAAAGAAGTTTCATAACAAACATACTTTTCTCTTGTTGAGTACACTAAAAAAATGTTGTGGTGTCTCTAGTCTAGTCAACCATAACTACACTTAGTTGGCAACCCTTATCCTTCTCTTACAGATTGATTTAGGACTAGAATTAAGAGGAAGAATTGACCAAAAGAGAATCAGTGTAAGGAAGTAAAATTGGATTAGCAACCTTTCAATGTAGGCGTCTTATAAAAAAAAAACAAGATGGATAAAGCAAAACTGGGAAAACTTGGGAATTCATAATCAAAGGCAAAGGAAGTTCTTACCGTTCAAACTTACAACTAAGAAATGGACATTACTGCTTTGTGTATTTATATGTATATATTATCTATAAAACTCTGTCTAAAGTGACTATTTAAGATTTGAACTCATGACATTATTAATAAAGTTCGATTAAGTTGGAATATATTTCTACAGCGATCAACAATTAATGAGTACCACAAGTAAGAGTTGTTATGGAACTGTTTTTTACACTTTTTATAGTAAATACTTAATTTAATCTCTGAAGAAAAAGTTACTAAATAATTTCTCGAGAGAAAAATGCTTTATTTTTTAGTTTCTCAAGAGAGAAATACTAGTAATATACTATTGAACACATCTTTTCTAACACATTTTTTACAATTAACTGAAATTTATTAAAAATTATAAATTTTTTAAGTCTCACTTAATATTTAATGAATTTCTCTTATGATTTTAAAATTTTAAATAAACTTTAACCAATAATATAAAATGAGTTAAAAGGAGTGTGTTATTAGTACTCCTTTTTCTCAAGATGATTAATAGAGAAAATAGACTATGCACTGACAATATAAAACAGTTTTACACTGTCATCCAATCACAACTCATCATGTATGATAAGATTGTTAATTTTTATAATAACTATTTTAAAAGTCATACCAACAAAGATTTTTGATTGGTTGACAATGTAAAAAATTTTACATTGACAATACATATCCATTAAACTCTTATAAATATGATTCGTTCATTATATAGAAAAACTGAAGTGTCTCATATCTATAATCTTGAGTGACTAAGTAGTTAATTTTTATTTTTTAAGAATCAAAATCTTTCCAATATTCTTTTTCAGAGAATAATTTGGATATTCACTCTTTTTATGTGATTAAAAAATAACACATATAAAAAAAAACATTTAATTCAGATAGCGGATTAAATCTCAACAAGAGTAGTACTCAGGTTAAGTATCATCTCCCCCATCCATATTGCTAGCATATAAACTACCCTAAGAAACACGTTACTTTCAATATTTTATACCCTACGTCCAAAGTCCAAACATATCAGGCCGTGGGAAAAAAAAAATTAAGGTATAGTGCCATTGAATGCTTCAACTTTAGACCTAATTTCCAAGCAGGGTTCCTTTCTGAAAATTAAAGTGATATTGATCACCGAGTTGTTGTGAATTGTGACTATGATATTTCATAGCCATCATAGAATAATTACGTGAACAGGTAGTGTTGACAAAAAGTGTGTTAGATCTGTTCCGCCACTAGCCCATCAAAGTGGAGCAAAACGGGTTGGTCTGTTTTAATAATAATAATAATTTGGAATGACTTATTCATCCCGTTTTATTATCACAAGTTGATGGATCAGCCAACTTAAATAATAAAAAATAGGTAAAATAAAAATACAAATTAAAAAAAAAAGATAAAACGAGAAATTGTGAATAAATGTTATGATTAGGACAAAAAAATTTAGAGTTGTTTGTTTCCTATTTTTTAAAACTCTTTTCTGCATTAAAAAAAAAAGTTGTTAAACAAGAGTAGTTTTTGAAAAATATTTTCAAAAATAATATCATTTTTTCAGTTAATAAAAAAATCAGAATATTTTCAAAGTTGTAGCAATAACTATGAAGGCCAACACACAAACCCCAGTCAACTAACATGACAATAACATAAAGCAAAATAAACACAAATAGCCCTAAGATGCTATGTCTAACAAGTATCCCAGAAATGGTTAAGACTTTAAAATGATAAAATAAAAAATAAAAAACACAAAATTTGATATATGAAGAACTTTAAACAATTATTTTTTAAATAATTAGAAGTATTTGTTAAAAGATATTAAATGCTCTTTAATAAATATCTTTACCATACTTCTTAACAAAAAAAATCAATAGTTACTAGAAATATTTAATTAAGAATTTAACCTTTTAGATTTCAATTAAATAAAAGTAGTCAAGGATAATAAACTATGTATTTGTTAAATCTTTTATGGTGAGTAAGAGGGAGCGGCTAGATTTATAAAATATAGTTTGATTGTCATAAAATATAATTAAATAAGTAACTCTCACCTACTGGGAGAAGGCTCTTGTTGTTGTGTAATTAAATAAGTAACCATCAATCAAAGACAATATTCTGATTTGGATTGGAAGAATTTGAGGAAACTTCCTACTTTTCCAATATAAAAATCTTCTCATCGATTCCAATAGCTGAGAAAGGCTTCTTTTACTATGTGACTTTATAAACAGAACAGCTGCAATAAATCTTATCGAATATTACCTTCATACTAAATACTTAACTTTATCCTTTAAAATTATATGAGATGTTAATTAAGTAGATTCTTTAAAGATTTTAGGCATTAATTTTGTCTTTTAATATTTAAACGAACTTTAATTTAATCTCTCAACATATCTTTAGATTAAATTGATGCTTACTTTAGATTATGAAAGCCCAAGTTGATGTCTATAATCCCATGTATTTTTTGAAGGACAATTTTGAATGTTTACTATAGTCATGTGGCAAAAATAGACCAAGTTAGGCTTAATTTATTTTTCAAATATAAGGATTAAGTGTAATCTACTTACTTGATATTGAAATTTTTTTTTTTAAGGTCTAACCTAATTTAAAAAAGGAAAAACTCTAACATAACTTAAAAGTCTATTTAAATTTTGATTTTAGTTAAGTCTTTCAATAAACTAGTAGACCAATTTTGGAATAAACTAAGATATCTAATCTTTTATATCAGTCAATAGACTAAATTCAACAAGTATATATTTTCAATACATGAATAATAATAATAATAACCTAAAATTGAATTTTGCAACCAATAAACCTTAAAAAAATAATTTAACTTATTTATTTCATGGATCTAAACCGTATTAAGTCATATACTGATCCAAAACTATTTAAGTCATACGTCCTGAACAAACCATCTCTATTGACAAATAAAATGATTATGGAAATCCGTACAAATAAAAATGGAAATGGAAATGTCATCTTTAACCATTGACAAATAATATAGATTTTCAAACGATATTTATAAATAAACACCAAGAACGTGAATCTATATAAAGGGTGATTACTAAACTATGACTCGACCAGATCCAGAATATTCAAAGTCATATAAAAAATTGTGTATTGGGTCAATTGGTTGAATGGGTAAAGAAATTAGTTTTGAATGAGTATTCACAGTTGAGTTCAAAGTTTAATTTTATCAGTACTCGATCCTAATCGACATTGCTTTCATAAATTTAAAATTAAAATCATGTGTAAACCTGAACGCCATTAACCAGGCTCCCAACCCATGGCATTATTCATTCCCATGCAAGAGCCCTATTGATAATATGAGGATGACAGGGATAAAATTCATAGAGATTGCTCGAGGATGAGAGCGACAGAGAGATCATAGGCATAAGTCAAGTAGAGAAGTATATTTAGCCTTTATTTATTTATTTTTTTACTTAAAAGTTACTTTAAAATTAAAGCTACAAATAAGAACTTATAAAATAAAGTAGAAGTTGTTTGTCAGCTTTCATTTATTTTAGTTTAAAAGCTCCTTTAAGATAAAAGTTGTTTGGTAAAATATTTTATAATTTTATTTAAAACTAGTTATTCCATCAGAAAAAAAAAAGTATATTTATAAAATAAAAAATATTATGTTAAATTAATTTAATTTACATAAAATTATTTTAATGATAATAAAATTAAAATACCAAAATACAAATATTTAAAACTTTAATTTAAAAAATGTCAAAAGTTATTTTAATTAATAAAATTTTATTTTAAGAATAATTTCTAAATAATATATATAATATTAATTAAAGAAATTTAAATATTGATTACAAATGATTAAATATTTAGGTTATTATGATGTTTACAAAATTTAAATATTAATTACAAACAATTAAATATTTAAGTTACAAATTATATTTAAATTATTAAGTGATAAAACTTGCTTTAAAATTAAATAAAAAAGTATACATATTTTGAAAGACTAGAATAATATTTTTGTTTTAATTAAAGAGTGCACATTATGCTTGTCACAAGGCACATTAATAATTTTAATTGAAGGCCTACGTTGTTTTTTCGAAGGCATGACATTGTTCAGTAATCCATCTCGTGGGTTTGCATAGCTATTTGTTTTAAAATAAAAAGAAGCCCAAAAATAATACACACCTGGATTTGAATGGGAGTCCTACCATGAAAGCTCCGTGTAAGCCAATTAAAAGCTCCTTCTCTTTATAATTTTTTTCTTAAAATTAAGCTAATTATACTTTTAAGCTACCTTTTTAAAAGAGTGTTTGGCCTAGCTTTTCTTTTTAAAGAGAAAAAAAGGCACAAAAAAACTAGGCCAAACACTATCTAAGTCTCAAGAGGTATTGATTGATTGATAAAAGCTTATCGATCCTCCTATGTATAGAGTTGAACTTATTTGACTAACCATTTGTAACTAACTTCCTAACCAATGGTATACTCTAATATTTCCCCACAACCTGACAATGGTAACCATAGTCATCTTGAAGCGAAAAAGAAAAATCAACAAGATACATCAGTAAACAAAGCACAAACAAAACATATCCTAATGCTGAGTAGTGGCCAAAAATAGACCTAGGCCCAAAAGTAAAAAAAAAAAAACATAACTAGGCAAAATTGAGAGCAAGACACAAGTTCCCTTCAGTAATTCAACCATTCCATTTGAAACCCTAAGTTTGTTCTATGTTCCATGGCACCAAGACAAACCAAAAGTCGGTCCTGATGACAACTCCATTACTAAAGAAGATGGAACTTGAAACGAAACACAACTTGACAGAAGCAACGTGTAGCTAAACGGAACATTTGTCAAAGACTATAATATGGGCAACACAAAAGGTAGTGTTTTATCCTAACCGGAGTACAAGCATGACCAATCAAATTGGGACCATCAAGAATGATGTCAAAGGTCATGGCCTAAATGGGGAACATCGTTTTAATCCCAACTTAGCTCCGATATCCTAAATTTGAAAATCGCATTCAAATGTTCACCTTTTGCAACTTTTTCTTCCTCCTTTGCAAGCTTCACCTTCTTATTCAACTATGATTTCAAACCCTCCTTGGTGGGTTCCATGAGCTCCGAGTTGTCTCTTTCATTGTTCCTTTTCATATGAACCCTTCTTGTGTTTCTTGGTATTGGCGTAAAGATTGAGGTACTTTTCTCCTACTTTGGAGGTTATGGGTTGTAACAAAAGCTTGGTATCGCTCTAATACCATATTGGTAATCAAAGAATGAAAGGGATAGAAATCATAGACATAGGCCAAACAGAGAAAATAAAGATGATCAAATAAATTACACGTACTCCTATTTATACAGCTGAGCTTATTATGCTAAACATCTATAACTAACTTTCTAACAAACCAACTAATCATATGCTCTATTAAACCCTTCAAAACACTTACCTCAACAAGTGGGGAGGTAAACCAAAGAGTGTGAAAAACGTGCGGGGAGGCTAAAAATTCTACTTGTTCGTGCAAAGGCCAACTCTCTTGATCATGAAGTATTTTGGTATTTTTATGAAACATGTATAGCACCATTTGACATTTATGAACGTTGTTGATTTTTTTTATTTGCGGTCTAGATGTTGTAAAAATGTTACTTGAATTGTTGCAGACTTGTAGTTGGATAGTTGCTTTTAAATTTAGTAAGGTAAGTTGGTAATTCATACTTATGCCATTTAAAATTTTAAACGGGCCACTGCATTAAGCAAGATTTTGCTCAAAAATATGACTAAACATAAAAAAAATACAAAGAGGTCACAATTCTGATAAGGTAAAAACAAAGTCCAGCCTAATACTGGCCCAACCCAGTAAGTGTGGCCCATTATTGTGAATTTTAATAAAAATGATTAAACGTGAACAATGAAAAAAGAGTTCAAAATTTTGATAAGGCGGAAAATTTTCCAGCCCAATACTATCCCAATCTATTTCAACCCACCCAACACTCGACTTACCCCAGAAGGCAAGAAATCATACTGATGGAAGCGACTCAGAATTTTCAATCAGCAGGCCTAATCCATGGAAAGCAAAGAAGGAAAGTCTAAAATATCTTCCTAAGAGAGAGCTCACAATTCAAGTTAGTTTAAACTAGATCCTTGTCCTCTACGGAATATGCACTACTATCTATCTATCTATCTATATATATATTCTGACACATACCATTTTGTTACAATATTGTCAAACAAAATAAATTATGTTGCGTGTTCTTTCCCATTAAACGTCAGTATCAAATACAATTATATTTTTCATGGAAAATCAACAGTTGAATTATTTTAATATCTATTACAGTAATACAGTGTTCTCAGAAAGAGAAAACAAATTACAATAGCAAGTCCGGTTCACTACCTTCAACTTTTCTATGATCTCTGATATAATATTCAGAAAATAATTATTTGTCAGTGATTCGGTTTAATTATATTTTCAGAATGCTATTAGATTTTCGGCATCTTGTTAGGTTTTAAAAGCTCATTGTCAACAATAATGAATAGTAATAAATGCGTACAATTACTTTTTTTTTTTTTTTGAGGTCACGTACAATTTCTGAAACTTAAGTTATTGTTTTTTAAAAAATATTTTACATTTTAAAAACAAAAAACATGTTTGATAAAATTAGTTTTTGAAAATTATTTTTAAAAATAATATTTTTTTAGTTTTAAAAATTAAAGCATCTCTAAGTTATTTTAATTTTCTACTTTCAGTTTTTTATTATTTATATCCCATCTTTTCCTCCACTTCCTCTTGTCCACCCTCTTCTAAAAATTATCTTTTAAAATTATTTTACAAAATAATTAAAGAAAAACCACAAGCACATCCTTATCAAGTTATATATATATATATATATATATATATATATATGCTTGTGAGAGAGAGAGAGGGGATAGTATATCTCTCTTTTTCTTAGTGCGTTCTTTCAAGAGAATTTATATTGAAGGATTGAAAATCACTTTCTCCATTTTTTTTATTATAAGTTAACTTTTTATTAATTCACATATATTAAGAAAGTTTGTTAAAATTAGTTAATAGCATTGTTTTTATTAAAAAATGATCTAAACTTTTTAAAATTATTCTTATTTAAAATTCACTATTTCTATCAATTTCTCTCTTCAACATAATTGTCTTTCTAATGTCTCATTAATTTCAATATACTAGTAACAACTGATACATTCCACTATTGGAAAAGAAAAAAAAAAAAAAAATATATATATATATATATATATATATATATATATATAAGTATAAAACAATTAACATGATATAATTAAATATTAAGCATAGAATTGAAAAAATGTTTAATGATTGACAGATTTTATAAAATAATTTATATAAAAAAAAACAAAAATTTCTAAAATGTATCTTATAGAAAGGAACAAAAGGAATAAATATATTACGTTTAAGAAGTCAAAATGTCATAGTGTTAAAATCTTCAAAAATAAATATTTTAATAATTTTGTTAATGAATATGTTAAGAATATTGATAAAAAATATTTAATACACTAAAATAAATATTTCAATTAGTTAAAAATATATATTAAATAATTTGTATATTTTAAATATGATAAATATTTATTTCTTTAATCATTGACTAACGTTTTCATATTTCAAAAACTAAAATTTTCAAATAGATAGTTACAAGAATCTATAAAATAATTATTTTTTCTAAGTTTTAATAATAGTAACGACAACCTCGAAGAAGGTTCCATTTGGAAATCGGTGCAGGTAAAACGTAATAAAGAAAAATATTAATAACATAAAATATGATACATTCTTTTTCAATATATTAACGAATAAATAAAGTGTGAGTATTAAATATATTGTGGGACTCACATCATTTAGGTCCATTTGATTTAGAGTTTAGTATAATTGAATTTAAGAAAATTGATTTTAAATTGTTGAATATGATTGAAATGTATACTTAAATTAATTTGAATCACGTATTTGTATTGAAACATGTGTTTTTTATTAGAAAGTACTAAAGTTAATTTTATATTTTTAAAACAAATAAGGATTTAATAGACTTGTATTGAATTAATTGTGTTAGAAAAAAATGGTACACGTTATTACTAGTATTCCCCAATAATAAAAAACAAAAGTAAGAATAATATTGATAAAGAATAAAATTTAAAATTTCCATTACAAAATATTATATCAAAAGCATATAAAAAACATTAAATATTTATTTTTTGAATAATTAAAAATATTTACTAAAATATATTTAAAATCTTTTAATTAATATCTTTAGAGTTGATGTCATTAATATAACCCATAATAAAATATATACAATGAAAAGTAGACAAATCATCAAAAAAAAAAAAAAAAAAAAGTAGGCATAAGAGTTATCCATCATGGATTCAAAAGTCGGAGCGCCGTCCTAAATTATTGATAACGTATCAATCATGCAATTAAAAAAAAAAAAAAAGACGTTGTTTGTAATATTCAAATCCAGTTTTAAGTCAACTGCTTTTGATGATACAGGTGCGACTTTGTTTATTTCAAAACTGTACTAACATTAATTTAAAATTATTGCAGTACTATATATTCACAAGATTATTATAAATAATATTAAAAAACTGAAATAGAAAAAGCTTCGTATTCCTTCATCTCATAACAAGGTAACAAGGTAAAATATAAGAAAAATACTAACATCACATTCTTTAACACACTTTTTATTATTAATTAAAATTTATTAAAAATTACAAAATTTTAAAAAATCACTTTTTATTTAATAAGTTTTATTCATGATTTTATAATTTTTAATAAATTTTAATCAATAATAAAAGATATATTAGAATAAATGTATCGCTAATACTCTTCAAAATGTAATTATGGCTTGACTAATTACTTTTTGTAGCTATTCTACTATACCTCTTTATTTTTTTCACTCACATAACCATCATTCGAGATTTATTATACAAATGTCCATCCTTTCTTTTGCCAACCGAGCTGAAGTATTCAAAAAGAAGGATTTTAAACGTGGGTTGCAGCTGAAAATATGGGACAAGGGGAGTTGAACCTGGTCTTCTACAAACAAGAGACACCCATGAACCAATTGTGCTGTGTGTGTCATTGTTCCTTTATTACCTTCTTTAAATTAGAAAAAAAAAATTGAGGGAAGATATGAGTTACTACTAAAAAAAACCACGCACAGAAATTTGTGTCATTAATATTTACAAATTAAATGCACACAAATAAGTAATGCATAAGCATACTTGTGTCTAGTGTCATAAACAGAACTGTGGTATTGAGTTTTTTGTTGAGCAACTGTGATATACTGTATAGTCTCAATTCTGAATTTTTGTTTGCTAGAAACGAAAAAAACCCACCAATTCATATCAACTAAATAGTTTTAAACCAATTCTTCTACCGGTCTTTATATATAATTTCAAATTAACGCTTCTCACCCAGCCGTTGTAATTATGAAGTTTGAGTAAAGCTTACATGTCTCCATACGATTTTAATAACTACAGCGAACAAATTAAACCACTAAAATCATTTTGCACAGTTGTAATTAAAACAGTTATGCAAGTAATTAAAAGTATTGCTTTATAAGCAAACATGTAGATCTATATATAGCGGTGAGTCAAAACGGATCTCTCTCAATCAAATGGCTTCCATCTTCTCTATACACCATAAACTTGAAAACTGAAAAGATTAAGCAAGAGAGAAGAAGAGAGACTAACCTGGATCAGGATCATCATCAGGGCCACATTTGGCAGAATGAACTCTGTCAATGCAGTAGCACCTGAAAGTGTACATATCTGAATCGAACCCGCACCTCCCTCCAGTAATATTGCACTCGCCGCAGTCACTGGCCTTCCACGTCAGCGAGAACCCTTTTCTCAGCGCCTCTTGAATCCCTCCTATTCCGTCTTCCACTACCGTATGCACAACCTCGCGCTTGCAATTCTTAGACACAGAGGTTAGATTTTTATCCTCCTTATACAATGCCACAACTGAACTCGTTTCGTTTTCTGCAGAACACCCAACTGTGTGCTCTTGCAGCGAAGGTAATAACTCACAGCCGTAGAACAATATCATGTCCTTTTGGTTCGGAGCAAGATGGAACACGTTACTAGGAGGAAGAGTGAGATTCCCGGTACGAGGAAGACAACCTTTGGTGGTGTTTGGTCGTGAAATTGAGAACGCAGCATTGGACACTCGCAGCGACTGGTTTTGGTAGAATATTTGGTGGATGATGTGTTGGGTATTAGACAGATTTAAGATTGGGAAGCCATTTGGGGCACAAGAGATGCCAAAACCAGGGTACCCACAAAAGGATTCCTGTGTTCCTTCGATGTAAAACGGATAGCTTATACTTTGGTTGTTGCCGCAGGTTTTGGGTTGACATGCAACGAATTTTGGGTCGGGAGAACAGGAAATGTTTCTGGCGAGGAGATAGAAGAGGACGATGTAGGAATGAATCAGGGGAGAAGAGAAGGGTTTGAGGATAAAGAAGAGGCTGTTTCGGTTCATTTTGGAGGGTTGTCTTGTCTAGTTGTGGATGGAGAACATTGAAGACGGAGAAGAGAAATATACAAAAAAAATGTGAACAGTGAGGAAATGGCCGCGTACGGGTTTGACCTTCCAACTGGGAATGCAGTGCATGCTTCTGTGTTATGACATCTTTGAGTGAAAAGGAGTTGTCTAGCTGTCTCTGCCTCTTATCTTTGAATAATTATTCATCTCCACAAACACAAACAAAGGACAGTTTTTTTAAAACAAAAAATAAAATAAAAATAGGACCTCATGTAGGCAAGTTGAAAATGTTGACCAACTTGCCACTTTCTGACCTTTCGTTTTTTGGACTTTGGGGTGGGGAGCAGACCTCAGAGCAAGAAAGATTTATGTTAATCCTCCTGTCATGTAAATTTATGAATGACAAAATGTATTTATATATACAATTTTGTATAATATTTTGTGGGAGATACGAAAAAGGAGAGAAGTGTTGGATAAAATAGTAAAGAAAAATAATGTTATAAAAAGTATTATAAGAAGGTGTTATGTGAATAATATAATTTTTTATGAATTACTTATTACCTATTAGGTCTAAAATCTTTGTTCATTGTGAGTTCCCTCGGTTGGAGGAAACGGAGAAGAGGATGTGAATTATTTATTTATTTATTTTACTTTGTTTGATTTGATAATTTAGAGGATAGAAAAAATGAAAGAATTAAAATCCCTTACCTTCTTATCTTCTCTTCAATTTTGAGAGATTTGAAGAAGAGGAAAAGTAATTTATAATTTTTAAATTACACTGACTAATTTTTTCTATAATTTTATCTTACTTCTCATTTTTTATTATTATTTATAAAAATGTAATAGTATATTATCTATGTTTTCTCTCCACTTAACTATGAATACTTATGTGACAATTCTCTTATACGGTTATCTAGTTGAGCGTTGCATATTTACTTTGAAAGAAGACATAATACTATATTAAGTTGCATTAACATTTTTTGTTTAATTTCTAAAAATGCCTAGTCATTAATAATCATGGGACAAGAGAAATGGTGATCGTTCTTTAGACCCGATTTGGTAATTTGTGGGTATCATTAGGCTTCGTTTATAATAATTTTCATAAAATAATATATTCTTCTTTAACAGTTACTACTTTGATTTAAAGTTTGGCCTTTGTGTTGATAAATTTTAATTTTCGATCAAAATGGATACTATGAAGGATTAAGGAGATTTTTATTGGATTTAGCAGACTCAATGGGGGCCTAATCTAAACTAGTGTAGCATTTAAGGGCCAAGCGTGTCGACCAAAAAATGTAACTAAATAGGGCCTCTGCCTAGCATATAAATTCAGGACAATGACACACCATTGACCCAAAAGAAAGTAAGATGACTAAATGATACGGATAGGTAAAGTAAGAGGACAAAACTCGTCCACTTCACACAGGGGAAACACAAGCTTTTAAGTGCAAGGTTTGATTCCACAATTTCGATAAAAGTTTAATTTTTATGCTGTGTTACATTGTTTTTTAATTAAAAATTATGATACGTGTAATTTTTAAGGTAATTATTATAAAAATTAATAAACTTATCGTATATGATAATTTATGATTTTACATTGTCAATACATACATTATTAACTATTTACTTTTTGGGAAATAGAATTTAATTGATTTATATTGTCAGTGTAAAAAAAATGTATTATTAACTATTAAAAAATTACTATTGAAATAATTTTTAAGATAATTATTATAAAAATTAAAAAATTTAACATGCATAATGATCTATAATTATATGACAATATATGTTGATGTAATTTAATTAAATTCTTGGATAATATCATTCCTCTCCAAGAGTCCTCACCTCCCTCCCGGGGACAAACTTAAAGTATTTTAAAGTATATTTGAAAGTAGAATTTTGAAGGGAAAAAAAGGAGACAAAAATTCCATTTTTCAAAATATTTATAATTTAATATTTTTAATAAAAAAAATAAAATGATAAACAATATAAATTTAATTTTCTTATCTTTTATTTATTTTTATAAATATTATGCAACTCTTAATTTAAAAAATAAAAACTTGTCTTTCCTTTTTTTCTTCAAAATTTTATACTCAAACACGTCTTTTAAGTGCTTTTGGACAATCAAAATTGGAGGTAACAATTGCTTCGAGCATGTAGTTAAAAAACAAGTGCTTCTAGTCTATCGACATTCGGAGCAATCTCTGGTTTCATTATGATCACAAGGGTCGGGTCTTGTTCACTATTTTCTAAGAACAAGTTGTTTCTTTGCTAAGTGTGAATTCTCTTTATTTGAGTTGCCAATACATGCAGTTTTCCTCTAGAAAAAATGCCCCGGGAAAATGAAAAAGCAATTTAGATACTTATAAATTTTACATAAATGAATCATAATCGCTCCAACAGCATGGGGTTACGGAGGGTTTATTTCTTCAATCTTTGATGATTGCAAACTGATCCTCCAATATGACTGATGCCAAATGACCAATAGCCAGATTTTAGTCCTTAGCATAGAATAAAAGTAGAGTCATTTTCAGAGCACCCACATCGATCTTGTGGGTCTCCCCCTGTTGATAGTGGAAATTTGTTTGAAAAATCGAAATGGCTTCGATTCTTAATAGATAACTTCTCACAAAGATTCTAATCAACAAATAGAGATTTTTAAACGAGACTTAGAATCTAAAATTTTAATACAAATTCTTTTATTAGAACTAGCAGTTTAAGACTTTCAACTTAAAAATAATTTGATTAGTATTTCATTATTCAATAGTAATTTCATATAATACTCAAATTTGTTATGTTTTTCATACACATTGAATTAGTATCAAATTCATTTGTAACACGTATAAGTGTATGATTTCGAGATATTATAGAGTAATTGAATAAAAGCATAAACATAAAATTAGATTGTGAAGGAGTTATTGAAAGAAGAAAGAGTTATAGACAGTAATTGCAAATAACTAAAATGCATTGAAGTAAAAGATGAGTTAGAACATACACATTTTACTCAGGACCGGTAGCCATATGTGCGGCATGTATGGTGTACAGGATTTTGTGTGAAATGTCAAAACTAAAGAAAAATGACTACGAGGTCGTTTATTTATAGACATTCTAGCCAACGATAAAATCACTACAATAAGACACATATACAACATATAAATAACTTCTAAGTAATATGTTGACACATGTACAGACCGTCTTCTAGTAGTAACTGCTTCCAATGTTATTATGATTTCCTTTGTACGTCTTTCTGATTTGTCCAAGATCTTTTGTCGCATGTTACTTGAATACTTCCTCGAACACGTTTTAACTTCTTTCTCAAATGAGGGATCTTTACTTGAATTCCTTGAAGATTCTCGATTTAAACACTTTTCGAGCAACTTTCTTGCGTACTGGTTCTAATTATGTCGAACAAGATATTTCGACAAAATCTGAATCTTATCAAAGAAAGCACATGTTTGATAACTTGCCCTCGTGTATGTCTTTTCGACAACTACATTCGACAAATTTCATAATGACCTTAACAGATGCCCCCTAAAAATATTTTGCTTGAAATTAGTCAAAAGCATATGTATTTTTATAACTTGGTGATTTCAAATTGTACTTTCAATCTGACAACTGACGATTGATTTCCAAAGGGTATAAAGGTCTTCTGATTCTTCATTATGGTAACGTGCCAAAGATGTAACCGCCAATATCACATCGTGCAATGTAAAATTTGACTTCCCAATACCTCATGATGATTTTACGGTGGTATATCTAGGGATATGATGGGTTAAAAGATAATCATTTGAATTTTAAAGTGGATATTAATTTCCCACTAATCTAAAACCTTTATATATAAGATAACGTAAAACCCTTTCTTCTTCACCTTTTCACCTTAAGCTTTCTTATTTCTCACCATCTTCCCTTTTCCTAAGAGTTTCAAGATTCTTCCAAGTTTCAAGCTTTCTTTCTCACTATCATCAGCAATAGCTTCATCTTCACAAAAAACCATAACAATCTCCGCAAACAAGTCTCCTATCCCTATGGCAATAGAAGGCGGAGAGCTTCTTCAGGTAGACGGGAAGAAGTTCGTTCCAACTCCTTTCTATGAAGAAGAAAGTATGAAAACCTGGGCTTCGCAGGTACTTATTCCTTTCTCTATAGGTTCTTAGAACCTCGTTTTTCTTAGGCCGTACAACCCCTATCTTTCTCAAGAGAAACTTTCTTTGTTTCTTCCTTCTTCTGACCAAGATAAACCTTTGATTTATGGTGAGACTATAAAAGCAGACTTCATTAGGGAGCCTACTAAAGTGTTTAGGGCTTCGCCTCCAGTTTTGAGAGAAACATACTTCCACTAGTTAGATAGAGTAGAGGAAGTCAAACAAAAGGCTTGGAAAAAATTAGGAATATATGATTTTTTTTTAGCTAAGTCATCTAGATGTTTCTAGGCTTAACATCCCGATGCTTGTTGCTTCTTTTCAATTCTGGAATAAGAGCTGCCATGCTTTTGAATTTCTTTGCGGATTTGCTAGCCCTACTCTCTTGGACATAGCCGCAATAACAGGTTTGAAACCCACTGGCTTATCTTATAGGTTAAATTTATTTAAAGAAAAAATAGATATCGAGAGCGTTCCAATGAATTGGGACATAAAGACTTATAATTCTTACATTCTCGAACACATAGGGGAAAGACTTGCCCCTGTAGATGATAATGAGAATCTTGCTTTCCTTCTCTACTGGTTGGCTTCACATGTATTTTGCACTCGATCACTACAAGTGCCAAAATACTATTTCAATCTTGCACAAGCCCTCCATCTTGCCAAGAATATTTGTTTAAGCAAATTATTGCTAGCTTCTCTTTACTCTGCAATGGATGAAGCGATCGAATTGCTGAAAATGCCTAAACAATTGAAGAACATTACTGGACCACTTTGGCTTATGCAGCTTTGGCTAAATGTTATCCTCAAAAAAAGAATACCTCTTTCAGGAAAGCCAACTAACTAGCTTATCGAAGGTGCAAGATTAACTTATCTGACCCCAAGTCATAAGAAGAAAGTTATGCTCGAGCATTCAAGAGATATATCAAATTTTTTCTGAGTTTTCGAGAATTCAATGAGGACTTGGCACCGTTTATTAGGCAAGACTTGATTGGTCCAGATTGGCTTAAAGTAAGATTTCCTCGAGAGACTCCTGGTCGCCAATCAGAATTAATCGAAATCTGGAAAGCCTTCTTAACTTGAGATGTTATTTTTGCTAGCTTCCAGTCTAGAGATATTTGATTTTACGCTTACCAACCACAACTTCTTGCCCGACAATTTGGTTTATGCCAACTCCTACCAATTCCTTTATTCAAAAAGAGGCATGAACCAGATTCTCTAGCTGGTCAGGAAGATTTAATCGGCCCTACATTGGAGGGAGGTTGGAGGAAAAGATTGCCCAAATTCAACCCAATTCCTTTCGAGAACTGTTTCCTTTCTATACAACCTTTTGATGAGTGGTGGCAGGGTTACTATGCTCCTCAAGCGATTTCATCGATACAATGTTTCGAGAAAATAACTACCACTTTAGCATCTTTGCAGATGCCAAACATAACGAAGGTAAATGGAGTCTCAAATCAAAGATTGTGAAATTCGAAAATTTTTACCGTACCTGTTATCGTCCAAATGACATTTCTTTAACTATTAGAGAGACAGCCTCTTCTTTAAAAGGAAAAAAAAAATAGAGCTAATCAAAAAATTATTATTCCTTTAGGAAAAACTGACTTCGAAAAATATTGCCCCAATAACTTACCTCTTTTGCCTACTGCCCCCTTTGGCGTAGCTAAAGATTTGAGGTATCCTATTTGGGCTCGAGAACTTCATAGTCTTCTAACCATTTTTAGACATGAAAGGATTCCAAAAACTGAACGAGCCATTTTTGCTAAATTTTACCTCGATGATTTCCTTGAACCTCTTTACTGGCTGCACTATGATATAAAAGATGTCAAATTGTTGACGAAAACAAGAATCGCTAAGAAACTCGATATTTAATTATCGAATTGTACCCTTTCAACATTATCTTATTTATTTTTGAATTCTTTTCATAGCTATGAAGCAACCTGTTCCAGTAAGAACAGAAGAATGGGAGAGTGGAGATGAAGACTCTCTGCCTTTGAAAACAAGGAAAAGAAAGGCTTATAGCAAAATAGATGCTGTGGTACCCAACAAAGTAAGCATTGTGATTTCTTGTTTTTTGATAATTCTCTTTTGACTAATATTCATTTTGATGCCAGGCTTCTTCGAAAACAGGGACCCCTAAATCAGTTGCAAAAAGGAAATCGAAACAAGAAGTTGCATGTAGAGCTTCTTTAGAGAAGACAGTGAGTATTTCAAATTTATAATACATTTCCACCTTTCTATTTTTAAAGCCTATCGAAACAAGCATAGTAAAGTCATATTTTGCTCGATTTATTATTATTTGTCAATCATAAATATTTTTACTTTGTGTTTTCAGCCTGATGTTAATGAAAAAACTACTCTAGAGGCCAGCTCAACTCTTCAAAAAAAAAAATCCAACAGAAATAGGTGCACAACTTGGCCTTTCCTAACCATGTATACATTATACTTATTTTTCGAATCATTCATACTGATCTTACTTCGATTTCTTTTTAGGACTAGGTTCGTTGAAAGATATTTCTATTCATCTCGAGACTTCTGAACCTCAAGACAAAGGATCTATAAGTCAAAGTGAATCCTCCCCTTTGGAAAAAATAGCTGATCAACATGAGGGAGTTATTCCAGTCGAAGAGGAGGAAGTTTTCTAGCGAACCTGAACATAATGATCTAATGGATTTCGACCAACCTAGCCCTGTTGTTCTAAACGAGGAGTCCAATGAAGAACAAACTACCACTCCTGAAGAGTTTGAGCAAGAAAAAGAAAAAGAAAAAATGCCAGAGCCAGCTCCTACAGCTATTGCTAGCAAATCTTCTAGTTACCAAGTTGCTAATGATCCTCCTGTATTGGAGTTAGAAGGACTGGAAGAGGAAGAAGACATTTTCGATATTCTCACCAAGTGGTCGAGCGGCCATTTCTTCTCTTCCAAACTCTCTGAAGCTAGCCAAAACAAACTTAATAATAAAGAAGTCTTCTAACAAGCATTTAATCACTTCGTAAGCTTGGCTTTCGATAAAGATCTGCTCACTAACTTAGCCCAAGCAAACTATAAGAAAGAAATGGAAGCTACTCTCAATAAGCTTGGATTCTTTGATAATGAATTCTCTAATGACTAAAGAGATGTGATGGAGTAGTTTTTGGATATTTTCAACACTACACACAAAATTCAAAAAGACGATCGACAATGCTTGGATATTATAGAAATGATTGAAAAACAAAACTAAAGAAGATCGATCTCAACTTGAAAAAACCAAAACATTAATCGAAAGTCTTAAAAAGGACTTTGACAAGCTCAATCCATCTCTGAATAATTTGAAGATCAAAGAAAAAGATTTAGAAAAGCAGCTCGAGCAAAAAGCTCTTGGCAAGAATCAGAAAAAGCATAAAGAAATATTTGACGCCAAAGAGAACATCAAGAAGAGTCATAATGAAACAATGGCTTCTGCAAAAATAATTGCTCAATCTTTAAAAAGCCAATGAAGAAGATGTCTTTGGAAGAAAAGCATGCTAAGCTTTCGACTAAATTACGTGATTTAAACAGGCGTCATAGGAGGCTAAAAGAAAAACTTCCTTGAATAGAGAAATTTTATTTTTATATTTTATATTTTATTATTATTATTATTATTATTATTTATTATAATTTTTATCAAAACAAACTTCTGTACATAATTATTTTAATGAAATGGTATTTTAATTTCTATAATTGTTGGACTATATTGCTTTAGATATTTTCCATTAATTGACATAATTTGACTACCTGTATTAATTTCTCGAATCGAATAAGCATTATTGGAATATACTTTTTCGACAATATATGGTCCATCCCAACTTGACGACCATTTACCATAAGTTCTCGATTTCTTATCCATTGGTAAAATTACTTTCCAAACTAAGTCTCCAACTTGAAAGGATTTATTTTTTACCTTCTTATTATAAAATCGAGCAATCCTCTCTTTTTGTCGAATTATATTCTCTAAAGTGAACAACCTTTCATAGTCTAAATTATTCAATTTGTCAAACATGAGATTCCAATAATCTTGAACAGGTAACTTATTTTGCCTTTGAATTCGTATTGATTGTAAATTAATCTCGATTGGCAAAACAGCTTCATGACCATAAACCAGTCGAAAAGGCGTCAACCCTGTAGCTCCTTTTGGTGAATTTCAATAAGCCCACAAAATTTGACTTAAAGTTTTATGCCAACTTCTTGGTTTTCTACCAATATGTTTTTTGATCAAGTTTATCATAGTCTTATTTATGGCTTCTAGTTTACCATTTGCTTGGGCATAATAAGGAGTTAAAGTTATTAATTTAATACTTCTCGATTTAGCATATTGAACAATTTTTCGGCCAGAAAAAACAGTTCCTTAATCTGTTGTAATAGTTTCTAGAATGCCAAATCGATGTATAATATATTCTTCAATAAAATTGAGTATGTCATTTTGATCAACATCTTTCAAAGCAATTGCTTCAACCCATTTGGTAAAATAATCTACTACAACTAGAATATATTTATGCCCCTTCGATGAAGGAGGATGTACTTGTCCTATTATATCCATTGCCCATCCTCGAAATGGCCAAGGCTTAACAATTGAATGCAATTCACTCACAAGAACTTGTTGAATTGGGCCATGTTTTTGACATTCTTTGCAAGATTTGGCATATTTTATACAATCTTTTAAAATTGTTGGCCAATAATATCCTTGTCGAAATAAAAGCCATTTCATTTTCTTTCTAGCTTGATAGGATCCACAAATGCCTTCATGAATTTCTGCTAAGGAAATATATGCTTCAACTTCACCTAGACAACGAAGCAAAGTACCATCTATTCCTTTCTTATACAATTTATTACCCCAAATGGCATAACTAAGAGCTCCATATTTAATCTTTTGATCAACAGACGTGTTGGGATTTTTCAAATAGTCTACTAATGGCTTTCTCCATTCATTAGCAATCAAGATATTAATATTAAATTCCTCAAACACATTTGGTAACTTATTTGTCACACTAATCAATGATTCGAATTTCTGTTTGGTTAACTTTTATCCTGCAACAATTTGTGTAAGTCATTTGCTTCGCTATTTTTGATTCAAGAAACATGTTCAAATGTAACTTCATCAAACATATTTAACAGTAAAATTGCTCAAGAAAAATACTTAATTAGATTCGCACTAATACATCTATATTCTCGAATTAATTGTTTGATAACTAACTAAGAATCCCCTCGAATTAAAACATTCTTAGCTCCTAGCACAATTAGAGTTTCTAATCCGACTATTAAAGCTTCATATTCTGCTTCATTGTTTGAACAAGGGGGCTTTATTTCAAACATTAATTTAGTAGGCATGTAATTAGGAGAAATAATTACAGTGCCAACTCTTAAGCCATTAACATGTTTCGAACCATCAAAATAAAGTATCCAGGATTTCGCTCCTATATAAAATTCTTCAATATTAACAGGAGTATGATCAGCCATAAAATTAGCAACTATTTGACCTTTAATTGCTTTTAAAGGAGCAAAACTTAGAGAAAATTCTATAAGACCTAAAGCCCATTTTCCAATTTGATTATGCAAAATAGATTTGGACAAGATGAACTTTATTATATTATTTTTGGAGAGTACAAGTACATTGAATGGTCTACTGTAATATCTCAGTTTTGTACAAGAGAAATATAAACAAAGACACAATTTCTCTATTGGAGTATATCTAATTTCAGCATCATTTAACATTCGACTCAAATAATAAATAGTCCTTTCGACACCATTTTCACCATCTTGGACCAACATACTGGCTATTGTCGATTCTGATGCAGAAATATACAACTTTAACATTCGACCTTTCATTGGTGGAACCATAACTGGTGGGTCAGTCAAGTATCTCTTGATTTCCTCGAAAGCATCCTCGTGCTGCTTCTCCCATCTAAATTCAGCTTCATTTTTTAGTCTAAGTAATTGAGAAAAAACTTTAGTTTTCCTAGATAGATTAGATATAAATCTTCGAAGAAAATTTACTTTACTTAATAATGATTGAAGTTCTTTCTTATTTCAAGGAGATATTGTTTCAAAAGCAGCTTTAGCTTTGTTTCTATCTATCTCGATGCCCTTTTGATGGACAACGAAACCTAAAAATTCTCCTGCAGACACACCAAAAGCACACTTAATAGGATTCATCTTTAAACCATGTTTTCTCATTCTTTCAAATGACTGTCTCAAATGGTTTAAATGATCATTTTTTGATTCTGACTTAACAATAATATCATCAATATAAACTTGCATAAATTTTCCTATCAAGTCATGAAAAATGAGATTCATTGCCCTTTGATATGTTGCACCAGCATTTTTTAACTCAAAAGGTATCACAATCCATTCATAAGTGCCTAAAGATCCTAGGCATCGAACAACTGTTTTTGAGATATCTTGTTCTGCTATATATATTTGATTATAACCCGAATACCCATATAATAAACTTAGAATTTCATTTTCTGCTGCTGAATCAACTAACATATCAGCAATAGGCATTGGGTATTCATCCTTAAGAGTAGCTAAATTTAAATCTCGAAAATCTATGCATACACGCATTTTACCATTCTTTTTAATAACAGGAACAATATTTGAAATCCAATCAATATACCTGGCTATTCTTATGAATTTGGCCTTCAATAGCCATTCAATCTCCTCTTTTATCTTCAAAACCACTTCTGGTGCAAATCTTCGAGGAGCTTGTTTAACTGGTCGTTTCCCTTGCTGGATAGGCAATCTATGTTCGACCAATTCTCGACTTAAACCTGGCATTTCGTTATAGTCCCACACAAAACAGTCCTTATACTCTTCTAATAGTTCAATAATCTGCCTACGCAGACCTTTGTCCAACAATTTACTTACATAAGTTGGCCTTCGATTTACTTCATCTCCCAAATTAATCTCCTCGAGAGGATCTTGGCTTCCATTTTCATTTTTGGGGATGTAATCTTCTCGAAGCCTAGAGAAGAATTGTCATATATACAATCCATCTTTTGATATTCTGGTTTTGTAATACCTGTCTTTTATAAGCTGTGCATAAGTGGTGGATAATCTAAAAAGAGAAATTAAATCTAAATTCAATATAAGTGAACAATTAATAATATTTGATTATGTCAATTTTAGTGGAGCTTTCTATGGAAATTTAGCCTGCTTGGATTTCAGTTGTGCAGAGGTACACTGTGAAGGCTGACAGTGTAAGATTTGCAGCATGTTGATTCCTAATCAAGTGATTGATTATTTAACAAGAAGGATTAAATTTATTGTCCATTGGAAAATAGGTGATAAAAAGTTGCATGCTATCCTTGTTTGAGATTCTGTAAAGAAATCTACGAGAATCTAGTTGTTATGATATCTGTAGGACTGGCACTGATCTATGCAGTTGGTGAGTAGTATAAGCCATAGAATTTAATCATAATTAATTTTAAAATTAATTATGATTAGATTCTATTTAATTGGATAGCTTTCCTTACCTAAAAAGGTTGAGACATTGGTTTTTCTCTCTTATCATTCTAGATCGTCTATCGAGAAGCCTGTTTAGAATCCTATCAGATAAAGTAAAATCCAACTGCCTGATTAGATAGAGTCAGTTCAGTCATGACCAGAGA
Organism: Spatholobus suberectus; assembly: GCA_004329165.1. Classification (NCBI taxonomy): domain Eukaryota; kingdom Viridiplantae; phylum Streptophyta; class Magnoliopsida; order Fabales; family Fabaceae; genus Spatholobus; species Spatholobus suberectus. Next base: position 6,468,320 of record CM014735.1, read on the forward strand.
AATTCTAAAAGAGTCATAAACTAGACTCCAATATCAATTAAATTGTTTTAATTGGTTCAAGTGTTAGAAAGTTAAAAACCTAATCTTACAAGACTCGATATTTGACCGTGTTCTTCATTTACAGTATAAGAAAATGCAGTATTTTCTTTCTAGAACCAATTTCACATTTTCCTAAGCCTAACCAAACTAGAAGTAACCAATTGTCCTAAGCAAACTAAATTAGTTGAACCCTAACTACACATTCTTCATGAAACCTACTACTAGTCATGTCTAAGTGTACTAAAAGCATACAAAAAAAAAACCACTTGCTCCCCTTGGTTTCCATGAGCTAGCCATCCACCACCTAGGGATTAGGAGAAATAATTGTTGTTTTCATTTAAATTCAAATTACCTTCTCCTTTTGCTAGTTACCTTTTTACCCCTCCTAAATGAGCTCTATATTAAGCTTTCAAGTGCCAACATTTCCTCCAATTTGGCTCCTCTTGGCCATGAATTTGAGAGAGAATAGAGAGAGTTAGTTCAAGTCTTAGAGTGTTGGTGGAAAGTGGAGGAACTATGGTTTCTCAAATGAAGGGTTCTACGTAAGTAAGCTCCAACCTTTCCACCTTCTCCTTTCTCCATCTTCTCTTTTCCTCTCAAGACCAAAGTTATTTTGGTCCCTTTATACTTTTGGTTCTAAAAGTTTGTTTCCTTCATGTGTATGTCCCACATCAACCATTTTGATGATTGGTTGATGGCTTACCTCCTCAAGATTGGAAGAAAGTCACCTACTTGCTCCCAAAGTCTCTAGCATCTAAAAGGAAGCTAAGCACATTGTAAGGAAAGCTAACCCTTTTCTTATGTGTTTGAATCTGTGATTTACTTATTTGGATGTGTTTTGTTGCTAAGTATGATGTTGGTGTTTTTTTAAAAGTGCTAAACTTGATGAATGGTTTCATTTTTGTGCAAGTTGGTGATGTGCTTTTGGTGCTGTTTGATTTTCAAACTGAACATGCTACACAGTTTTTACCATAACTGGAGTTGTACTGAATATTTTTGTGTGCTTGTTGTTTTGTTGTAAACTAGACACGATTTTATATAAAATGGCCACAAGAAACGTACCAAAAGGTTTAGAAACGAAAAAGTTGAGCTTTTTGAAAGTTGAGCATGCTGTCTGAAAACGCTGACCCATCAGTGGGTAGTAAAACGTGATTCTGGAAAAATTTGTTTTGTATTTTAGGAAACTAATTGAACAAGTGGATAGTGGACACAAAAATATTTCCAAGCATCTATGGTTTGCCTATATTTGGTTAGTATTGATATTTTTAATGATTTTTGGAAACTGGAACTTGTACTTACATTTTGTCTGAAGGAAGTTTTGGAAACTGTGAACTTTCAAAAATCATATAAAATTGTATAGGCCTTGGTTTTTGGAGTTCTTGGACTTTTTGAAAGGGCTTTTAAGGGTACTTTTAGAAAAAATAAATAAACTTGATTTCTGAAAGGACTTATCTGGAAGTGAAAAATAGCAAGATTGGTTCGTGGGTCCTCCAAGAGGCAGCACTGACCTCTCTGCCTTGTTATTTTTATATCTTCATTTGTAGATTTTTGATTGAGTCAATCTATATCATTTTAGAAAATAAACAAAAATATATTTTCAACCATATATAGAACATGTTAATCAAAAATCGTTTGTTATTTAAAAATGATTTTTGAAACAAAGACAAAATTCTGGAAGTCTCTGGAAAACGGTTTTAGAATAATGGATATAATAACTTATGCCTAAACCTAAATAGTCTTATCTTTTATGATAAAATTTAATGGTGGTTTCCTTCAAAATAAATGAATTAAATATAGATATTTTATTAAAATATAATATCTAAAGTTTTACAAATTCGTAAATATATTTGGAGAAAATAATAAACGATATTTTTACAAAACTACAAAGTTATGTTTCCAAAAGAGCTAAGACCTAAGTTTGAATCCAATGATTTCATAAGAGTGTTTTCTTATTAAATTTCATATGGAGATATTATACATATATGGCTTGGTAAGTGTTGGATTCGAATGAGTTTCCTAGTAAGAAATTGTTGAATGCATGACTTGATGAATATTGTGACTCTTGATGGCATGATGAATTATGTTATAATTTATTAAACAAAAAGCTTATCTGAGTGTGAAAGCTAAGTAATAAAATGCCTATCTAGGTGTGAAAGATAGGTGATACATAATAAAATGCCTATCTAGGTGTGAAAGATAGATGGATGTTAATGTACATTGCCATCATTGTTTGTGTATGAGAATTGATTGTCATGCATACATGCATTGGTGAATGAGCATGTGGTACCGAAGGTGTCGGTATTCGTGGGATCGTGGTGCTAGCCTGGTGTGAAAGCTTGAGGACTACGGATGGCGCAATTCCATAAGAGGCCGGGGCCTTGCAAACCTTGTGTCGTGGTGGCGATACCCCTATACGAAAATCCTAACAAAGTGCACTAGTTCCCATGATCAGTTATCAGTATTTCCCAAATGGTTTAGACACGTGCCGCTTTGAAAACCCTGGTGAGGGTATCTGTGTTTATTATACCATTGTTAAGGAATATCCGGGTTAGTCACTCAAGTTTATATATTTCCATGGAGAGTCCTAGGATCATGGTTTGCACTGCATACTTGGTTATCGTTTGTTTTGGAATGATGAATGAGATAGATACCGTGTTTTATGTCTACATGTTATTAATTACCTCTATGCTCAATATGTTGTACGCCTACTTAAATTTATTTGCTTTTTGGGTAGCTTATCCTTGCTTGTGTGTTTGTGTGTGTGACTGTGATGATCGCGATGCTTCGTTGTCGCAGGAGCAGATGGATGGTGATCTTCCTAAACCTCGGATACTCTTTCGTCTCTTTGGAGTGCATATTTGCACTGACGGGCGATGTCTTTTAGATCTCACTACGGTCAACAGACGTCAAGAAAGACGTATCATCTTCGTGTACATGTCAGACCCTGACACCCCTATGGAGCTTGGAGGAGTTACTATTCAATCCTTTCGGCAGCCCTATGGTTTCTTTGGCTTGGCGTCGCCAAATGCTCCTAGAGGTGAGAGGCCCACATACATGGAAGTGGTAGAGGCAACTCGAGCTATACCACTAACCATGTGGCTAGAGCTTTACGATTTGGAGAGGAGATCTGTTTTGGAGTCATCCTTGTTTTGTTGGGTGAGTTAGTTGTTATGACCAGCTTAGGAATGTCTATATGTATAAATCCCCTCCCCTTTTTCTTTGGTTGTAATCGTAGGATGGTCACCTGTGTTGCACACACTTCACCATTTTGGCTTAGTCTCTTGTTGGCATGTAAGATTGACATTTTAATGATTTTGAAATTTATCTATTTCATGACCATTTGGGTAGATTAAATCTTTATCATGTGTCGCCATTTATAATATTAGGAAAGTATGTTTTAAATAAATAAATAAATTCCTACTCTTTTTCATAAATGAATTAACAAGGACAGTTTTTCATAATTTAAATTATTAATTAAACGAACTATGTTGTTGTAATAGAGTTTTCCTGTAACGAAGTTGGGTCGTTACAAGTTAATCTTCCAACATCCATTCTTGACTTTTCAAGTAATATTTTTCCTCGAATTCTTTTCTTCGTTTCTCATCTTCAACAATTTCTGCCGAATTTACTTTTTCTTTGTATATGGCCCCTAAAGCCATTCCATTGTTATTTTTGTCACAAATATCAATTTCAACATCTTTCATTTTTTGACTTCCAACTACCTCAACCATTTCACTTGACTTTGCTTCAATGACTGAAGCTTTTGCTTTATTTTTGTCCATGTAAGCCGATATTCGAGCTAAAAAGCTCAAATAAATATTTTGAATATCTGTCATTCAACTATGGCCGAATCATATTCGGCCTTTTGAGTAATCATGAATCCCTTATTCAGATTCCACCAAAAAAACTTGTCCTTCTCTTTTTGATTCACATAATATGAATCATCTATTTCAAAAGGGGTTGTGATAGCCAAAGTCTTTTCTTACTGATTTGCAAATAAAGCATATGCCTCATATGAGCTTTGATCCGCTTTGACCACTTCTAAATGGCCTTCTTCGTTCCAAAAGAATAACTTTTGATGAACAGTAAAAGGCACTGCTCCCATGCCATGTATCCATTCTCTTCCTAAAAGAACATCAAAACTTGCCTGTGACGAAACCACCACAAATATAATTGGACGCTTTCAACTACTAATTATTACATCCAGAGCCACTATTCCATCAAATTTCGAGGATTTCCCACTGAAATTTGAATCTACAATGTTATGTGGAATCAAATCCTGTATTGACTTTCCAAACCATTTCAGCATTGTCTTTGGCAATATGTTTATCGCCGCTCCTCCATCTATTAGAACCTTATCAACTTTTTGTCCCTCAATGATCACTGTAAGGATCAAAGGCTTTAGATGTGCTTTTGTTTCTTCTATTGGTGGGTCAAATACCGCAGCATTATACTTGGGTAAAATACATGAAACCCGATTGACCCATATAGCCTTTGACTCTATTACAGAATCCTCGAAATAATCCTCCCTTATGAAATCTTCCATTGCTTGACATTCCTCAAATTATTTAGTAAATTCGACTGGAAGCATCGAAACTACTCCACATATGTCCTCCAAAGAATCTTCGAATCCAGACTTGAAGCAATCTGTTATTAAGTCTTCCTTATTTTCAACATTAGGTCTATCTCTGATAGCTTCTATGTAATGTCCTCTCAGAGTTCCACTTGGAGGTTGATTCTCAAAGGCAACCTCCCTAAACCTTTGGTTTCTCCTCCATTGGGCTTTGTCATGTTCTTATTCTCCTAAGGGGCCCTGTAAAAGTTAGATTTCTGAATATTTTGAGGGTAAGGATAGGATACCTGAGGCTTTGATCCTGAAGTCCCACCAATCCTAGACATAACATCACCAATTTCAAGAGGTCTTACTTTTGCACTTCTAGGTGGATAACAACCATTTGTTCAATGGAACTCGAGCTTTCAGTACATAGGTTACGTTTCCTTAGAAATTATTCACAGGTTTCTAGACAACAGACATATTAATATTTTGTTTTCCTTTTAAACCCCCAACATCAGGCTTGTAAAACTGGTATTGCTTTTGGAAATTAGACGTCTCAAAAGCTTTTATAGCAAACCTATCGAAAACAACATTGCATCTAGGACATAGCATAACCTCAGTATTACCATCCTCCTTATACAATAAAAATTCTACCAGTGTGTCACTTGCTTGAGGAAAAATTTGATCTTTTTCCTTCTTAAACTCATCCAGAGCCCTTTCCAGATTCTCCTCAGACATTGGAGACCTTATTGACTTTGTTTCATTTCCTTTAATCGAAGCATTCACCATAAAAATGTGATCAAGCACTGCATAGTTTGTCTGTACTTGAAAAAGATCAATATCTATTCGCATCGGTTTTTCCTCAAATTTCAATCTCCCATCATCTGTCGCTTTTTGAATCATTTCCCTGAAACAAACACAATTATTAGCCCAATGACCAAAAACGTTATGATACTTACAATATTTTTTCCCTTTCCTTTGCTCGAAAGAAGGTAATTTATGTCCTTCAGTTAATATAATCTGTTTGTCTTTCAAAAGAATATCAAATATTTTATCAACCTTTGTTACATCGAAACTGTATTTTTGATTTAATATTCTATTTCTATCCACAGGTTTCAATAATTGACAAACATAAGGAGGTCCTGATTTCAAGTCTACTATATTAACCTCATTATCTTCATATTCGATATCTATATCGAAGTTAATTTCAGGTTCGTCTATTTTATTCATTTCGACAAATGCAACCTTATCTTTTTGAATTATTTTGTTGAACCTCTTATTTTTATCCTTTTCAAATTTTATGTGCTCAATTCTTCTAACTTTATTAGCCAATTGTGTCATATCCCTCAATTGTTGATTCACTAACTTCTTTCGAATTGAAAATTCTAATCTAGTGCAACCATTCGAACCAACTCATGTTCAGGAATTTGAGTATAACATCTAGATTTCATTTGCCTGAATCTATTTAGATAATCATCAATTGATTCAGAATTAAATCTCTTGATATTCAATAGATCCACCAAACTCACTCTAGTTTCACCCCTAAAGAATTGTTCATGGAAAATTCTTTCCAATTGAACCCAATTATATATCGAATTGGGAGGCAGAGTAGTGAACCAAGTAAATGCATTCTTAGTTAAAGAACTAGGAAAATATTTCATTCGAAGATATTCATTAGAAGCTATATCCCCACATTCTATTTGGTATCGAGCAATATGTTCTACAGTTGATTCCCCTAATTCTCCCGCAAATTTGGAGAATTTTGGAACTTTAAATTCTCTTGGCAATTCATATTGTAAAACATAATCAAGAAATGCAGACACTGTAACACCCTTACTTTTGTATGTTAAATTATTTTGTATGTTTAAAAAAAAAAATTATGTCATCAATGTATTTAGAACAATTAATAATAATTTTAGAATTCTTTTTGGAATTTATTGAGATAATTTTTGTAAAATGACAAAAATACCCTTGGTTGACCCTAGGAACCAACCAGACTTTTTGACCTCAAAATATTTTGAAAAAATTATATTAAGTATCTCTCATTATAAAAACTTTATTCTGAAAGAAAAGTAATGAAAAATATAACAATCTTATTTTAATTCTTCAACTTTTTTTTATATTTGACAACGCAATTTTGAAAAATCGGGAACAAATTTCAAAATTCTGACTCCCACCATTTAGCTCAAAATTTCAAGATCTATTTAATCATGATTTTTAATAATTTTTTCGAGTTGGAGCCCGGAGAAATTAGAAAATGACAATTTTGTCCTTACCTCTCAATATTAAGGGCTGACATGAGGAGAAGATTTAATTAACATTAAAATGTCAATTTGAGCTTGGAATTATGTCATATATATTAAAATATAATTTTGGAAATTTTTTGGAATTTTTGTGTAAAATGACCGAAATGCCCCTACGTATCTAATAAGCCAGTCAGTATTGGTTTGACATTCAAAAAGGGTGGAAATGGTAATTTTAGTTTATTTATGGGTAAAATATTTAATTTTATAATTTTCATAAAAATTTTGGTATTTATTGAATTAAAATGGATTTTCTATGAATTTTCTAGCTTAAAAATGCAAAATAAATACATATAATTTGAAATAAATTAATAAAAATTAAAATTAATTATTAGAAATTTATTTTTGATGAAAAATATTTTATTTTTCAGTTTTTCATTAAAATGCATTATTTTGATATTAAAAGCTAATTTTTCAAGTTTAGGCGTTTTTATCGATACCAGTTAATTCACCTACAAATAAAATTTGACACATGGAGACTTGGGACAGCTGGTGGAGCACGTCCCCAACCCTAAAATCTCTCTAGAAATCAATGCCACTGCAATATTAAGAGAGCACTAAAATCTCTCTAGAAAGCGGAACAAATATGAAGTTTCTCCATCATGTGCCACAACAATGTTTTGCGATGCACAACAAATCTGAAGTTTCACATGTTGTCATCGGAGAATTTTCGCATAACGCGGAGCTTACGGCACTGTGTGAATTAGGGGTGTTCGCGAGTCGGGTTAGGTCGGGTTTGACCAAACCCGTTACCCAACCCGATCAAAATAGTTTGGGTTGGGTTGGGTTCATATTTTTTTTGTATCAGACCCGACCCAAACCAACCTGGTCATTAACGGGTTGGTTTGGGTCGGGTAATCGGGTCCATATATTTAAAAAAAATTAATTTTTTTAAAAATTATATATATTTTTTATAAATTTTGACACATTATAAAAATATTATATTTAGTTTTGGATTTTGTTTCTCATCATTGTTGGTTCTAAAATTAATATAAAGTTTACAAGAAACTTAAAATGAGAGTTGAGAGAAAAATAACAATAACAATATGCATGGAATATGTTGTGTGTGTGTATGTGTGTGTGTGTATTTCCAAAATTAATAGGGATTCATGACTTCACGAGTGTGTGGAGTGTCTTTATTCTTTATCTTATTAAGTATTAGTAATTCATTAATTAATAATTATTAGTATATAAAATATATAAAAAATTAAAAATTAAATAAAGTGTCACTTAACGGGTTGGGTAACGGGTACACGGGTCCGTAAATTAAAACCCGTTACCCGACCCGTACTTGAACGGGTTGGGTTGGATGTGACCCGAACACTCAAGAAAACCGACCCGAACTAATTGGGTCAGTTTGGGTTGGTTCGGGTCAACGGGTTACCCGTACCCGTGAACACCCCAAGTGTGAATCTACAGGGAAGGAGGCGCATTGTGGTAGCAGTGATATGTAGGGGTGTACACGGGTCGGGTTGGGTCGAGTTTGACTAAACCTGTTACCCAACCCGATCAAAATAGAACGGGTTAGGTCGGGTCGGGTTTATGTCTCTCTTTTTTTTGTCAAACCCGAACCAAACCAACCTATTCATTAACGGGTTGGTTTGGGTCGGGTAAGCGGGTCCGTATATTTAAAAATTATACATTTTTTTAACAAATTTTGACACATTATATAATCTTTATTACGGTAAATTTAAAACCTTTGTAGGAAATATAATATAACATAGCTAGGGATAGGGAAATGCTGAAGGAGAAATGGGAAAGTAATAAAGAAATTGGGAAAGGGAGCTGCCGAGTTGGATCTAGGGAAATCAGGAAAGGGTCTAATCCAGTAATGTAAGTTTTTTGAATCTCTGATTTCAAATGGACTGAATGTTGGACAAGGTGGGGCTGGGCCACTGGGTGACAGGCCTATTGTGGCCCTATGTGTTTTTTTGTTACATTTTAAATTAAAAATTATTAGTATATGAATTATAAAATATATAAAAAATAATAAATAAAATAAAATACTATGTGAACAGGTTGGTAATGAGTTCACGAGTTCATAAATCAACACCCGTTACCCAACCCGTACTTGAACAAGTTTAAACGGGTTAGGTTAGGTACCACTCAAACACTTAAAAGACCCAAACCGAACTAATTGGGTTGGTTCGAGTCAACGAGTTACTCGTACCCATGAACACCCCTAGTGATTTGATTGCAAAGGTTCCTTTTGGAATCTGTTGGTCGTTGTGGGCTAGATTTTAGGGCCCTTTCTTTTTGGTTATGTTTTCTATTAGCAATAATTCAAATTTTTTGTTGTTCTCTATTTTTTTTGTTAGACCAGGAGGTATCTAGGGCTTATTTTTTGCACCTAACTAATCCCCCATCCCATCGGGTCGGTCCCTCTAAGGGTAAAGTAGTATCTCCAGTTGTGACTCCATGTCTAAACTAGGAATCGAGCCCTAGACCTTGATTAAGGAGCTCAAGTGCCAACCACTTGAGCTCAACCCTTTTAACATTAGATTTCGCCATCTTAAAGGTAAACGTTAGAATATGTTCTCTTCGTTTTTATCCAGGCTTCGTATGAGCTTGATTAATAATGGGTTAAACAATAACAAATATAAAAGTTCAATTAAAATCAGTTAAAAAAAAGGGGGCAGTGCAAGTCAATCTCTTTCCCTTTTTGATTTCGGATTCAGTGGGCTAAGTCCTCAATTGTTTTTATTTGAGTGTTTGCATAAGTTATAATTGATAAAACTCTTTAAAAAGAAAAGAAATCAAAAAATTTAAATAAGTAAGATCAGGTTTTCTTTTTATTTTAAAAAATAGTTAATGTCAAAAAACGCTCGAACGGTAAAAGTAAAACATTCCTGTTGTTTTATTTTCGACTTTTTTGATTCAATAAAAAAACTAGTAGTAAAATGAATTCCTATTATAAAACGTTAGCTTTCTTTTCCTATCTTTTTACATTTCGTTTTTTTAGGCATATTTAAAATTCGTGGTCAAATTAATTCTCAAATAAAAAATCTTTTTTTAAAGCATAAAAATGAAATGAAATTTTCTCTTAAATCTTAAATATTTCCATAAAATTTCAATAATGACCACTTTGGAAGTACTTTCTATTTGGTCATTCAATAAATTTGGCACATTTGAGTTGTACAACTTGGTGATTTCAAATTTAGCAACACAAAAAATAAATCAAAATTAAAAATATCAACCAAAAATGATTTTTTATAAAAAAAAACCTACATGAGTCTGATTCCTCATTGTACTAAAGGATACATAGGAGCAGAAACTCACCCCTGTTGATCTCAAAAATAATAACATTAATTTCTTTTCAAAAATAAAATATTCTTTTTTTAATTAAAATTCTTTTGATAAATAAAAACAATAAAACTTGTAAATAAATAAATCCTCTTTAGGGGTAAAATATATATTTTTGAAACTATCTTAATTTTGCACATTTAATTAGGGTAATTGTCTTTATGACGGATTTTCTATTATTTTGGATTCCCTTGATTTTCTCAAAATATGAATATTGGAATAATTCCAATATTGGTTTGATTGAAAGAGTATTTTCTATTTTTATAATATACATGGAATACATTACACTACTAGAATATAATAAGCTTTGCTGGCGACTCCTCTGTTATTAATTCTTTTTCGCCTTCAGGTTGTGACCGTGGTTGCGACACCTTCCTTTGACATATATTTGATGGGCATTCCTTTATGTACCAAATTGGTTCGTGCTTGTAAAATTACTATTGTCGCCATAGAATATGAATGTATAATAATTGTCATGTCATGGTCGTGACAGTTTATATTAACTAGTGTAGTAATACTTAAAATTGATCGAGGCTCTTGTATATGATTTTTTCATTCCAGGAAACTCCTCATAATATGGTAAAAAGAATATTTAATTGTCACAAAAAAAGAAATTTATAATTTAATTTTGAAAGTTTTCACAATAATAAAAAGAAGAGTAAATTACATTTTTGGTCCCTTTATTTTTTTTAATTCACAATTTTGATCTCTCTATTTTTTTTGGAAATATTTAATCTCCTTATTTTTAAAAATTCGCAATTTTGTTCCTCCTTTTTTTGAGAGACATTTAGTTTCTCTATTTTTAAAAATCTCAATTTTAGTCTCGTTGTCAAGTCTCTTACGTCATTTAACATTGACCTGATGCTTCGACATTGATTCTAATGTTAACTCTGACTTTGACACATCATTTAAGTGTTGATAAGTCAAAGTCAATATTAAATTACTAACGGTCAATGCAAGAAATTTAATGACAAGACCAAAACTACAAATTTTTAAAAATAAGGAGACCAAATGTTTCTAAAAAAAAAAAAAAGACCAAAATTGCAGATTAAAAAAAAAAAAAAAACCAAAACTGCAATTTAGTCTAAAAAAAAAGCCATTACTAGCCCAAAAAAAATGACAGCCATTAAAATTTCGATTTAATTGGTTTGTTCTATGGGTCCAATGACCCGTTTCTCACATCCAGTGTACTAGTTTCAGTTTGGAAAACACCTCTATTAACTTCAAATTTTCCTCTCGGAAACAATCTTTTGTGTCAACTCTAATTTTTCAGGATTGTGTCACGTTAATTGTTGTGAGGGATATACTTTTTAAAATAAGTTAAATGCAGTCTATTTATTATCTGTTTTCACTAGAAAAGTGTGAAAAAATCTATGAAACACAAATTTGAGAACATCATTATAGTTTATTCTTAATTTAAGATTTTAGGGAAACAATAAAATATTAGTTAAACAAATTATACATATCGCATCCATGACGGCTGTTCAAAACAAACGGGACAAACATGTTTTATATATATATATTAATTTAATGTGTATAAAAAGCATGTCTAGCTGGAAAGAAATAAGAACAAGTCATATTTTGGCATGCTTGGGCCTGGCATGATGCCAAACTTTTTTCTCTTGTGTGTTACAAGTTTATAAAACTTGAGTTTGGTTTTTTTTACCTGATACAAGCTAGGGGCTTGTATCAAAGTTTGGTTTAACCTGTTTCATAGTCTATTTTATATAAAGCCTAATGCTTTTAAAATCAGACCAGTGATTAAATTGATGAAAAAATTGATTCACGATTCAATGGTTTAATTATGGTTAAATCACAGTTGAACCAATAGTAATTAAATTTATATTTTTTGGTATTATATAATAATTTAAGTAATAAAATAATATAAAATTATGCGAAATCCGGATTTAAAAGATCATGAATTATTATAAATGACTAAATTATATGTTTTATAAGATAAAAATTAATAATAACTGAAAAAATAATTTGTACTTATGTGAAATCTTTAAATATGTGCTTTCATTAATCATAAAATGTTTTAGATTAAATTAAAAAATAAAAAAATAATTGAAAAGTACCGATTCAAACTGATTTTTTACCGGTTTGACTGGTTCTCACTAGTTAGGAGATATTCCAATTTTTTGGAGTTAATGGTACCAATCATGAGACCAATTCCTGGTTGGAGTGGTTGAACTAGCCAATCTGATTGAGTTTTCAGAACAATGATAAAACCAATAAAAAATGAAATAACTAAAGAATACTTAAAATAAATTGAACTTCAAATACAAATTTCTTTAGTGATTTATAAGTTTAAATGCTAGTGTTATTTAAATCAATTGTAATTTTTTAGAAAAAATTTGCTAAAAAAGAATAAAATTTAATGGTTATGCACTGTTAGTGTAAAAAGTTTTACACTATCAACTAATCACAAATCACTGTTGTTATGACTTTTAAAGTAATTATTTTAAAAGTCAACAAACTTATCATACATGATAATTTGTGATTGAATGGCAGTGTAAAATAACTTTACACTATCAGTGCATAACCTATTTTCTCAAAAGAATATTGTTTAATTATTTTATTCAAATTAATATTAAATAATCATTATACTTATTTATTTTATAAAGGAAATATTAAATATCAATTGTTCTCCATAAGTTAACAAATGTTAGTAAATAAATTAGTGTTGTTATTAAATACTAATTTATTTATTTATTATGTAATCATATATTAATCAATAACTATATTTAATTACTTATTTTAATATTTCTTATTTATATATTATTGTGGAAATAGTAAATTTTATTTAATTTTTATTAATTTATTAAATATCTATGATTTATTAACTAAATATGAATTAATCGTTTAAAATTGTATTTAATTATTTACTTAATTATTTCTCTTATTTAATAAGAGGTTTTGTAAAAATAATACTAATTTATTTAAATCATTAACGGTCAGTAATATAAACTGCCAATGAATTACTTTTAATTGTTTTATTTAAATTAATATTTAACAATTATTATATTTAATTTCTAATGGAAAAGTTTTGTTAAATGTGAATTTTTATCTATAAGTCAATAAAAATTAGTAAAATAAATTATTTTCTTTGTTAAATACTAATTCATATATTTATTTTTATTTAATAATATATTAAATAAGAATTATAGTTATTTGCATATGTTATTATTTCTTATTTATTTATGTTGCTTGAAATAACAAAATTTTTATTTATTGAATAATTAATTAAATAAATATCATTTTTAATTAAACATTAATTAATTGTTTTAAAATATATTTTATTTATTTCATTTGCAGATTTTAAAATAAACTCTAATATAATTTATATCATTAAAGATTTATGAAATAAACCGCTTATGCAATTCAATTAATTATTTTAGTTAAATTAATATTTAATATTTCTTATATTTATTCACTTATTTAAATTAAAGATATTTTAAATATTAATTTTTTCCATAAGTTAGTGAATATTAGTGAAATAACATATTTTCGTTATTAAATACTAAATTATATAAATTTTTTATTAAATCATGCATTTAATAATAATTACATGCTTTTACTCATTTTATCATTGCTTATTTTTATATTGTCAAAATAATAATTTATTTATTTATTTAATTATTTATTAAATATTTATAAATTCTTAACTGAATATTAATTAATTGTTTAAAATCATATTTAATTATTTTATTTATTTCACAAGTGATTTTTTTTAAATAAATTCCACAGTAATTTATATTTTTAGCGGTTTGTAAAAAAATCTCTAATGGATTTAATTAATTATTTTATTTAAATTTATAATTCATAATAATTATTTTTATTACTTATTTAACGGATTTATTAAGACTCAATGTATTAAATTATAATATTTAATTAATTATATTTGTTCCGTTATTTAATTTGATGAACCTATATCCGCATGTGCTATCAAATCAATTAATATAATTTTTTATTTAATAAGGCTATCTTTGCCAAAACTAGATGAAAGCTAAAAAGTTAGCTAAAAGCTAAAAAACTTGTCAGTAACTAATAGCTGAAAACTATTAAGCTAGCTTATTGAATTATAAGTGTTCGATAAAATTATCTAATGAAGTAGGTAATAATTGTAAAATAACAAAAATGGACAGTTTGTATGATATTTTTATATAATTTTAATTTTATTTTATTGATCAAATATATTTTAGGATAATTATAATTGTAGTTTTTAATTAATTTTAAACTCTTGTAATTTTTTATTTATAAATTAATCAATTTTAATTATGATATTTTTTTTGTATTATGCATTCTACTATTAATTTTATATTATAACTTAAAATATTCCCAACCAAGTTTAAAATAAATTAAATTAACATGCACTTAAGTAGATGTCATACTTTCATTATGTTGATTAATATAATAGTTAAAATATCTTGAAATATAATGATAAAATAATATAATAAATAATGCAAATAGTGTAATTGTTAAAATAAACAGTATAAGAAGATAAACTAAAAAAATAATAAAATTTTACCTAATGTAAAAAAGGGTAATAATATTTTGAAGATAAAAAATATATATAAAAAATTAGAAGCTAACATTATAAAAAATACTACTTGAAGTAATGTCTTAAAAAACACTACATGCTATTAAAAAAAAGCCATTATTAATAAAGTCAAACAGGTGTTTTAGTCAATAAAGAAAAAAGCTAGAAACTAGTTGAAATAGTTTGTCAAACATTGCCTAATTAATACATTAATTTATTCTTTTACGTTAATGAATTTAATTATTTATATTTTTAGCGGTTACATAAAAATTGTTAACGATTTTTTTTTAATCAATTACTAGCGCTTTTATGCAGAGCCGGTAATAAAATATGATAATTCTTTACCATTTATTTTTTAAAATCACTAATATTAACGTTTTGCTTTTAAACCGTTGATAAATAGGTGTTAACAATGTCTGCTTACGTTGTAGTGTTACATTCTACCACAAACATTTTGTGACACTTTCTAAACTATTTCCTACCTTATATTATTTTATTTAAAAAATATAAAAAAATATTACAATATGGTCTAATATTGGACGAAAAACAACTTAAATATAAACACTTCAACATTAATTAATAGAGGATTACCTTTCTATTTAAATGCTAGTGAGGGAATTTTGAAACAAACAAGTAAAGCGAAGGAAAAATCTATAATTTAAGTGTACATGACTGTCAAAAGCATATTTCAGTTAAGAAAATAGCTACCTTACAAGTTACAAAGGAGATATTTGAGGTAAGCTAGACAATTCTTTAAGATAAACTAAAAGCAAAAAATAATAGTGATAAATGTAAAATGTTACAACATAGACTACATTTTAATATTCTCACAAACTATAGTGTCTCATGTGATAAATGGACCGGAGAAGTTGAAGGAGAAGACAAAAAAGGTTTAGGTGGAAATTGCAATAACTCAACTTTACTTTCTAACATTTCCACTACCCTATATATTGCTGGTCGAGTTGAAGGGTGAGTTTGTACCATAAACCCACTATTGTCATCTTTCTCACCATTTTGTCATCACTTGCATTTCTTATTATTTGTAAACCAAGCTCTTGATTTGATTCAAGACGATCGTATATCCAATGAGGAAAATATATTTCACTTAAACGGTCTACTTCAACCTTAATATTCTTTCTTCTTCCAACCATTTCTAAGACCATCATTCCATAACTGTAAACATCTGACTTATGTGATACTGCACCAAAATCCCTAGAAAAAACTTCTGGGGCAATATAACCTGCAGTTCCTCTGGCACCAATAATCGATACCACACTTTCTTTTCTTGGACATATTTTTGCAAGTCCAAAATCTGAAATTTTTGGACAGAATTCCTCATCTAGTAATATGTTGTGCGGTTTTATGTCAAAATGCAAGATTCTAGTGTTGCAACCTCTATGTAAATACTCTAATCCACGAGCAATGCCAATTGCTATATTAAACAATATTTTGCAATCCAACTGATGAGCAACTTGTAATGGATTTTTCTCTTCATATATGAACTTGTCAAGAGATCCATTAGGCATAAACTCGTATATTAGAGCCCGTGTAGATCTATCAAAACAAAATCCCAAAAGTCTAACAATGTTAACATGTGAAGTCCTACTAATACTTGCAACTTCATTGATGAATTCTTCTCCGTTACCTTTTGATTCACTTAAAATCTTCACCGCAACAACACGTCCATCGTGTAACTTCCCCTTGTATACACTACCGAATCCCCCTTGCCCTAGTTTGTTTCTAAAAGAGTGGGTCGTTTTCTTAATCTCTGAATAATTGTGCCTAGTTAGAGGAAGGGGTCCATATTCCTTCAAAAACTCCACAATAATCTGATGGGTTGGATTCTCCCTCCTAAACAAAAGAGAAAAGGGAGAGAAGATCTTTGTCCTAAACCAACAAGCCAAGACCATTAGAACTACAATTCCGACAGCCACCGAGATCGAAGCTGGAGAATTTATATAATATAAAAAGAAAATGTTTAGCATAAGCAATGACATGTATATTTATAAAATAAAAGTCACAAAACATGTTATAGGCTATCCTTTTGATTGATTAATTGGACTAAATTTTGGCTTTTTACTACAAAATTAATGTAACGTATAAATCTACTTCTTTTTTTTTGGTGAATACATATAAATCTGCGTGGTACTTAGACTTATGTAAGATCAAAAGAAAAGCACGATTTAATTTGTGGAGTCTGGTCAATCATAACAAAATGATAAAAGTGTGTTTATAGTGTTTTACCTGTTGCCACTATCGGCATCTTGTTTTTCTTCTTGGTTTTCTCTGCACAAGACAAAAAATATTAATGTAAAAATATAAAAATGCTTTAAAATTATTAAACTGTAGAAAATATTTAGAAGTGAGTTCTATTAGGAAGAACATAGAATTAAGTCCATAGTTTTCTGATTGTACCTATAAATACCTTCATGTACTTGGCATTTTGAATAAAACAAGTTTAAGTTCTCTCTTAAAAACATTTCTCTTCCTCTGTCAAAGTGGTCGAGAACAAAGATTGTAATAGTTGAGAGAGAAAAGTGTAGAGAGATGACAAGTCATCAATATATTACTTTCTAATTTTCTTTTCTAACAAAAGCTAATCATGAAAAATGACGCCTTCACATGAAAGTGGGAGATTGTAGAGAAAGGCTATGAAGAGACAAAATGAAGAAATATTGTCTCAATATAAGTAGCCATTGTGAAAAATAAGAAAAAAGGATTAACAAACTCTCACTCTCATCCATCAATGTTTGGATGATTCCATGTTTGAGAAAGTCGTCGATGCTACAACCTAACACGAAACTTGGGAGATCATGGAATTTTAATCAATTTCTGATTGTTACTGGTAAAGACAATTATCAATCAATTGAAGAAGTATGGACAAAAATAAAAGTTAAGCTCAAATCTCTAAAGTTTTAATTATAAAAAATTGTAAGTATTTTGAATTATAACTATTCAGACATAGTAAATACGACGACTATCAACTAAATTGTAAGTATTCCGAATGGAGAGCTACTAATGTATGTTTTTTAGATTAATGAGAAAAGAAGGGGAATCTAGAACACATGAAACTATCATGATCAAAAGCTTCACAAGACTATACAAAATGTCTGCTCATAAGTTTCAGAAAAAGACTTGTTCAAAACATGTGACACTAAATAGTCAAGACTTTTAACAAAACAAGCTTAAAGATTTCCTTTTCAGAAGCTTGTATGAATCATATTTTTACTCATTCTACTAATCCTCTGAAAAATTTGGAATGACAAAATGCATCGATCATAAGATACTCAAAATCTTGCACAAACAAGCTTCTCGAAAGATTATGCGAAAAACCTTTAGGGTCTCACTTATGGATCGACGATCAAGTGATGAACGAGTTGGAACAAGGCACAACTACATGACTGAGATATGACACAACATAAGAGAAATCTTTACATGAAGAGAAGAAACATGCGAAAAAAATACTTCATAGAGGCTTGATGTGCTACTCAAACATAGTACTCACAAGCTTATTGTCAAAACTTGTTTTAGAAGCTTCATAATAAGAAAGCTTTTATCAGGCTTGTTAGCAGCACAAAAAAATCATCCAAGAATATTCTTGGTCTGAACTAACCAAAAAACTGTACTAACATTAATTTAAAATTATAGCAATACTAATTTTTTATTCACAAGATTATTGTAATTGATAATAAAATTAATTAAAATATATTGGCAATATAAAGATATTTAACACTATCATCTAATAACAAATTATTATTAATGATAAAATTATTAATTTTTGTAATAATTATTTTAAAAGTCAAATTAAGTAATTTCTAATTGATTAATTGATACAGTAAAACTTTTTAGTACCGTGGATATGTTAAAATGAAACTCAAATTAAAAATCTGGAATAGGAAAAGTTTTTAGATGGTAGAATATAATTCTGGCTCGACCAATTATTTTTTGTAGTTAATTGTTTTCGAACTCTTTGTGTTCATTCACATAAATACATGAGTTTAATTTCTATGCACTTTTAGTGTAAAAAATTCACATTATCAATCAATCTAAATTTATAGTAAGTATGACTTTTAAGATAATTTTCGTAAAAATTAACAAACTTAAATACCATACATGAATAATTGTGATTGGATGAGTATAAAATCTTTTTATACAATCGGTGTATAAACTATTTTATCTAAATATATAACTGTTATTCAAGATTGATGTGACCAAATATGAATATATACATACATTTATTTTCTTTTTAATTTTATTTTTACCCTCATTTTCTTATCCTTTTTTTTCTTATTACATTGTTTATCATATGTGTCATTTTCTCTATATTTTTTCTCTTTTTTCTTTCTGTCATTCTCTTCTCTCCCTCTATTTAGACCTCAAAATGAGGTATATGTTTATAGAACTCGTTGACGAATGTGCATTGTTCCTTTTGCCAACCGAAATGAAGTATTTTAAAGGTTATTTTTAAATTACGAAATGAGGTTATTTTTAATTATTAATAATTTGTTTAAAAATTATTAAAATTTAATTTAGAAATAAAAATAAAATAGTGTAAATTGAAAGAAATAGACTGTTGAAAAAATAAATATATAAATAAAAATAAAAAATGAGAATAGTTTGAGATAATTGAGAAACAAATTTTTAGTTAGTTATAAAAGTAGTGTACAAAATATACATAGAAAAGATATATTGAAAATGTTTAGAATCCACAGTGCATTCTAATTTGTACTATAGGAATTAGATTTCAAATTAACGCTTCTAACACGGCAGCTCAATTTGCCTAGTTTGTAATCAAAACAGTTGGGCAAGTAACGGAAGAGATCTTCTTCATTTCTTCCATTATTATGTTTGAAAGAAAATAAATAAAATAGAGAGAAAAAGAAATGGTGAAGATTTTTTCCTCCAAGCAAAGGTATTATTTTATAAATGTTATTTTCATAAAAGCATGGCAATTAAAAGAAATGGAGAGAAAAAAAAAAAAAAAAAGGAGACGACACTCAGAGTCAAATGGCTTGCCTCTTCTCTATTCACCATAAACATGAAAACTGAGAAGGTTGTGAGCAAGATAGAAGAGAGAGTGAGAGACTAACCTGGATCATCATCACATTTGACAGAATGAAATCTGTCAGTGCAGTAGCACCTGAAAGTGTACATATCAGAATCGAACCCGCACCTCCCTCCGGTAATGTTGCACTGGCTGCAGTCACTGGCGCTCCAGTTCAGCAAGAACCCTTTTCTCAATGCCTCTTGAATCCCTCCTATTCCATCTTCCACTACCGTATGCACAACCTCGCGCTTGCAATTCTTAGACACAGAGGTTAGATTTTTATCCTCCTTATACAATGCCACAACTGAACTCGTTTCGTTTTCTGCAGAACACCCAACTGTGTGCTCTTGCAGCGAAGGTAATAACTCACAGCCGTAGAACAATATCATGTCCTTTTGGTTCGGAGCAAGATGGAACACGTTACTAGGAGGAAGAGTGAGATTCCCGGTACGAGGAAGACAACCTTTGGTGGTGTTTGGTCGTGAAATTGAGAACGCAGCATTGGACACTCGCAGCGACTGGTTTTGGTAGAATATTTGGTGGATGATGTGTTGGGTATTAGACAGATTTAAGATTGGGAAGCCATTTGGGGAACAAGAGATGCCAAAACTAGGGTACCCACAAAAGGATTCCTGTGTTCCTTCGATGTAAAACGGATAGCTTATACTTTGGTTGTTGCCGCAGGTTTTGGGTTGACATGCAACGAATTTTGGGTCGGGAGAACAGGAAATGTTTCTGGCGAGGAGATAGAAGAGGACGATGTAGGAATGAATCAGGGGAGAAGAGAAGGGTTTGAGGATAAAGAAGAGGCTATTTCGGTTCATTTTGGAGGGTTGTCTTGTCTAGTTGTGGATGGAGAACATTGAAGACGGAGAATTGTAATATACCGAAAATTGTGAACAGTGAGGAAATGACCGCCTACGGGGTTTGACCTTCCAACTGGGAGTGCATGCTCCGTTTTCTGACATCTTTGAGTGAAAAGGAGTTGTCTAGCTGTCTCTGCGTCTTATCTTTGAATAATTCTTCTCAACAAGTAAAGGACAAATTTTTTTACGACAAAATTTAGATGTAATTTTTTGAATATTTTTGATAATATTTTTTAATTAAAATTAGAATTATATTTCTGTAATCTGTATGCATTAAAAATTAATGTAAATTAATAAATTAAAACTCTAATTTTAATTAAAGAACAACACTAAAAAAACTATAATTAAGTTTTTTGCTTTTTAAAAAAAAAATGGGACCTCATATAGGCAAGTCGAAAATGTTGACCAACTTGCCGCTTTCTGACCTTTCGTTTTCTGGACTTGGGTAGGGGCGGACCTTAGAGAGCAAGAAAGTTTAACGCTAATGGGTGTTTACTTCAGCAGGGTCCTAGCTGTTTTGCTAATCTTGACAACAAGATCCTCCTGTCATGTAAATTTATGAATGAAAAATTGTATTTGTATATACAGTTTTGTATAATATTTTGTAGGAGATACGAAAAAAGAAAGAAGTGTTGGATAAAATAGTAAAGAAAAATACTGTTATAAAAAAATATTATAAGAAAGTGTTATGTGAATAATATAATTTTTTATGAATTACTTATTATCCATTAGGTCTAAAATCTTTGTTCATTGTGAGTTCCCTCGGTTGGAGGGAAATGGAGAAGAGGGTGTGATTTTTTTTAATTTTACTTTGTTTGATTTGATAATTTAGAGGATAGAAAAAACCAAGGAATTAAAAGCCCTTACCTTCTTATCTTCTCTTCAATATTGAGAAATTTGAAGAAGAGGAAAAGTAGTTTATAATATTTAAATTACACTGACTAATTTTTTTCTAAAATTTTATCTTACTTCTCATTTTTTTTATTATTATTTATAAAAGAAAAAACAGGCCATACACTGACAGTGTAAAATAGTTTTATAATGTCATTTAATCATAAACTACTATTTATTATAAGTTTGTTGATTTTTATAATAAATTTTTTAAAAGTCATATCAATAACGATTTATGATTGGTTGACAATGTAAAATTTTTTCAATAAACAATGCATGACCGTTAAACTCTTTATAAAAATGTAATAGTATATTATCTATATTTTCTCTCCACTTAACTATAAATACTTATGTGACAATTCTCTTATATGGTTATCTATTTGAGCGTTGCATATTTACTTTGAAAGAAGATATAATACGATATTAAGTTTGCATTAACATTTTTTGTTTAATTTCTAAAAATGCCTTCTCCTTAATAATCATGGGACAAGAAAAATGGTGATCGTTGTTTAGACCCGATTTGGCAATTTGTGGGTATGATTAGGCTTCGATTATAATAATTTTCATAAAATAATATATTCTTCTTAAATAGTTACTACTTTGATTTAAAGTTTGGCCTTTGCGTTGATAAATTTTAATTGTCGATCAAAATGAATGCTATGAAGGATTAAGGAGATTTTTATTGGATTTAGCACACTCATTGTTGGCCTTCTGTAAACTAGTGTAGCATTTAATGGCCTAGCACCTGGAACAAAATACGTAACTAAACAGGGCCTCTCACTAGCATATAAATTCAGGACAATGACACGCATTTGACCCAAAAGAAAGGAAAATGACCAAATGATACGGCAATCGTTAAATACATCTACCCTATTTATTAAATGTACCTCTCTAATGTATTTTTGGTTTTTTTTTTCCACAAAATTACCCTTTTCCGGAAAGTGTTGCAATTTTAACAATTCCGGAGATTAGTGTTGAATGAGAAACAACATAGAGACATATTGAGCTAGAACCATGTGTCTGAATACACAACAGACTTAAGATTATATAGGCTTATTACATTAATTATACATAAATAGAGGATATATAGTTTCCTCTAAATCAAAGATTACATGCCTATAAACTGTAATAATTATAATAAATACAGAATATTTCAACACTCTCCCTCAAGCTGGAGCATATAAATCATATGCGCCCAGCTTGGTAAAGATATAGCCAATTCTTGGTCCCCTCAAAGACTTGGTGAAGATATCCGCCAACTGGTCACTAGAGTTGATGAAGCTCGTTGTAATGTCTCCTGACTCGATCTTCTCCCTGATGAAATGACAATCAACCTTAATATGCTTGGTTCTTTCATGGAAGACAGGATTAGATGCAATATGCAAAGCCGCTTGATTATCACAAATCAACGTTATTTGTGTAGACTCTTCAAACTTGAGTTCTCTGAGAAGCTGCTTTAGCCACATGAGTTCACAGGTTACTAAAGCCATGGCCCTGTATTCTGCTTCAGCATTGGATCTTGCTACAATATTTTGCTTCTTACTTTTACAGGATATTAAGTTTCTTCCAATCAACACACAATACCCAAAGGTGGATCGTCTGTCACTGGGTGAGCCAGCCCAATCGACATCTGAGTACCCAATTATCTGAGTATGTCCCCTCTCTTCATAAATGAGACCTTTACCAGGAGAACTCTTAATGTATTTCAGTATCCGAATTACCGCATCCTAATGGTCCTGGCAAGGAGAGTTCAAGAACTGGCTTACTACACTCACAGCAAAGGCAATATCTGGACGAGTGACTGTGAGATAGTTCAACTTTCCAACCAGTCTCCTATATCTCCCAGGGTTTGATAAGGGCTCCCCCTGATTGGGTAGCAGTCTGACATTAGGATCCATAGGAGTGTCCACTGGCTTAGCATTCAATAGGCCAATTTCTTCCAAGATGTCAAGAGCGTATTTCCTCTGAGAGATTACCAAACCATCCTTGGATTGAACAACTTCGATACCTAGGAAATATCGAAGCCTACCAAGGTCTTTAGTCTGGAACTGTCGGGAGAGGTACTATTTCAGATGAAGAATGTCATGCTGATCACTACCTGTAATGACAATGTCATCCACATAAACAATGAGGTAGATGCATCCCTGAGGTGAATGGCGATAGAAGACAGAGTGGTCGACTTCACTGCGAGTCATACCAAACTGCTGTACAACAATACGAAACCGACCAAACCAGGCTCAGGGGAACTGTTTAAGTCCGTACAGGGACTTATGAAGCCGACAGACCATAATAGAGGACTCCTCCTGAGCAACAAACCCTGGAGGTTGCTCTATGTAAACCTCTTCATCAAGATCGCTACGCAGGAAAGCATTTTTAATATCAAGTTGGAAGAGAGGCCAGTGGCGAATGGCAGCCATGGAGAACAGTAGGTGGACAGAAGCCATCTTGGCGACCAAAGAGAAAGTATCAGTGTAGTCCTGCCCATACACCTGGGTGTATCCTTTGGCCACCAGATGTGCCTTGAAACGATTGATGGTTCCATCAGGGCCAACTTTAAGTGTGTATAGCCAACAACACCCAACAGTTGATTTGCCAGGGGGAAGAAGAACCAAATCTCAGGTACCACTATTCTGAAGGGCACACATCTCATCAATCATTGCTTACCGCCACTGAGGGTGAGATAAGGCTTGACCTGGAGAGTTAAGAATAGACAGAGAAGACAAAGAAGAGAGACAAGTATAATGCAAAGGAGAAAAACGGTGATAACTAAGGTTAACATAGTGAGGATAAGGGTTGCGAGTAGAACGAATACCTTTCCGAAGAGCAATGGGCAAATCAATATCAGGGGGCAAGCCCGGATTCGGTAAAGAAAATGGTGCCGGGGAAGAGTCTGGCATGGCTCAGGGCTTTGCTGGAACATCTGGATCCACTGCTAGGGCATCTAGAGAACCAGATGGAAATGGGACAAGAGCAGGGGTACCAAGAGGAACAGAAAACCACATGTCGAACAGAGAGGGAGCAGACTCAAAATAAGGGACAGACTCAAAAAATGAAACATCGACAGAAATGAAATACCGTTGAAGAGTAGGAGAGAAGCAACGATAACCTTTTTGCGATCGATAATAACCCAAGAAGACACATTTGATGGACCTTGCAGAGAGTTTGTCAAGGCCTGGAGTGAGATTGTGGATAAAGCAGGTGGAGCTGAAGACACGAGGAGAAAGCACATGGAGTGGTGAGTGAGGGAAAAGTACAGAATAGGGAACTTGATCATTTAAGACAGAGGATGGCATGCGATTAATGAGGTAATAAGCCGTGAGTGCAGCATCACCCCAAAAACGTGAAGGAACATGACGGTGGAGGAGAAGAGTCCGAGTGGTCTCAATGAGGTGTATGTTCTTGCGTTCAACCACCCCGTTTTGTTAAGGGGTGCAGGCACAGGAAGTTTGATGAAGAATTCCCTTTAATGCCATAAAGTGCTAAAACTGATGAGATAAATATTCACGAGCGTTATCACTGCGAAGAGATCATATAGGAATACCAAACTGGGTTTTTATTTCATGATAAAACTTCTCAAAGAGGGAAAATAGTTCAGACCGACTTTTCATTAAACATAACCACGTACAACGCGAAAAATCATCTATAAATGTGACAAAATACCTAAAACCAGATGGGGTAACAATACGAGAAGGACCCCAAACATCTGAATGAACTAAGGCAAATGGGGACGTAGCCTTTTTATTGACACGATCGGGAAACGAAGTACGAGTGTGTTTCCCTAACTGACACGACTCACAGTGAAGAGTGGATAATTTGGAGAGACTGGGTACCAACTTCTGAAGCTTCGATAAACTAAGATGTCCCAACTGAGCATGGGTCATCATCGGAGAGACTGTTGTAGATCAAGCTTGTGGTGGCGTGGAGGGATAATAGAGGCCATGAGACTCACATCCGACGCCAATCATCCGTCCCGAGGTCCATTCCTGCAAGGTAACAGAATCTTTAGTGAAAGTAATGACAAAGTCATGGGATTGGGTGAGACGATGAACAGAAGCAAGTTAAAAGGGCAATAAGGGACATATAAAACAGATTCAACCGTGAGAGAGGGAAGAGGATGTGTGGTGCCAATGCCTTGGGACTGTGTTTGAGAACCATTAGCAGAGGTAATAGTGGGTAAATAGCCAGAGGTAGAAAGGGAAAAGAAAAGGGAACGATTACCAAAGATATGGTTAGACGCACCGGAGTCAAGCACCCAAGGAGCCAAGGAAGGGGATTGAGATATGCAAGCAATAGAATTACCAGTGTGTACAACGGAAGCAGTAGCACCAGTGTTCTGGTGAGTCTCAAACCACTTGACAAAATCCTTATAAATGGTGGGGGTGGCCCGAGGTTGATCAGTGGGCGAAGGGATCTCTGTCGTAGGTGTGTGAGCCACATTAGCGGGATGAGGGGGTTTACCATGTAACTTCCAGCAACAATCAATGGTATGCCCATGACGATGACAATGCTTGCATTTGTGATGATTCTTGGAGTGAAATGTGCCAGTCCAAGAGCGTTCAAAAGAATTGCTCTGAGATGCAAGAGCAGAAGTATCACCTATCGTAGGAGCGGGAATCTCCATAGGTACCTTCGGTGGAATCTGAAGGAGTGCAGAAGAGGCAGATGTCATCATAGGGGCCGTGGGTGACCCAAGAATATAGTCACGTGCAATAGAATACTCCGGTGACAATCCGTATAGGGCAAGGGTCATAAAAAAGGCACTCCGGTTCTCTAGTTCTGTCTTAGCCTTAACTGAATTAGAGCCAGTGGGAGGTAGAAGTTCATTAAAATCATGCAAGGCAGCATGAACTCGCCCAAGATATGCAAACATAGGGCCATCAAAACGTTGAAGGGCAATGAAGGTCATCAAGTTATGGCAAACGCCATATAGGCATTGAGTGGCATTAGTATAAAAAGCACGTGCCTCAATCCAAACTGATTCACATGTGACATGAAGCCGGAAAATAGGTTTGATGGAGGGGTGGAGGGTGGACTTGATTATACTACATAATTGGGCATCAATCTTCTCCCATTGTGCACGTTCACCTGCGACTACAGAATCAACAGTACTGGTGAGGTGGGCTTTGTAGCCCAGACCACTAATCCATAAGGTGATGTCTGAGGCCCAAGTGGAGTAGTTCGTGCCGTCTAATTTGTCAATAGAGAGCGGAAAGTTTAGAAAAACAGTAGCGTCTGCCTTAGGTAGTGTAGAAGAACCAGAAGGATCCATGGCAGCGTAAAAGAACGTCAATAACAGACCTGAAACAAACAGTGGTGAGCACATAGGGCAAAAAGAGGGGGGCGCCTTCAATAGTGATCGAACAGAGACGAGACTCGGGGGGTGGCGTCATGCTAGGTAGGCAACCACTGTGCCGGAAACGCTTCCGGAAAAACGCTGTCACGTGTCACCACGCGTCGGTGACAGGTGCTATTTGGCGCAGCACTATAGACGCACGTGAAAGCGCGTGGTAAGTTGGTGGGGGTTGCAGTCAATTAGGCCGAGTAGATCAACGAACGGTGGTCCCAACAGTGGTGGTGGCAGTCAGAACTTTGTCGGAGCAGCAACGGTGGCCGAAAAATGGAAAACAGTCGCCAGAAAAAGGTTGGCAATCTGAATGGCGAACCGAAGAAGAACACGATTTGCCAAAAAAAATTTATCTCCGGGGACAATGGGTCCACCGGGCACACAATTTGCAAGATGCCTCTGTCAGGCTCTAAATACCATGTTGAATGATACACAGAGACATATTGAGCTAGAACTGTGTGTCTGAATACACAACAGACTTAAGATTATATAGGCTTATTACATTAATTATACATAAATAGAGGATATACAGTTTCCTCTAAATCAAAGATTACATGCCTATAAACTGTAATAATTATAATAAATACAAAATATTTCAACAATTAGTTTCTGGAAGTATTATAATTTTAACACTTTCCGAAATTTACCTTCTAGAAGCAAAAATAGAAGTTGTCTAATAGTGCAATATTTAATAAATGAATAGTTTGGATTATGTGCTGGACAACCACAATGCTTCTTGTCCACTCCTTCGAACATGTATGTGGTGGGTGGTGCAGTTGAAGGGAAAGCAACGGGTTTTGGTATTTCGTTGCTCGGGGTCTAATTCACAATGACAGGAAGCGAGGGGAGGTGATAGTGGTAAAAATACGACTTGGGGGGAAAACCACTATTGAGGTTCATGCATTTGAAGAGAAAACTGAGAAAGAATTTAGTAAAAAGTGCTTATTTTAGTCTTTTGTATGTGGCAATCATGGTTAAATCAGTAAACATTTAGATTTATGACAAAGGTTTTGTTAACTAAAAAATCAAGATTCTGAAATTTAAAAGACTATACTATGCTTCATGGTACTTGAATATCTGCTGAGCAACGCCAACTTGTACTATAGTTTCATTTTACCTTGTATTTGACCTTCTTGTCTTGTTATTAATAATTTGGGTCTTCTCTGCTAGGAAAAATATGGTGTGGAGATGTGCGAGGAGCAATGTAATTGGGCAAAGAACAATCCCTAGGGTTACAAGGGGAAGCCTTGAATTATTTGGGGGAATTGTTGGTTTGCTAATTGTTCTAACTGTGATGGCTAGGTAAATGCTCTGTTGTAATTTTTTTTGCTATAAATTTTGAAGTGATGTCTAGTATGGGTTCACAACAAAGCTTATTGCTTAAGCACTACCAAAGATTAGATTACAAATTTCAAATTCAGTCTATTTTTGTGTTTTGCTTTCAGCTAGATATGTACTGACAAAGTTTGGATTGCAAATTTTAAATCACTTTGCTAATGACAATGAATGCATTTTCATCTCATTTCAAACTACATTGCATTATTGTCGTTAGAAGTATGGTTTTCAGATTTTGATCGAAGCTTATGACTAGAGATTTAAAAAAGAAAAATAGAATTGTCCTCATACAAGAAGATAATGATTACTCTTTTTTGTCCTTATACACAAATTGTCCTCTCATTGATTCTACATGAGAGTGTGTATAACTCAGTCGACCATTATTTTAATGGACGCCTATATGATTAGCAATATTTTTGATGTCAATGTCATGGATCATAGGCCAAGATTTTGATGTGCTTTGTGGTTTTCTTTTCCTATTGCTTTTATTTACTAATTACAACTCTTGGTTGCAAGTGCCTGTTGCAGTGGCATTTCAGTGTGCAGGTAACACAGCATGCCCCATTCAAATTTGATATGATAGAAAAAGAAAATGGCATGGGCTTGAAGAATTGAAGTCAAGAAAAAATTTTCAAAATTTCTAAGTAACTGTTTAAACTCGAAAGTTAATGTATTGCTAAATTAGGCACTCAAAACAAATTAATTAAGTTATTGAACCTAAAAATGACATGTATCATTGTAATTAGACATCCATGATTTATTATTCTCTCAACCATAGTGCTTGGATAGGGGTCCATTGACATAATTCCCCTTCCTTGAACCATAAAGCTGTTATAAATGGAAATAACGAGTTAAGAATCACATGCATATGGGTAACATCATTTACATTGCAGCACAAATTCTCCTAACTATTATAAAGTCAATAATAGAACAAGAAAAATAACCTTTTACTATCTTCCATCACACTAAATTATTTTGTTTGCAAGACATTTTAAAAAGATTAAGACCACATCAATAATTTACATGATATCTTGGTATTATTATGATGAGTTCACAAGCTGATAGTTGGCAACTATTGAGAGTTATTGGTAAACTTGATGATAGAAGTTCAAAACAACAATGGGTTGGATTATTACATAGACGAAATAATGTATCAATATATATTACAAATTCCTATAGCTAATTTAAGCAAAGAATGGATATATATGTATATATATATAACTCTCAAATTTTTACAAGTTTACAATCAAAGGACACAGATGAGTTAAATCGCACATGCACTTTGGTAAACTCGTATAAGTTGAAGTAAACTTTGTTAAAGTTACTAAATTCTTCGTGTTTAGTTCATGTGTATATGCTTTTATGTTTGATGATATAAACTGATCACAGTCATTCTCTATCAAAAATTTGCATTTCAAAAGTCAATTATTTTTTAGTCTCTGTGTATAATACACATTCATGCTTGTATTCAAGTGTAATATAATTGTGTACATCTAATAGGCCTTGTTTGGTCTCTATCTTTTTATGCCATCTATTATGGAAACGAGATAGGGGATATGTGATAGTGAAATATTTGCGGGCAGTTAAGTATGATCAGTGAAACATGTCATAGGGAGAATTGTTTGCCCCAATTTTATGTGATTGCTTCGTTAATAAATGTTTTTGCAACTTTTAATCATAAATTAACTTACTTATCACCAAGTAGGATCACATGCAAACAGACTCTTAAAGAAGAAGCTGTTCGGTACCTACATTATGTCCATCATACAGTATCATAATTGAATTTTGAATTGAATAAATAAGATATCTCAATTAAGAATTGAAGTAAGTATGTCTAGGAATAACTAAACGTGACTAGAATCAAACTAATTAGTACACTTATTACAAATAGTAAGCCTTGATTGCATTCAAGTCACAATTGCGTTATGATGCAGCTAGCCAAGCAACCTTAGTTTTGCGTAATAGAACCCAAACTCGTGAAGCTACAAGCTTAAGGTGTGCATTTATTTCATTCTTAATCATGAGCTAAGTTTTTTTTTTTAACAATTAGAGAAAGGATAAGAAAGGGAAGAAAATTGTATTAGTATTGCATAGGTGTAGCTAATGAAAGGAAATATGACGTAGAGGAAGTGGTACGAGTAACTCGTAACAACTTTTTATGTTGTTTTTATTTCACTTGTTTAGAGGCGTGACTTCAAGTTGTTTTCTATTAAGTAATTTGTAGGTGTGCCTAAGTATGGTGTAGTGTGGTGTTTCCACTTTTGTTTCTTTCCCATCCTCATCTCAAAACTCAAAATAGTATATGGATTAATCTAAATAGACAGGGACTCATCGAAATGAAATGCCTTTGAATATTGGAAATAGGTGTGCTAAGCTGATTAATTTAGTTTCATAGAGTAAATTCTTTCTTTCAGCTTTCTCTTTAGATGCATGAACCTCGATAATGAATCTCCCCTTTAATCTTATTTTTGCCACCATCACCTCCCCTCGCTTTCTGCCATCGTAAGTCAAACGATCCTAGCAGCCAAACATCAAACCATTGTTCTCCCTTCAACTATGTTGCCCACCATTGCAGTTGACGACCACCACATGTTTAAAAGAGTGGACAAGCTATAACTTGCTTGGTTGATGCTAGTGGTCACCTAGAACAGATTCAGGACTCTTCAAATAACAAATATTGCGCCACTAGTAGCCCTTACTTTTGCTTCCAGAAGGTAAACTCTAGAAAATGTTAAAATTGTAACACTTTTCGAAATTTAGTTCCAGAGAAGGGTATTTTTGAGAAAAAAAAATATCAAAAATATATAAGGGAGGTACATTTATTATACAGGGGAGGTGCATTTAACAATTTATAATGATACAAATAGGTAAAAGGACGAAACTTGTCCACCTCGCACAAGGGTGACATAAGCTTTAAGGACTTGTTTGGTAGGGGCAAAGAAAGGGATGGAAAGAGAAGGAAGAGGTGAAAAAAGAAGACAAGAGAAATAGAGTGGAAATAAATGTGTGAAATTGTTTGGTTTAAAAGAAAATAAAAAAAAGGAAATTGGATTATTAACATTGTACCTTTACGTATTTGAACATATGTTTTGTGAGTAATTTTTTCAATTAAATCAATTTAGGGTCATGGAAATTGATTTTGTTGGTTCCATTACATCATTTATTTTTATTTTTTATTTTAATTATTATTATTATTATTAATTTTTATTATTAGTATATATTTTATTATTAATAATTATTTTTATTTTTATTAATAATATTTTTTTAATAATATTATTATTAAAAATAATAATATATTATTATTATATAACAAAAGTGTAATCGATTTTCGTAAAGACAAAATCGATTTTGATTGGCCATATAATAATGGGAAATCGATTTTGGTTGGCTATATAATACTTGATCATACATGTATTTAAAACATCTCATATTACATGCATGCAAATTGATTTTCGAGTCAACCAAAATCAATTTTGCAATTTGACTATATCAAGTCGATTTTTCCTAACGTCAAATTGATTTTCTTGTGGTTCACAGCATGGCCAAATCGATTTTGAGTCAACAAAATCGGTTTTTCAATCCCAACACAACATAATCGATTTTTACTCACCTAAATTGATTTCGATTCTGGTTCACTACTTCATTCATAACACTGTAAATCGATTTTAGTTGTACCAAAATCGATTTTCCCAAAAGCTTTTAACACAGATCTTGCTTCGAAATACCCTTCAAAAGGTTGCGTTCGAAAAAGTGTGACGCATTTGTATGATTTTTTCGCAAATCGTCGCACTTTTATGTGGAAGATTTTTCGTGTAGGGGCCACTACTTTTTGTTTTAAAAAACTTCATCATATTTTCACTACACCAAACGCATAGAATTTCCTTATTTCTCTTTGCTTACGTTCTCTTCCCCGCTCCTCTCCCCTATTTCGTCATTAACAATTAGGCTGTAAGTGCAAGGTTTGATTCCACAATTTCGATAAAAGTTTAATTTTTATGCATAGTTAATGTAAAAGTTTTTATATTCTCAATTGTCAATTAATAAAAAATCATTACACGTATGATTTTTAAGGTAGTTATTGTAAAAATTAATACAGTTTATAATTGAATAACAATGTAAAATTCTTTTACATTATCAGTGCATACACTATTAATTATTTACTCTTTGAGAAATAGAATTTAATTGTTATATATTATCGGTGTAAAAAGATTTATATTATTAAATAATAATAAATTATTATTGAAATAATTTTAAGATAATTATTATAAAAATCGACAAATTTATTATACATAACAATCTATGATTATATGACAACATATGTCGATGTATTTTAATTAAATTATTGGATAATATCATTCCTCTCCTAGAGTCCTCACCTCCCTCCTGGAGACAAAACCTAGAGTATTTTAGAGTATATTTGAAAGCAAAATTTTGAAGGAAAAAAGACAAAATTTTCATTTTTCAAAATATTTCTAATTTAATATTTTTAATAAAAAATATAAATTTAATGTTCTAATCTTTTATTTATTTTTATAAATATTATGTAATTCTTAATTAAAAAATAAAAACTTGTCTTTCCTTTTTTTTCTTCAAAATTTTATACTCAAACACGTCTTTTTAAGTGCTTTTGGCCAATCAAAATTGGAGGGTAACAATCGCTTCGGGCATAGAGGAAAAAAAAAAAAAAACAAGTGCTTCTAGTCTATCGACATTCGGAGCAATCTCTGGTTTCATTGTGATCACAAGGGTCGGGTTTTGTCCACTGTTTTATGAGAATAAATTGTTTCTTTTCTAAGTGTGAATTCTCTTTATTTGAGTTGCCAATACATACAGTTTTCCTCTTGAAAAAAATGCCCCAGGAAAAATAAAAAACACAGAATGATTGCAACGGCATGGAGTTACCGGTTACCGGGGGGGGGGGGGTGGTGTTGTTCAATATTTGATGATTGTAAACTGACCCTCCAATATGACTGTGAAGCCAAATGACCAATAGGCAGATGTTAGTCCTTAGCACAGAATAAAAGTGGAGTCATTTTCAGAGCACCCTCATCGATCTTGTGGGTCTCCCCCATATGCATTTCAGTTCCATTTTCCACCCCACTTTCTCGAAACTGAACAACACTTACATGTTACAAAACATCAAAGTCCTTCCTTTGGCATATACTTGACGGGCATTCCATTGTACCAAATTGGTTCGCGCTTGCAAAATTACTATTGTCGCCATAGAATATGAATGTATAATAATTGTCATGTCATGGCCGTGACAGTTTATATTATCTAGTAATTAATAATTAAAACTGATCAAGGCTCTTGGATGAGATTTTTCCATCCAGAAAACTCCTTATAAATATGGTAAAGAGAATATTTAATTGTCACAAAAAATAATTTTTTATTTTAATTTGTAACTTTTAAGAATAATGAAATGAACTTGCCACAAAAAAGAAATGACGGCCATTAAATTTTGGATTTAATTGGTTTGCTCTATAGGCCCAATGAGCAATGAAGCAATTATTACATCCCGTGTACTAGTTTGAGCTAGGAGAACAAGTGAACAACTCTGTTAACTTTGCCAATTTTCCTCTCAAAAGCAATCTGTTTGTATCAACTCTAATTTTTAAGGATTGTGACACGATAATTGTTGTGAGGGATATACCTTTTAAAATAAGTTAAATGTAGTCTATTTATTATCTGTTTTTACTGGAAAAGTGTGAAAAAATATATGAAACAAAAATTATCCAACCTTAAACATCCACTTAATTTATAGAAAACAATAAAATTTAGTTAAACAAAATTTACATATTACGTCCATGACTTCTGTTCAAAACAAACGGGATAAAGATGTTTAATGTTGTAAAATAAAAAACGATTAATTTAATGTATACAAAAGAGCATCTTGTCTTGTATCATTGAGCAATTAAAAATTATATACATCTACTTATGATAATATTTTGCATTTCTACCAATAAAACCCAACAAAT
Source organism: Spatholobus suberectus (assembly GCA_004329165.1). NCBI lineage: Eukaryota > Viridiplantae > Streptophyta > Magnoliopsida > Fabales > Fabaceae > Spatholobus > Spatholobus suberectus. The sequence goes on from CM014735.1 coordinate 6,502,524, forward strand.
AATTATAACATAATAATAATCGAATTCAAAATAGAAAATAAAAAAAATGAAATATTTATATTTCACTAATATTATATTTTATCGTTTTTAATTCGTTTGTTTTTTCCATTGTATTCTTTTTTCAATACTAGTATTGACAACAGTGTATCAAATAAATATAATCCAATTGTGAATAAATTGTATTGGGGTTGCTAACTTAATGGTAGAGTACTTGGCCCTGAACCTACATGCCTATGACTTCGTTTCTCAAAAAATCCGCACAGCAGAAGATCTTGAATTTGAGACTTTCTACACCAAAAATATTCTCTTAAGCGAAGGTATTCTCCCGTTGTCGAAGATAAAATTGAATACCTGTTATGAGTCAGCACCAAATCTGGCAATACAACTAAAATAACCATGGGGGAAAAAGCATTAGATTTAGAGATACCGGATTCGTTTGAGATTGAGAGAGAAAAATATCAGCACAATGTGAATGTGAGGGGCATATTGTGATATTGCTGGTTATACTGTAAAACTTATTAATTATGTGGATGCGTGTGTCACACTCACACGAGACCCACTTTTATGTCATTATGTCCTGGATTAGATTATGAGCATATTTTCCAATTTTTATATAACCTCACACAGTCAAACTCTTTTTTATAATTAAAATGGGAAAAGAAACTCTATTAAAATTTTCTATTCTTTTCTTTTTACTATTAAGGATAGGTGTTGAAATAATGTAAAAAGTATTTTATAAATTTAATTCACTTTTAAAGGGTATACTTTCATTTTTTACATTACACATTTTCTAAATGGAAAAAATGAAATCCTAAATTTTAAGATAGCACTATAACAACTTAACGAGTTTATTGATTACCTCGTACATTTAATTAGAAATGTTTGATCATGCTTCGAAAATGTTTTTACTTATTTATGTTTGTATTTTAACCGTTGATTACTTTAGGAGGATTGTGTGCAATTATGCATATGCTTATCAATGCATTTTCTTTGCGTTAAGTGTTGCCTCCTCTCTTTTTTTTTTTGGGTATACAATAATCGCATTAAGTTGAAACCTATGACCACATACATATTATTTATTATTTAAGCCTTCTATTACTAGGGCGACCCTAGTGGATGCACGTTGCCTCCTCTTCTTCTAACGAAAAGAAAATATTAAATTATTATTATTATTATTATTAAACACATGAAACTAAAAAAAAAATGTTGGATCTCCCTTAAAATGGGTGTTTAAATTTAAACCCTTTTTGTGTACATGTTTCCAACCCTAAACAAAAGTAAACAACACCTCATGGGAGTTTTCCACATAAAATGAATATGTCATTGTTTACTTGAGAAATGTTAGGAACATTCTTTAATATACTCTTTTTCATTAGTTGAGATTTATTAGAGCATCTCCAGCCGTAAAATCAATCAATTTTGTGTTCTTATCTCACTTTTTGTGGGTCCTTTGTTTTCACATAAGATTTAAGAACACAAGCTACTTTTTACTCCAATGATAAAATTAAATCTTAGTTTTTATCTTATGTTTTATGGGCCCCTTCTCCATTATTTCTGTCCCATTTTTCTGTTGAATTTCTGACAAGAACTTGGTTCTTGTAAGTTCTTATACAAGAATTGATTCTACATATAGAGTCCATGTCACTCCTTTCCAATACAACAATAAAATAAGGACTGATTCTTATTATAAGAACTCACTTAAGGAACCTGCATTGGAGATGGTATTAGAAATCACAAAATTTTGTTGGTCTTACATTTTATTAAATGAATATTTTTTTTAAATTTGCAGTTTTCAATAAATTTTAACTAACGAAAAAGAGTATGTTCAAAACAGTGTATTAGATAATGTATTCTTATCACTCCTTTTGTTTGCTTTATCCCAATTTGATGGTTAATTTTACTCTTGTTTTTTTTAATATTTTTTTTAGTTACTTTGGACATGAAAACTCTCAAACCAATAATAAATATAAGTGACTTCTCTAAATTTGTTAATAAATATTTAAATTTTTAAAGTAAATTATTACTTTGAAATGGGAAAAATTATAAAAAAAAAGTCAAAGAAAATGAATAAATTTTGTTATAATAAAATACATATATATACCAATTTATGATTTCATTTATTTTTTAAGTAATGTTTCATGTTTATTTCTTTTTTAAGTAAACTGTTTCTTTAAAAGGACAAATTCATATTGTAAGATGTATATTTGAGCATGAGTAGTATCCATATTCTAAAATAAATTTACTGAAAAATAATTTATAAGATTATTTTCTTATTTCAGGATTTAAATTTTACTTAAATATTTTTTTAGCATGTTTGACAAATACTAAGGAAATTGATTGGAAAAAAACAAAAATAAAACGTATTAATGAAAAGAATGCATTTTTTATATTTAGAAAAGCGCACAAGTAATTAACATATAATTTTTAAGTGAAACATTTTATAAAATTTATTACAATATCTTTAATTAAAAAAATCTAAAAATACATAATAAATATATAATTAAGTTAAAATATTAATTATTACATCTAAATTATAAATATTAATCAAATCAATCTTTAAATCTTTTAAAAGGTAAATATCAAAATAAAATTGACGCACACCCTAATAGAATGCGGTTGAAATAATAAAATTATGAAAAATATATCCTTTATATATAAAAATTAAAATAACTATCTTGAACGAGAGTGTTTTTAGGGGTCATTTTTCAGCGAGAGGATTTTTAGCTATTTTTTTCAACGAGGGTGTTTTTTAGAAATTTTTCTTAACCTTTTGTCTCTTTCAATCTATCATCTTTATTTTTATTTCTAAATTAAATTTTAATTTTTTTTTAAAAGAAGTTATCAATAATTGAAAATAACTTCATATCATAATATAAATTATTTATCATAAATTTAAATTATAATTTATATGATCAAAAATATTTATTTATTATAATTTTTAATTATAATATAAATTATATATTCAAAAGTATTTATTTATTATAAATTTTAGTTATATAAAATAAAAATTTATCTTTTGCATTACACAGGCTAAAATACTAGTTGATATATTAATTCCATAGAAAAATATGAATTATACGGTAGTTTAATAAATGAAATTATAAATATGTATATATATATATATATATATATATATATATATATATATATATATATATATATATATATATATATATATATATATATATATATATATATTAGATAACTATCTTAAACGAGAGTATTTTTAAAAATCATTCTTTTAATTAGAATATTTTTAGTTTCTTTTTTTAACGAGAGTGTTTTTAGAGATTTTTCTTAACCTCTCATATCTTTTAACCTATAATTTTTATTTTTATTTATAAATTGAATTTCAATATTTTTTTTAAAAGAAATTATCAATAGTTAAAAATAACATTATTTCACAATATAAATTATTTATCATAAATCTAAAATATAATTGATATCATAAAAAATATTTATCTATTACAAATTTTAATTATAATGTATTCAAAATTATTTATTTATTATGAATTTAAGTTATATAAAATAAAAATTTATCCTATGCATTGCACAAGCTAAAATTCTAGTTTATCTTGAATTACATTAGTTTCTAAAATCAAATCCTGAATTCAATATAATACAATAAAAAATTAATTTTTTATTTAATTAATTTCAATTTATTCAGTTTGATTTTAACTTTTTTTTTTATTAAATTGGATGTATGCATTGAATATTCCGACATACATTTTCAATTTTTTTATGATTTTGTTTCTAAATGCATTAAAAAAATATAGGAATTTATGGATTTTACTTCTCTAAAATAAAGGAAGTATATTTCAAAGGCTATGTGCAATAATAATTATTCGTGGGATCTCCCTTCCTAACCACGTTTTTTTCATCCACAAATCTTGAATCTAAGAATTTGTTTAAGAAATTTAAGTTCAATTTTGCTCAAACCAACGACTTGTCAGTAATTAATTTTAGAATTTGTTATATATGTATTTGATTGTATTACAATTTTAAATTGCTAATTTACTAATCAACAATTATAAGTACATTTTTATACTCTAAAATGCATATCTTCACTTTAGATGAGTCAAATCTGGAATTTGTTGTCTTACTCCAATATTCTTCGTTTAGGTGAAAAATTCGGGAGAAAAAAAATATAGAATGAGGTATGACAAAAATATTAAATTTCTATTGTTTACTTGAAGGAAAAGAAAAGAAAAGAATATAGAATGAGGTATGACAAAAATATTAAATTTCTATTGTTTACTTGAAAGAAAAGAAAAGAAAAAAATAGTGAGTCTTACGTATAAAATGATTCTCCCAGAAGGGAGGTGAAATGCGATGAAATGCATGTTGTATTTATTTATTTTATGTTTTACTTTTTTATAAAAATTAAATAATTTTTTACGGCGTATGTTACGAAGAAAATACTATAATAAAAGTTTAAATTTTCTTGAGTTAAATTTAATTTTTAATTAATATACAAAGATTTAATATAAATCTTATTTATTTATTTTTACCTACTCTTTCATTACCTAAATAAATAGAAGAAAAAATTACTTATTTTTATTCACATGTAACACATCGTTTCTACATTATTTCTCTTTTATTTATTTATCTTCTGTTTTTTCTCTCTCATTTTTTCTTTCTATTTCACATCTAATCCAAACAAAATAATAATACTTTTTATTTTAAAAAATATTACTTAAGATTTTGCATGGGGTTTGATAAAATTATTGAATATTAAATTTAAAAAAATATAAATTTATTTTACTATATTATTTTATTATTGTGTTTAGTTAAGATATTAAAAACTATCATAATTAAAATATAATTATTTTTTCTGAATTTTTAAAATGACAATTTATTTAAAATAAATTAAACCTTTGGAAATAATAATTATTTGAAAACAAATAAAATTAAACTCAAGTCAGTTTTAAATATTTTCGTTCTTAATTGCCCTCCCAAATTCAACGAAACAGTCTGAATTATTAACGCAATAAATATTCTTCACTAAACCACAAGCAAGCGTGTGATTAACACGTCCCAACAACTCAACTTTGTCCACATCTTTTATATGTTTTTGTTTGGCAATGTTCCGCTTCTATGCTTTTTTTGGCAATATATGGAAATAGAAGAGAACGTATTAAGAGATAAAAGTGGAACAAAAATAAACTTCAATTATAAAATTCAAATACATAGTTAAAATTAAAGTTAATTGAAATAAGAGTTTAATTTCTATGCATTATTACTGTAAAAATTTTGCACTGTTAACTAATTAGAAATTATTGTTTATATAACTTTTAAGATAATTTTTGTAAGGAAAATGGCATGCCCTGAGGAATCAATAGTGAAAAAAAATATATTGAAAAATGTATTAATGCACTCTCCCATGATTTTCATTGCAATCTTCAATAAAAAAAATTACTACTTTTTTATCTCTTAACCAGTATCCTAAGGGCATTGATTAGCAGGACCTTTATTGTAAAAGTCAACAAACTTATCTTACACGATAGTTTGTATTGAATGATAGTGTAAAAATTCTTTACACTCTTAGTACATAAACTATTAACTCTATAAATAATAGTTTGATCATTTGTGTATAATTATATGATTAAAATCAAATTTTCTCACTTCTCATTTTTTAACTATGTATATCACAAGAAATAACTCTTCTTATCATTAGTGGTGAACATAAGTCAAATTGGGTAAATTTTGAGAAGAATAACACTTGAATTGGTCATAATACTTTAAGTCAGATTTGGTTGAATTCTACTTATTTTTCAGCTTGGACTTGCACCAACCCAGCCCGATGAAGTTTGGGTCAATTTGAGTCGGGTCTCAAGTTGCATAATAAACAAACAAAAAAGAAAAAATATAGGACTGTGAGCATTGGGTAGTGATGAAAAAAATACACTATAAATACAAAAAGGGAAAAATAAAAATATGAGGGGAAAACAACTAATATGCCCATAAAATTTCTGTTCATTAGCCTAATGACGTGATCTCCATCTTTTTCCGCTATCCCATCCCTATTCATTTCACCTCATTTTCACCTCTCTTTTTTTTCTTTCTCTCTTTAATTTTCAAAAGCCAAACCTTTCTATCTTCAACATTTAACACCACAATGTTTGCAAGTGGTAACAGGAAGGATTTAGGAAAAGCATTAAGCTCTCTAATGGATTACCACTAACAATAACAAAGCCCATTCAGTCCAAGGACAATTAGACGTTAAGTGGATTGGAACATTTTTAGGCAACACTTTAAGAATCAAAGACTGACAGTTCCATTCTTTTAATGCAATTTTCTTGACATAAGAAAAACTTTATCATCATCATCTAATAAGTTATCTGAGCTTTGGTTTGAGTTGTCAGGCTCTTCATTCTCAACATTCAAAAAGCTTAAAGCTAACTTCTTCTCCTTTTTCCTTTGACTAGAACTTCTAATTTTAAGAGTGTCGAAGGTGCTTATTCATTTCTTCTTGTTCAGACTGGCTTCGTGAACTTTGAGAGATCCAAGAAGTCCATTTAAGGTTAAGACACTAAGATCATATGCTTCTTGAATGGTTATACTTAAGTTGTTTTCTTCCTCGGTGAATTCCTTGTCAAGGGCTTATAAACTATTGAGAATGGTTTGGAATCGCCTAGACATCTCATAATGTCTTGTTAGGGTGACCCTTTTTCTTATTTTTTACATGAGTGGTCCCTTCATGCATGAAAGCAAGGGCATCCCATTATACTTTGGTTGTTTTGCACCTCAAGACCTTATTGTACTCAATTTTGGATAGAGTACATGTGATGAGATATCTTGCCTTTGCATTGAGTTGCACTTTGTTGATATCATATTGAGTCCATTATGGTTCTAGGACAATGATTGGAACATATCCTTCAATGACAATCGACCAGAGATTATAATGTGTGAATTTGATTTACATCTTCATGCGGTCTCTTCAATACGGTAGTCATCTCCAAAGAATGTTGAAGGTTTGGTACCTGATGGTTCTTCAATTATCTTATGCCTTGTTTGTTATCATTAAAACTAAGAGTTGAATCGCCTTATACCTAATAATGTGCCCTACTATTTAGAAATGTATTGTAGAAATCTTGTGCCTAGTTGGAGGTGTTGACATTGATCAACACTTAATAAATTGGGCTGATCTAATACTTTGTTGCTGAGGTAGTCAATTATGCGAAGCCTAATTCGGAGCAACAACATATACTTTAAAATATATAAAAATATATTTTCTTTGATTATATACTTTTAATTTTTTATTTTTGACTAAAATTAGCACAAAATAATCAAGATAATATACAATTACAATTCAATGATTGAATGATAAAAGAAATTCTATATGAAGTTTTTAATTGTATAATATATATATATATATATATATATATATATATATGTATGTATATATATATATATATATATGTATGTATATATATATATATGTATGTATGTGTGAGTGAGAGAGAGAGAGAAAGAGTTTTACTAACTTATAGAGCTTTGTGGCTCCAATTATAATAGGAAAACAAAAAGTAACGAGCTTTCATTTATTTATTTTTTAAAATATTTGTTCTAAAATTTAAGTAAGAATAGGCTAATAATCCTTACATCCCCTTATTTTTTGAATTTTTTTAACTTCAATCCCTTTAAAACATATTTAAGGTGTAATTTGTTAAAATATTTTGTTATATATTAATAATATGAATTTTTTTATACTCTCAACTAATAAAAATCATTATTAGTATGATTTTTAAAACAATTATTATGAAACTTGGCAAAAGTATTTTATGAGTTTAATTTTTATGTAATGTTAGTATAAAAAATTTTACATTAACAATTAATTATAAATCATCATTAGAATATTTTTTAAAATAATTATTATAAAAGTCAACAAATTTATTATATATAATAATTTATACTTAAATAACTATGTAAAACAATTCTTAATATCTAGACATGTACTATTTATTCTTATATAATAATTTTTGATGGAATAAATGTGTAAAAGTACTTAAGACTATAAATATATATATTATTTATTCAATACACATGTCTATCAACTTGCCGGGTCAAATAAAACAAAGCGACGCGATTGAAAACTCCATGACTCCAACTTCCTTTTGCTCGTTTCCCGACGCGCTATGATGCTGCGTTTCTCAGCGTCTCATCAATTTAAAAATTAAAAATAAAAAAAATACGAGATCTCGTATTAATTTTTTTAAAATCTGATAAAATTAATTTTAAACTGATAAATATGATTACAATTTATTTTTAAATTATTTTGAATATCATATTTACATTGAAATATGTATATATATATATTTTTTCATTTAAAACCATACAAATTGATTTTCTAAATTTAAAATAACAAAAACTTCGTGTTTATTTTCGTGATCCAATATTTTTCAGATTATATAAGAAGAGGAGTTTTTTTTTATTTGAAAATGCAGGAGGATAAAATAAGAAAGAGACAGCTTCCACGGTGTTACTGCCTTAAATCATGTCCGTACACGTGTACCACACTTTCTCACTAAAACACGTATCACCTTGCTAATGACGAATCCGAGTGCCTTCGTTTCCACCAATCACAGATCACGTCGTCAATCTCGGATCTTTTCACCACATTCCCTCCATTATTGAGAACCTATTCATCATTATCAAACCTTTTTATTCCCCCAAACCAAAAACCGAAAACCTTTTTATTCCCACTACTAATTTCACCATCCTCACACCCAAAAGCCTATATCTGTCTTTTCAAAATCCAAATAATCCAACAAAAATAAACAACTTGCCCCCGAACCCGATCACGAGCTGCAGCTCATTTTCCACTATTTTTTTAGATGCACAATTTAGATCAATTTTTTAAAAAGTTACGTTTTAAATGATTTATTCTCGACTATACGTTTAAAAGTGTATTTGAGAACTTAGTTCAATTAAATTATAATTTATTTAATTAAATTAAAATTTTATTTAACAAAATAAAGATGCTCGGTATAATAGATCAACATGACTTGGCACTTAGTTGTAAATATTATATTAAGTTGTTTTAATTTTTGAATTTCATAATCATATGATGTATAGCTAATCCTTTCTCACTTTGTTCTTCTGGTTCCTCTAAATTGTACTCAATGTATCACAATTTTAACGAATCACAATTTTCCTCCTATTTTTTATATGTTAAATAAATTTATGTCACTAATATATAAAATTTTTAGATATAATCACCAAATGCGTACATCAACTTTAAAAAATATGAGTTTAATGGTCATGTACTGACAGTGTAAAGTAGTTTTACACTGTTATCCAATCACAAACCACCATTTATTGTAAGTTTGTTGACTTTTATAATAAATATTTTAAAAGTCATATTAATGGTGATTTCTAATTAGATGACAGTGTAAAACTTTTTACACTAATAGTGCATGATTATTAAATTCAAAAAATATTATATATTAGTAACTTAAATTTATTAGATATTAAGCTAAGTAATATTTAAGCTTGTAATTTATAATTTATTATTATTTTCCTTTTTATCTTTAATTTTTAAAAAATTCTTCATTTATTGTCTCATTTTATATTATACTATTTATTTAATAATTTTTTAATTTAATTATTACACTATTTGTAATATTCATTTTTTAATTTTTAATATATTATTTGGTCTTTAAACAAAAAATGATAAGAACTAAAAAATAACTAAAAAAACTTAAAAATATAAGCGATATGATATATGTACAACAATTCATACAATAATTTGTACAACTATATTTTTTGTGTCTATCTTTCTCCATCATTATGAGATACAATAAATGATATGCAGGAGAGAGATAGACACAAAAAAATATTGTTGTACAAATTGTTGTATGAATTGTTGTACAAATAACATTTTTTAAAATATAATTATTTAAAAAATATTTTTATCCATAAAATAAAAATGATATAAGAATATATAAACATGTTTTTATGTTATTTTATATTTATCAGTTAACTTAATAATTAATCTTACTAAATTATGACTTCTACTTTTCTTCCTATTTCAAAAGTTAAAAAATATTTTTCTTACATAAAAATTAAACAAAGAATAAAAGCATAAATTAAGAAGATAAAATTATGTAAATTATTAAAAAAATATTTAAATACCCTGGCCCAACTTAAAAGATTATTAACTAGTTTTAAATAATAAAATTATTTTGATGCATCTTTATTTAATTATGGTTTCTTATATTTTTTGTGTATTTATCTCACTTCTACCATTTTGTCCAAAAGAGGTTTGACCAAAATAGAGTTAGATGTGATGGAAATGGTTAATTCCTTAAAAAGTGAGGAGACAATTAAGTCCACGTATAATATTTAATTGTGTTTCAAATAAAATTATCTTCTTATAAAGGATATTTGTGGAAAAAACCCATCAATTTATGTTGACGGCCCACTAAATGCGTATACGTCATTTATTTAGGTTTCATTTACACTTAGATTTTCTTTTTTAGTTTTCGTACCAATAACGTTATTAAAGAAATTAAAATTTAAGCACAAATTGGCATAGATAAAATTAAATGATAGTTATTGACTAAACCAATACAATAAAGACATTTTATGATTTCAACTTCATATAAAGAAAATAAAACAAGTTTAAAGGTAAATATTTTTCATTTTATTCTCTTTCATTCATAAATTTTAAAGTAACATTGAACAAATTTTTAAATTTAAATAAAGAAAATATTTAATTTTAATGAATGTCTTTCCATTCATTGATAACTATTATGAAAATTAAATACTATCTTTATAAAATTAAAATTTCTAGTGGTATTTTATAAATCATAACTTATGCAAATACTTATTACGTGAATAACTTATGTAGAACAACGTCATTTAACAAGTATAATCGTTTTAGAAGTAGGCATCTTTATCAGTGTTTTTTCCTGTATTTCTTTTTCTCATTTAAACAGATGATAAATAAAAGTATGTATCAAATTGAAATAGTTTCATAAAATGCGTACCTATTTTTCAAAAAACGGAAAATTAGCAACAATAAATCAAAGAAAAAGAAAAGGGTTTAGTTTCTGGTTGGTCGTCAATATTCATTATTCAGAGCCAAATTCGTTCATTAATTATTTTACGTTTTCAATCGCTTCTTTCCCCTCGTACTTGTTCAACTTAGGCCTCTATTTGAAATTACTATTTTGCGCTTCGCCCACACCTGCTTCCTACAGCATCCAACGACCAGATCCATTTCCTGACTCCCTCCACGTTCGCCACTTTATTCAGAAAAATGACATTCACGTAATTAACAACTATATATATATATATATAGTCAGCGAGAGATGGAAAGAAAATAAAGAGAAATAAAATGATAGAATAAACAACAGAAAATAAGTTATTCACTAACAGTGTAAAATCATTCTAATAATAAATTATGATAAGTTTGTTAATTTTTATAATAATTATTTTAAAAATTATATCAATAGTGATTTTTTTAATTAATTAATGAGTTTAATTGTTAGGCACTATAAGTTTAAATAATTTTATATTGTCAATCAATCAAAAATTAGTTTTAGTATAACTTTTAAGATAATTATTATCAAAATTAACAAATTTATTATATATATATATAATAAGTTGTAATTAAATGACAGTGTAAAATTATTTTATACTTTCAATAAATAACCTATTTTCATTTAGTTAATAATATAATCATTACACTCAATAAACAATACCTTGTGACAACAAGAGAAATAAAAAAGAACAAAATGAAAGAGAGATAAAAAAATAGTGAAAATGTACGAATATAGAATCGTTGTTTTATTTAACTCAAAGACCCATCCCTTTCTATTTCTTTCATTCTTTTCGATTCACAGAAACAACTCCATACTCAAACCCTTCTTCCTCATAACAACAACAACCCCTTTCCCTGTTTTCCCCAGACCCTAGAATCGCCACACACAGATCCTCATCGTCCCCGTCAAATTCCCGACAATCCCACCAAAGCTTATCCGAAACACCGTTGACCACACTCGAGGTTTATCCAACACCCACAAAAAAAGTTCGGTTTTTGTTTCCCGGGTCCCATTTTTTCTTCTCTTTCATTGGGCATAGGAATGTTGGGTACTGGGTCGAACTTCCGGCGTGCTCACGGAGGGGATCGGTTCTATTCTCCGGCGAAGGCTCGCCGGTCGTTTCACAACACGGAGAATGACAGGCTGCGTAGGGCCCACAGCGATGTCACGGAGACTCGGTCGGTTAGAGACAAATCGGTGGATTCGGCTAACCGGGTACCGGAGAACCGGGTCGGGTCGGAGGAGGCAAAGAAGGGCGGTGCGGTGCCTTCGTGTGAACCGGTGGTGAACCGGTTGAGTAATCTGGAGCGGTTCCTGCAGGCGATCACGCCCTCTGTGCCTGCTCAGTATCTACCTAAGGTTTACTTTTTAGTCACTGGAACAAGTGTTTTGAAAGGTTTTAACTGGGTTGTTGATGAAATCGTGTTTCATTTATTGAAATTGGGTTGTTGGGTATTTGGAATTCGCTTTAAAGTCCATGTCTTTGTTTGTGACTGGTGCATTCAATGGGAGGAAGGTTTAACATTTAAGGTCGTGTTTAATTATGGAAGGGACCGTGGAATGGAGAGGATGTTTTTGGGTTGAATTAAAAAAATGGAATAAGCAAAAGAAGCAAAGTTTTCGTGCTAAAAAAGAAAAAGATTAATGGCATTTTTATGAGGTTCTTTTTTTCTTTTGTGTGTGTGTATGTGTGTGGAACTGTTAAGTGTGAAAGTTTTTTGGGATCTTGCAGAGGACGACGAGGGAACTTAGAGGGTGCAACGTGGAGTTTCAGCCTTACTTTGTTCTTGGTGATTTGTGGGAGTCTTTCAGGGAATGGAGTGCATATGGCGCTGGAGTTCCGCTTGTACTAAATGATAAGGATAGTGTTGTTCAGTATTATGTTCCCTATCTATCTGGGATTCAAATTTATTCCCAGAATGTGAAGCCAACTGTGAAGTCAAGGTATATTGCTTGCTTTGGATCATGTTTGAAAGGTTGCAGCATCAAACAATAGGGTAATTTTTGGGTAGATATGTTGCATATTTTGTTGGGTGTTTATGAATTGGATTTTAAGTATGTCGCAGGATTAAATTAATGTTCATTTATGGTTTTCTAGCATTTTAATTTCCTTGAGACAATGATTTTTGCTGCTCGTATGATGCAGCTTTTTACTTGGATGCTTTAAGCTAAGAGTTAGCTACTGTGTTTTTTTTTTTTTTTTTTTATGTTCTCAATTATTATGGTGTGCAGATGTGTTGATACTGCCTTGTTCTGAGAGGGTTAGCTACTTGTATGACGATATTATTGTTTGGTTCTTTGATAGGCAACTAGGGGAGGATAGTGACAGTGATTTCAGGGACTCAAGTAGTGATGGTAGCAGTGATTGTGAACCTGTACGTGGAAGTGGATTGAAATACATGAGGGAACAAAGGAATCTTCCCCATCTGTCAGATGAGGTACCTCAATGGATGGGTAGATTATCTTTGAGAGACCACCATTCTCTCCCACTAGATGGCTTTTCTAGTGATGATGGCGAATCTGCCAATTCTCAGGGTTACTTGATTTTTGAGTATCTTGAACGGGATCCTCCTTACAGCCGTGAGCCTTTGGCGGATAAGGTGTGTGTGCTAACTGACTCTACCCTGCCGTATTTTACCCTTCCTCACTTGTACTGGAACAGAATTTTGGTCATTTGTTATCTCTGATCCTTCTTTGTTGAGCCATTTGATTATACTTTCTTTTATGTGGTGGATAGATAATGGACCTTGCTTTTCGATTCCCTGAACTGCTGACCCTTAGAAGTTGTGATATACTAGCATCAAGTTGGATATCTGTAGCCTGGTATTCTTCTTTACTTATGTCCTTTCATATTCAGCTTATAGATGCACAAGGGACTGAGCTGTTCTATGTTTTGATTGTAGGTATCCAATTTACAGGATACCAACTGGTCCAACATTAAAAGATCTAGATGCTTGTTTTCTGACATACCATTCTCTTTATACACCCATGGGAGGTAAGATGGAGTTTTGCTTCATTTATGTTGTAGTGGGTTTTGCTATATCACAAAGTTCGGGAAGATAATAAAACACTATTACTTTTAAGCAAGTTTTCTTAAATGAATAAATTTCATATTTTTGAGATTGTTGTGTTTGGATGTTGGCAACTTGGCATTAAACCATTAACTAGTTTATCTTATGTTACCATATTTACAACAACTAAGCCTTTTTCCACTTGGAATTTTAGGGTTGGCTACATGCATGATATGGAGCTATAAATTTCCATCTTGTGTATGTTAACAATACATGTACTAATGTACCATTAATATGGAATAGAGACATAGGCATCCCATCTGTAATTTAATGAGAGGTTCTAAAATAAAATGTAATCATAATTCATAAATGTTATTTTAGAACCTCTCCGCCTGCAATGGATAGGATGTATATTGATGTATCGATTCCATGTTTGAGTTCCACAAGCTTCTTAGTTTACAATTATATGAATATATGGCTTATGTCTTGGGACTTGTTAATTGTGATCTTTCTTCCATTGTTTTGTTCTTACTTCTTGATATGTATTAGTGAGCCAATGTGAATCATTTTATTGCTTTCATTGATTTTAGCAATTTTATTGGCCCAGAAAGATATTTTTCAAAAATTTGTAAAATGTGATCCTTTTGTGTCTTGTTTAAAATTATGAAATGTCATTTTGGATTAGTTAGGGTTCTTTATTATTCTACTACAAAAACTTTGTGGTTTTTTATCATGGGAACATGTTTCTATTTAAGTGCACGTTAGGTGCATAATAATGAAATTATTGTGAGATGCTGCAGGTGATAACCCATAGTCCTTTTTTCTAATTTGCACCCGTTGATTTATTGAGACATGCTTTATTTTTTTTTTTTTCAGGTTCACAAAGAGTGCAGGCTCCCGTGTCACATCCTACTGAGATGGACAGTGTCCATAAAATGTCTTTACCCGTTTTTGGTTTTGCGTCATATAAGTTCAAAGGCTCTCTGTGGACTTCTAATGGTGGACATGAACGCCAATTAGCTAGCTTTCTTTTGCAGGCTGCTGACAAATGGTTAAGACTGCGTCAAGTCAGTCACCCGGATTTCCTGTTTTTCAGCCGTTGATGATGTTGACTGTAATCATTATACTTTGACCATTTAAGAACTGGACCTTAGTATTTGCCAGTGCCTCCTTTGGTTCATTTCTTAGATGTCATTCTTGATGAAGTTGGAGTTAATCTATTTGACAAGAGGAAAAACAAAAATGGAAAAAAGATGTTCAACACCGTCCTTTGTAATTCTCTGCATTGTTTCCTTCCGCAATAAGTAAAAGAATCAGAAAAGTAATGGTAATAAAGCGGCGAAGCTGTGGACAAGTGACAGTGTTAAGGCTACTTCAGAATGGGTTCATGATGGATGTACAGATTAACAAGCAGCTTCTCAAGTGCTGGCTGATACATGTTAGGAGGTTGTTTGTTTGCTAACATCAATGAGTCCTACATCAGTTGCTTCTTATGTGTTGGTATGGTTTTGTTATAGAGAACAGGCTACATTTTTTCTGTCCTGGTGATGCACTATATAGGACTTGGCTTTAATTTATTGGGGAATTTTACTGGATATGGTGTTAGATGTACTCATGCTTGAATTGCCCCCAACTCTTTGTATTTGAATTCTTAGTTATCTTTCTTACCTGCATTACCTGTTGAACTCTTCTGTTGAGTTTCGATAATCGATACCAATGAAGGGCTCCTTTGCTTTACATGATGGTAGAATTCATGTTGACAGAACTAATTAAAAAAGTTTTGTATTTGAGGATGATATTTTAAAAGTGAGTTTAGAAGAATCAGTTTTGATGTAGTAGAATCACATTCACAATTAATTTTACTGTACGACAAGGTTAAAAATCTTTACTCTTCACAAAAATTCTGCTCATCGTATATTTTTTTCCTGTCAACGCAAACCTGCCATTCACAATTATTACTGTTTGAAATCATTTTAAACCTAAATAAGCAGGCTAGTAGTTGTTCGGAGGGTGAAATGTCAGCAATTTTAGTGGTAATAGTTTTTCGTTATAAAAGTTGACATATACTGCTGACTCTGCCATAATTTAAATAGTGAGGGATGCCTGATGTGTTGCAATTTATCTTTAATTAATGTTTCGGTTGGATAAAATTTTTTATAAGCATTTATAAAAAAAGGAAGATAAAATAAATGGAGTTTTTTCTATAAGTTAATTGTAATTTATAGGAGAAACTTAATTCATCTTACTTTTTTATTAAATTTTTTCTAAAAGTGTTTATAAAAAAATTTATTCAAACAGGTTGTAAATGTTAATTTTTTTTTTGTTCTTTTTTTAACTAAACATTAATTTGAACGAGATCAACAAAATGTTGATAATTGGATTTTTTTCAGAATTTTCTTCTTTTAACGAGGGATTAATCTTAGAATGATCAATTTAAGGTGGGGAGGCAAGTATGCATGGAGATTCTGCGTCAGGTTATTGGATTTTATGTATTTTCTCAGCAAGTTATTTGGATTGAATACTATTGGTCCGTAAAAACACATGAAAGGGGAAGTTAAACGGAAAAGTTTCGGAGATACCAAACTCTATTCAAATACTTAGAGGTAAAAAAATGAGAGAAATGTAAGTATGATAAGTGAAATGATATAATAATAATAAAAAGCAATAATAAGTGTTGATGGAATATATGAAATATAAAAATGTCTATATATCATCACAGCGTCAATTTTACCCAAACTACAAGCCAATAAAGGTAGAAGTATGATATTACTATACATGGTTATCGACAGTCCTTGTGGCAATACATTATCCCTTGTCAAATATTCATCTATCACAAGTTGATAAAGTAGTGAATCATGCATACATAAAAAAAAAAAAAAGTTAATCGTGCATTCAAATTTTTATCGGAAGAAATGTTTATAATTAATATTTGTCTATCTTGAACAGGACTGCCTTAAAGATTTCAATAAAATCTAACAGTTTTAAGATAATTGAGTTCGTTAGATATATTAATCAAAACTTGATTCTTTTTTTTTTTTTTGAGGTCATCAAAACTTGATTCTTAATCATGTATCTAAAATAGATTTCGTTAGAAGAGGCATAACTTAATTTAATAATCTTTACACATTAAAGAGATTAATGTTGGACTTGGGAATGGAAATACCTTTAATTCATACCTAAATTTCAATTGCAATACCATAAAAACCATTTCACCTTAGTATTATCACTGTGACGTGTGAAACGGGTAACGATGCGCCTTTATATTCAGCTGAGTCTAGTCAATTGCAGTGTTCACTGTTCAGAGATAACAGATATCAAATTTGTTCCTTTGCATTGTAATGTGTCCAGAAGGGAAGTAGTGGGCGTAGTTTGAACCCAAATCCATCCCCAACGAAAGGGCAAAGTACCATAGGCATATGCTACACTGCCAAAGTGCGCAGATGGGAAGATTGATATCCCTGCCAAACAGATACTGAAGTTTATAACTAGTGTCAGAATTACCTACTTCTAGTCTTCTATTAGTAACTTAATAACTGGACCCTATCAACTTTTTGTAGGACTGTGTATAACCTTATATAGGAATATCGTACTTTTACCTGTATTGGCTTGTAGTCTGCGTTAAATTGATCCCAGTGGTTTTGGAAGTTTTACTTCCCCTTCAGGTGTTTTTACGGCCCAATAACCTAACACAGAATCTCTGTGCATCCCTCCGCACCTTTAAATTGATCATGTTCAGATTAATGTCTAGTTAAAAGAAGAAAATTCTGAAAAAAAAAAAATCCAACTATCAACATTTAGTTAATGTTTTGTTAAAAGAAATAATAAAATAATAATAAAAAAAAAAAGTTATTAACATTTAGTTGAGAAGCGATAATTCGCAACATCAATATCCCTCACTGTTTAAATCATTATGGCAGAGTCAGCAGCGTATGTCAACTTTTCTAACAATAAATTATTATTACCATTAAAAACCACGAGAAAAAACCAATGATGTCAAATAGTAATAATTGTGATTAGTTAGGTTTTGAGGTGTAAGAAAAAAAAAATATGATGCAGTGAGTAGAATTTTTGTGAAGAGTAAAATATTTTAACCTTTTTGTGTGGTAAAATTAATTGTGAATGTGATTCTACTAATACTTCAAAAGTGATTTTATTTACCACCAAATAAAAACTGATTCTTCTAAACTCACTTTGAAAATATCATTCTCAAATACAAATTAATTTTTAATTAGTTCTTTCAACATGATGAATTCTACCATTATCTAAAGCAAGAAACCCATCATTGGCATCGAAACTCAACAAAAGAGCTCTACAGGTAATGCAGCAGCTAAGAAACGTAACAATAAGAATTCAAATATCGAGTTGGGGGCAATTCAAACACAAGTCCACCTAACACTTTCTAGCAAAATTCCCCAACAAATTAAAGCCAAGTCCTATATAGTGGATCACCAGGACAGAAAAAATGTAACCTGTTCTCTTTAACAAGACCATACCAACATAAATATAGTTGGAAATCCAAGAAGCAACTGATGTAAGACTCATTGATGTTAGCAAACAAACCACCTCATAACATGTATCAGCCAACACTTGTGAAGCTGGTCGTTAATCTGTACATCACCATGAACACATTCTGATATAGCCTCAACACTGGCGAGCTTCACTGCTTTATTACCATTGCTTTTCTTATTCTTTCACTAATTATGGCAGGAAACAATGCAGGGAGTAACGAAGGACAGAGCTTAACATTTTATTTTTTTTTATTTTATCTTTTTCCTTCTGTTAAATAGGTGATTAACTCCAACTTCATCAAGTATGACATCTAAGAAATGGACCAAAGGAGGTACTGAAAAATACTAAGGTCCAGTTCTTAAATGGCCGAGGTATATGATAGTTATCAGCATCCAGCAAAAGGGAGCTACCTAATTAATTGGCGTTCATATCTACCATTAGAGTGCAGAGATCCTTTGAACTTGTATGAAGCAAGACCAAAAACAGGTAAAGACATTTTCCGGACACTGTCCATCTCAGTAGGATGTGATGGCAGGGGGGCTACACTATTAGTAAACTTGAAAAAAATGCATACCTCAATAAAGCGGCTGATGCAAAGTAGAAAACGGACTATGGTTATTATGCACCTAATTGGCAATGTACGATTAAATAGAAACATGTTCCCATGATTAAAAAAATATAAGTCTTTTTAGTAATAATAAAGAACCCAACTAATCTAATATGACATTTCATAATTTTAAACAAGTCTTTGCAGTAGAATAATAAAGGACCACATTTTACAAATTTTTGAAAAATATCAATAAATTTGCTACAACCATTGAAAGCAATAAAATAATGCACTATGGTACTTACTAATACTGTAATACATATCAACAAATAACAAAACAACGGAAGAAAGTCACAATTAACAGGTGCCAAGACATAAGCCATATACTCAGATGATAGTATTGTAAACTTAGGAACCTTGTGGTGCCCAAATATGGAATAGAGACAACAATATATATCCTATCCATAAAGCAATATATATTGTAACATATATATTGTAGCCAACCCTCCTAGTAGGAAAAGGCTTAGTTGTTGTTTAACATATATATTGTAACATATGACAAACTAGTTAATGGTTTAATGCTAACATCCTGACACAACAATCTCAAAAATATGAAAAAATTTCATTTAAGGAAACGTATTTAATTTAATAATTCTATTATCTTTCTCGAACTTTGCCATAAAGCAACACCCACTACGGCACAAATGAAGCAAAAATCCTCCCACCTCCCACATGCATATAAAGAGAATGACATGTCAGAAAGCAAGCATCAAGAATCCAAGATTTTTCAATCTTGGAACGGTTGGTATCCTGCAAATTGGATACCTACAAGAAAAACATGGAACAGGTAAGTCCCCTGTGCATCTCTAAGCTGAATTTCAAAGCACACAATTAGAGAAGATTGCCGGGCTATAGATATCCAACTTGATGCTAGTATGGAAATAATGGTATATAAGTGCTAATTATTTTGTTACAGTTAGCATATTAATTGCTTTGTTACTGTTGGCATATTAATTGTTTTAATTAGTCATTCATTCATGCCCATTAGTTTTTTTTGTGTGTTAAAAGCTATTTAAAATTTTTCCAATGATCTGATTTCTTATGTACTATATAAAGGAGTAGCAATAAGAGTCTTGATACAAAGAGAGCAATTCTCTACTTCTCAATCTTTCTCTCTTTCTTCTTCTGCTTTATGCTCTTTTAGACATTGTTCGTGAGGTTCCAACGTGTTTTAGCTTCAAGTGTACACATTCAAGCAAGCTGCTATGTAAATCTTGGGGAGCAAACTGGATTTTGGGTTGCACCAGAGGTCTACCAGAACTTGGGCAATGGCTATTGCCACGACATAGTGTTCCTTTCCCTCTTTTTATTTTTTAACAATATTTCTGACAATGTGAAAGCAAATTATTTTTTCTTTCTTTTGACTGTGTTGTTCTAATGGATTTGATTATCAATAAGAATGTCTTGTTTGATATGTCAAAACTTGAACTCCCTAATGGAACAACTACAAGAACTGGTTGCAAAGGCTGCTCATCATGTTTGAGCAACTCGAAATTGGCTACATTTCAAAGATGCAGCAACAATTCCTTTTTAGAGAAGCAATGAGCCTATGGAGATTGCAATCAAGGTAGCCGAAAATTATGAAAACACAACAAGCGAGCATGTCGTCATCCTTTTAATCATATGGCAAATATTTTTTTTTCAATCTCTTTGTGTTGAATAAATTTGCAAAATCTATTTGAGAAAAATTGATTTATTATTTGGCAAAAATTTATCTAATATGCAAAGATGCAGTTAAAAGACTATTTGACAAATTTTGATTTATTATTTTAATATATATATATTGAATTGGTTTGGTTTGAGTTATATACCAAACAAGATATCTTTGAGAAGTTATATTAATTGCATGTTATATAAGATCCTTCATAAGAAATTAGATAAAAGTGTGGGGGTGTTTAGCTAAAGGTGGACTATCAGTTTTCAAAAGAACAAACATAGATCCTTAAATAATTGATGTTGTATTTATTTGTTATCAAGGGTTTTAATTAGAGAAAGGGTATAATTTTTTTTTATTCACTAGTAACCAAATTACTACTATGTGTGTTTTAATAGCTTAGGCTGCAATCCACAACTTGGTTATATACCAAATTGATGTAAAAACCGTTTTTCTACGTGAAGTTTTAAAAGATGAAATTTACATGAAGCAACTAGAAGGCTTCATTGTGCTAAGACAAGAA
This sequence comes from Spatholobus suberectus, assembly GCA_004329165.1. Classification (NCBI taxonomy): domain Eukaryota; kingdom Viridiplantae; phylum Streptophyta; class Magnoliopsida; order Fabales; family Fabaceae; genus Spatholobus; species Spatholobus suberectus. The sequence continues at coordinate 6,523,879 of CM014735.1, forward strand.
CATAAAGTATGTAAGCTTAGAAAATCTTTGTATGGCTTAAAACATGCACCAAAGCAATGGAATGAAAAGCTAAATAACACATTGGTAAATTATGGTTTTGTAATAAACACTTCTCTTGTGAGTATGTAAAAAATGATATCTTATAAATGTGTTATTATATGCTTATATATGCAGATGATATGTTGATATGTGGAACTTCTCTGAAAGTAGTAATTGAAATTATAGAGTTTTTAAGTTCCAAATTTGAGATGAGTGACTTAGGAGAAGTTGATATGATTTTGGGTATTAAAATACGAAAATCTGAAAATGGTTTCTCTCCATGACAAGCTCATTATGTTGAAAAAAATATTTTAAAAAAAATCATCAATAGTTTTGATGTTTTACCTACTAGAACACCATTTGATCCTAGTATTTATATTAAGAAAAATGGTAGAACCAATGTGTCTCAATCTAAATATGCAAAAATAATTGGTAATGTCATCTATCTTATGAACTATACTAAACTTGACATTAGATATGTTGTAAATAGATTGAATAGATACACTTATAATCCTAATAGTGATCACTGGAATGCTTTGTGTCTTCTAAAGTATCTAAAAGGTACTATAGATTTGAGTTTACATTTCACTAACTTTTTCAACTATCTTAAAAGGGTTTTGTGACTCAAAATGGATTTTAGACAACAATGAGACAAGTTCTACAAGTAGGTCAAGAAGCAAAGTGGTTGAGAGGCCTAATGATTAATATACCATTGTGGGGGAGACCTACACCTCCTATATATCTTGATTGTGATTCACAAGCTGCAATTGGTGTGGCTAAAAACAATAGTGCCCATAATAATAAAAGAAGGCACATACATATGAGACAAAATGTTGTTAAAAACATAATTAAAATGGTAATATCTCACTTGAGTATATAAAAAGTGAGAAAAATCTTAAAGATCCTTTTACAAAAGGATTACCCAAGAAAATTGTCTTGGATATGTCGAGGGGATGGGCTTAAAGTCATAAGTGGAAGAAAGTATGGTAGACACCCAATTAGTGGTCAAATGAAGCCATATGAATACTTCTATGCACTACACTTCTCATCCCTATGGCATGTGGTAGTGCTTAACGTGAGGTTGAGCCATAAGCTCTTAATAGATACATAGCCCTTAATATAAGTGGTGCTATAGAGACGCATTTGATGTATCTACCTACGTGAGTGTGAAGACACAGGCCACTTTCTATGAAAGACTTAGGCTATCTTTTTAGAGCACTCATGAGCAACCCAAGGTGCATATATATAAAGGCCTAAATTATTGTGCAAAAATTTAATTGTGAAGCTATCACGATTTTAAAGGTAAAAGTGTGTGTTATGAAGGTCTCGTCTTAAGTCTATTAAATTCAAGAATAATTCACTTCTTGGACATAAGGTGTTGTCTTACCTCACTATGTGTTAATTCACTCCTTATGACATTAACACTTAAGCACAAAAACCTTTCCTTGCCAATTTTTTTTTTCCTTTCACTTATTTGCCATTAGTGGGGAATTGTGGAAATAATGGCATATAAATGCTAATTATTTCTTTGTTACCATTGGCATATTAATTGCCTTATTACCATTGGCATATTAATTGCTTTAATTAGTCATTTATTCATACTCATCAGTTGTGTTTTGTGTTAAAAGCTATTTAAATTTTTTTCAATAGTCTGTTTTCTTATGCAATATATAAAGGAGAAGCAACAAGAGTCTTCACACAAAGAGAACAATTCTTTACTTTTCAACTTTTGTTTCTTTTTTCTTCTACTTTGTGTTTTTTGGACATCGTTCGTGAGACTCCAACATGTTTTGGCTTCGAATACACGGATTCAAGCACGTTGCTTTGTAAATCTTAGGAAACAAACCGAATTTTAAATTACACTGGACGTCCACCAAAATTTACTTTCAGGACAATGATTATTGTCACGACATAGTATTCCTTCCCCTCTTTTTATTTTAGGACATCACAACTTCTAAGGGTCACCAGTTCAAGATACTCAAAAATCAAATAACCCCGAGAATTGACAGATTCTCCATCATCACTAGACGGGGAACATCTTTATTCCCTCATGTGTGTATTTCAATACCCTTTCAGGTAATCACTGCTACCGTAATCACTGCTTGAGTTGAGTCCATGAAATCACGGCCACTATCCTTCCCTAATTGCCTATCAAAGAACCAAACGTAGTATAATATTATCATTCAAGAAGCTAACCCTCTGAAAACAAGGCAGTATTGACACGTCTACACTCCATAAAAACCTCACTCATAAGTCATAACTTAAAGCATCCAACCGACTAAAAAACCACATTATGCAAGCAATAAAGGTGATTGTCTCAAGGAAATCAAAATGGTAGAAAACCATTAATGAATATTAATTCAATCCTGCAACATACCTAAAGTCAGCATCCATATCCATATCTACCAAGGCTGATGCTTATACAAAGAACTCATCATATATTTATAAGAAGAGAAGCTACTGGAAGGCACACATATACATTGACTAACTAGATAAATTTTCGTAATAAAGGATTGGGTGGGTCGATGTGGGATGGAAATAGTGCTTGCTTGCAGCAGGAACAGGCTTTAGAAGGAAAGAAAGTGAGAATTTTTTTTTAAATTTAAATTAATATAAAAGAGAAAGAATTTTTTTTTTAAATATTATTTTTTTCTTTATTTTTCTCTTCAACTAAATGAAAAATGTATTATTATTTATATATCTTTTTTCTCTCATTCAAACAAACCATAAGACAGGTTGGCGCAACAGTAAGACTCAGTCCAATTTATATACGCACAAACTGAAGATGAAATCAGTCTTATTTTGGTTCAAGGGAAATGTTAACTCTTTTTTTTTTTTTTAACACACTCTCTTTTATTATTTAAAATTTATTAAAAATTACAAAACTTTGTAGATCTCTTATATTGGTTGAAATTTATTAAAAATTACAAAATTTTATAGATCTCACATATTGTTTAATAAACTTCTACCAAAAAAAAACTTCTCTCATAATTTTGTAATTTTTAATAAAGTTTAACTAATAGGAGAAAGTGTGTTAGAAGAAGTATATTAGAGAATGTGTTGCTAGCACTCTTAGTTTAAAAAAAAATTTCTATTATGATTTCTTTTTTAATAAATTAATTAAAATATTACCTTGTTTTTTTTTTCTTTTTACATATATAATTTTTATGCTTATAAATCTTTGAAAATAAAAATAAAATAAAATGACATTCATATAATTAATTATTTGTGATAACAGATAATAAGAAACATTTCTCAAACCGAACCACCCCTATTTTGTTCTAGCACCTTCTTTTCTTATTGGGTGAAGTTTCCCGCATATCCCACTATTCCTAAAGCTATATCTTCTGAGATAAGGAACAGACACTATAGAGTTAAGTAGTCGTTATAACTAATCATCCATATATTAACAATATTACGACCTGTTTAGTTAATTAGGATTTTATCAATTTAGTTGTAAATTTCAAAAATTATAATTAGTTTATAGTTTTTAAAAATTAGATTTAGTTTTTTTTTTTAATTTTGGCTTAATTGCACATTTTGCTACCCATCTTTCATGATTTTGTGAATTTTGCCACCCAACTATTTTAATCGCACATTTTGTCACCCAATTTTCAAAATTTCTCACATTTGGCCACCCAATTATTTTAGCTGTACATTTTGTTACCCAACTTTCAAAATTCCGCACATTTTGCCACCTTTTTAGTTGACTACTGACTTGACAATTAATGGTCAACTTGCCACATAAGCAATCAACCTGCCACGTCAGCGGTTAAAATTGTCATATCAGCGGTCAACTAATGGGGGTGACAATATGCATAAAATTTTAAAAGTTAGGTGGTAAAATGTGTAACTAAAATAATTAGGTGACAAAATGTAAGAAATTTTGAAACTTGGGTGGCAAAATATGGAATTAAAATAGTTAGGTGGTAAAATTCTCAAAATCATGAAAGATGGATGGCAAAATATACAATTAAGCCTTTAATTTTTTATTTTAAAATAAACTCACTTTAAAAATTTCCTATTTTATTAAAATTAGTTTAAAGGTGTGGTTGTGTGGTGATAGCAACAATGATAATGGCAGCAATGTTGACGATAGTAATGGTGACAACGACAATGATGGCGGTGACGATAGTAATAGTAATAGTGGCAACGATGATAGTGGTGCCGATAGTAGTGGTGGCCGATAGTGGTAGTAAGGTTCATTGTCAAATTAACTGTAGCGAGGATGTGTTTTTTTTTAAAACTAAAACCGAATTTACAAAATCTTTTTTTCTTGGCTTTGAAAATAAATGTAAATTTCAGCCAAAAAAAATGAATTTAAAAGTATTTCGTTGGGGTCACATTTGGTTTCTTATTCTTTGTATCTTTTTAAGAGGATCATTGGGGTCAACTTTTACAACTTCAGTTGCAATTGCTAGTTGTTTAGTAGGATGTGTTACATTACCACCTCCCGCTGTTGGTGTAGAACGAGTGGGATTTGTTGCCCTTATTAATTAAATTATCAGTATATGTTGAGTTAATGTTATTAGTTTCAATGCTTGATGAACAATTTATGGAAAAAAAACCCCCTACTAAAATACTATATAATAATAATAATAATTAAAAAAAACCTTTTTTGTTGTGTTATAAGGATTCCTTAAATGACTTAATTGTTGTGTTCAATTAAGTGTTAGTAGCTTCAATTTTTTATATAAGCTTTTAGAGACATAGGTTCTTTGTTATGAATTAGGTTCTATCTTATGTATTGGACTCTTTCTTATGAATTGACACTTTGTGACCCTAAAACAACTCAAATGAAGATTAAAAAAGGGAAAACAAGCATTAATATTTTGTACTGACTAATGTAGTCTGTGGATCATAAATTAACATTTAACAATCCCCAAAAAAGATGCCTAGCATAATGAAAACTAGGAAACTCTCCCAAATAAATTATTCAATATTATACGCCAAATCACAAACAAACATATAACAATAGAATTAACAACTCTACTACATCTAGTTTTGATAGAACTTAAAATATCACCTTGCACCTGGAAGTCTATCAGTTGACTTGCTTATGGTTCCCATGCTTCACCTGTAGCAAAAAACACATAAACAAAAGAAAAAAAAAAGGGTACTTGGATGGGTTTACTAGTTGCCAATAGAAGACAAACTCCTAAGAGAACAAAATTATTATATAGTTTCAAATTTAATCAATTAATTATTGGTAAGTTTCAAATTTACTTAATTAATAATTGGTGACAGGTTTCAAGAATGAAGTATAATCACGGATGGTTAATATTGGATTTGAGACATTGGGATGTTTACACATTCAATTATCTGTCTCTATTATCCTAAAAAGCTTATTAATGAAAATGCTACAATAAAAGGATCAATATACTGCCTGTTGGAGTTTTAAACATGAAAAAATAAGGTGATTACGAAAAAATTTAAATACGTTCTAGCAACAAAACTGTTGTTGAATAAGTAATACTCTCTCTAATCTTGTATATAAGTAATAAATTGGGGTATTTTTTTGTCATAATTATCAAAAACAAAGATCCATTTTCAAGTATATTAATTATCCAATTCTTTCTATGCCCTTAATTTATTACGAAGTCTATTTACAAGACATTCACTAATTTTTCATAGAATAAACTACCAATTTGGTCCTTGACTTTGTAGGACGCTATCATAGTAGTCTCTGACATTAGAAAAATAGCAAATAATTTGCTCACTTTAAATTTTGTTAGTCATTTTGGTCCCTGCCGTCATTCAAACGTTAACGCCATCAGTTAAATAGTCACATGAGAATAACTTACAAAATGATAATAAAGTATAGTGCAAAAATTACTATTATTTTAGCTCTTGACATTTATAACCTACTATCAGTTTAATCCCTAAATTTTATAACTTACTGTCATTTTAGTCCCTGACATTTACAAATTATTATTATTTTAGTCCCTAAATTTTACAACTTACAATCTATTTAGTCCCTAGATTATATACAGTAAAATATTATTGTGTAATTATACCAGCATGAGAATAACTTATACTACAATGAAATGAATAAATCAATAAAACATAATGACATAGAAACATAATTTATGTGCAAAATTAAAAATAATAATACATTTATTATAATATTTATATAAGAATAGATTATTATTATTATGATGACATACCAACAAAAATTATTGATCACTATATATATGTACTCATAATTAAAAAAATATCATCTTATTTTATTTTATTTTATATTTTTAAGAGAGTAAACCCCCATTTTAGTCTTTGAATTTGTGAGGTGCTATCATAATAGTCCCTGAAATTAGAAAAATATCAAATAAATTTCTAAAATTGAAATTTGTTAATCATGTTAGTTCTTGCTGTTAGCTTCGTTAGGAACTATAATGATAATAAGTTATAAAATTTGGAGACTATAATGAAAATAAATTATATATTTCAGGGACCAAAATAACAACAATTTGATCAATTTCAGTAGTTTATTTGATATTTTTCTAATTTTAGGGACTATTATGACAGCTCCTCATAAATTTAGAGACTAAAATGGGGTTTACTCATTTTTAAGATTGTGAAAAAATAAAAATATTGAACAAATATCTCACAACTCAAAAATTATTATTCATGCAATAAAAATTCTATAATTATCAATAAAAAACTTGGAAAGAAAATAAATAGGACAGCTACATCATATGAATACATGTCATTTTTTTTCAATATCACAAAAATAGAGATGAACCAAAACTCTTGTTTTATTTCTTTCTACATAAAAACATGCGAGTAATTTATACCAAAACACCACATATATCACTTTTATTTAATTTTCTCGTTGTTTCATATAACATAACCTATCATTTTTTGTCTATATATATATATATATATATATATATATATTGTGTTATTGATACAATAATTTATACAACCAATCTTTTGTTTGTATTTCACTCCATCGCATCATTTATTATATCTCATACTTTTGTTTTTTTCTCTCTCTCTTGGTTGTAAAATTTGTTATACATTTTGTTATACAAATATTATTTCTCTCACAAATATATTACTTTTGGTCTTTTATATATGAAATAATAAGTGTATTTTTCTCAATTGTAATAAATATAAACTCATTTTCTGATTGTTAGTTGTTAATTTTTTTATACCCTTTAATTTATTATGAAGTCTATTAATGAAACCGTTATTTTTTTTTTTCATGCAAGCAGATACAATCGTTGGTAGGAAAAAATTGTTTCTTGAATTACGAGTGGTGTAATTAAATATAACCATCACTTAAAACTATTTAATTCTTTGAGTATTTCTAAAATAAAATTTAAATTTATGATATTATTAATTAAAATTAACTAGATTAACTATTTTTATTCATCTTAACAAATTTGTTATTTGTTTCTTATATACAGTACCGGATGTAGTATTATTTTAGAGTGGATGTAAGGTTTAAAAGCTAAAATGATAAAAAAAAAATGGTATAGAAAGATAAATTAATTACAAAAATTAATAGATTCAGTTAGTAAAAATATATTGAAATTTTGAAATATTATAACATAAGTGCTTTGTTCTAACTTCCATGTACCACTGGTTGAGGCTAGTAATAGGGTGGAAGGTTGATGTCGTTGCTTCATAAGGATAATGTGTGGAGGTGGTAGCTCCTTGCAGAAACTTTGATCTCTAAATCAGTAAATTAGTATACTAATGAGTTTGAGAGGTGGCATGTTAGATAAACAACAGGCCTATTGTTAGAAGCAGTGGGCACCCAATTGGATCCATGATCCAGGGAAGTGAAGTCAACTCCGAAGGTGATAGTTGGAAAGCTCAAGTATAATTTGGACTAGAAAAGAATGTAAAAGAGAGATTAAAAAAGAAAGAAAAGAAAAATAATAAAAAATGTGATGATTTTGTAAGTTATTTAGTAGAATAAAAAATTAAAGAAAAAAGCATATATTAAAATATTTTAAATAAAATTTAAAATGTGATATAAGTAACAATAATAATTTTGTTATTATATATAAAAGGAGCTTCTACCAATCATTTTCCTTCCTCAAATGGACCATATATTATCTTTCCTTCCTCTGTCAAGTTATTCAAAATGATGGAAAAATGAAAAATTCGAGTGTCTTCCATCTCTCTCAATTTGTTCCTTCGACTATCAGTCAAATCAAACGGCATAAGAGTTGGGGACATGACTGAGCAATTAGAATTTTATGTTTAATAATAATATACATAAATAAAATGATAAATTATGTTAAAATTTTATATAAAATGTAAATAATTAATTTTTTAAGGCAATATTCGCACCGACAATCATACTAGTAAATTAACGTAACCGTTCACTTTATTGTGAATTGAAATATGAGTTGCAATGCATATGCAAGAGATTGCTAGGCGTTTCTTCCTGCATTTGCCGTTTGTCGTTTGCTAATTAAAAGTTTTTTTTATTTTTAAAAAGAGCTAATTGTATGTTTAAAATTAATGTGAAAACTTTTGACAATTTTTCTATTTCACCCGTGATTTCTGCGCACAGAAGTGTGCATGACAAGTTTTTGTAACGAAGTGCGTGCTCAAAATTAGAATGTGATGCATAATATTTTAATTATTTTAAAAATTATATTTAAAATGATTTTTAATTAATTGATGTTTAAAAATTTTAAGATAATGAGAATGTATGAAAATTAATTAATTACAATGTAATACTAAGAATGCATGAAAATTAAATTATTTTTATTTATTGATTTCTTAATTAATACCTCTTTGTATACTCTAATATATGTGAATGCTGGAAAATACAGGGAAAAGAAAGAAAAAAAAATGATAAATGATAATAATATATAAAAGTTTAATAGTTATGCACCATGTAAAACTTTTACACTCGACCAATAAAAATTTACCATTAGTATGACTTTTAAAGTAATTATTGTAAAAATTAACAAACTTATCATATATAATGATTTGTGAATGATAGCATAAAATCAGTGAATAGCTTATTTTAGCATAATATAATGGAAGAGAAATATGAAAAAAAAAAGAGAATATTGATGATATATTTGTGATGTTAGAATGTACCCATACTAGTGTATTGACCCCATGCCATGCACGGGTAAACATTATTTTTGAATATTTTTATAAAATGTTTTAAACATAATTTTTTTTCTTAAAATTTATATTGAGGTATTATTTATAGTTAAAAATTGATTTATTTCAAACACGAAATTATAGATAGTAGATTATATATTTGGTAAAATATGATTTTTAAAATACAGTAAATGAGAGAAATAAAATTAATTATATGTTAGGTAGGGTAATAATTTAAATAATCCTTTTCAAATAATATTTCAATGAATCTAAAGTGAGAGTTCCTAATTACAATAACAAAAATTTAAAACAACATATTTTATTAAATGATATTTTTAATCATATATATTTAAATTAAAATGTGAATTCAAGCCACACGTGCCATGCCATGCACGGTATATATGCTTTTTTTCTAAACAATTTTGTAAAATATTTTAAATTTTTAAAATATAAGAATTTGTAAAAATTTGAATTAGGGATTGTGAACTAAAAATAATAAGATTTTTGTGGTAAATATCAATCATTTATCATAAATTATAACAATTTTAAAGTTATTAATTGTTATTGTGCACTACAAATAGTTGGTTGGAGATTTGATTAATTATTATGTTTAAAATAAAATATGGTAGAAAATTAAAAAAAATAAGATTGATTTATGAATATAATTTAAATAAATGATGTGATATAATATTTCAATTAATGTGTAAAAGTTTCCTCGTACAAATCAAACCAATAAAATAACAAAACTTTGCAAATGATTGTTTTAAATATATATTGTTAATAATAATATAATAAATGTAATGATTTTTAATATTAATTAGCACATGATTATAGTTTATTGTACTATATAATATAAAATATAATTTAAATACAAATTACATAATAAAGTGAGATTTGTGTCAAATTTTAAGCTAAAAATAACTCCACAAATTTCTTACTCTATTTTTTATTTTACCTAAACAAAAGGGTATAAATTTGTAATATACATATTCAAAAAAAAAAAATTCCGTGATTTAACCAAAAAAGTCTTAAAATATAAAATATAATTAATGAATGAGTGTCAATTTTAAAAGTTTAATATTTACTTTGAGGATTACAATTTGATTTAAAGAATATATATATATATATATATATATATATATATATATATATATATATATATATATATATATAAAGTGTGATATTATTAAAAAAATTTATTAAATTTTGTAATTAAAAGATGTAAGAAATTACAAACCAGTTTAATTAAAACAGTAAAAGAATTTTATTTTTTACACTCAATTAATTATTAAAAAAATTATTAAATCTTATAAGAAGATATTATAAAAAAAAAATTTAATTAAATTTTTAATTAGAATATATAAGAAATTATAAGCCAAATTTAATTAAAATAGTAAAAAAATCATTTTTAGCAATCAACTGATTGCTAAATCAATTCTGTTCAAGTGATAATTAATTTAATGAACAAGTTTGCAATCAATTTTTAAATTATTTATCTTATTAATCAATTAATTATTACCATAAATATAAAATTAGTAATGAATGCATGGCAAATAAAATATATAAAAAAATTATTAAAAATATATATATAAGATGATAGCATCTGAATGTATGAAAGCTTAAATTGAAAACATTTACCTAAACATAAACGTCAGTTAAGTATATAACATTTCTCATACATTAACTACTGGATATATTTTTTAATTACTTTAATTATATATAATTGATAATTAATGTATTTATGGTAAAAATAATTAATTATGATTCATAATTAATGTATAATTAATTAAGGTAATTATTGCATTAATTACTAATATGAAATATAATTAATTATTACCTACGTATTTATTATTTAATAGTACCTTAAAATAATTATTAATGACATTCTCAATCAACTAATTGTAAAAAAAAAATCAAGTGATAATTGATTTAATGAATAAATTTGCAATTAATGATCAAATTAATTTTTGTATTAATCAATTAATTATTGCTTTAAATATAAAATCAATAATAAAAGCATGTCAAATAAAATATATGAAAAATTACTAAAATATATATATATATATATAATTATAGAATTTGAATGTATGATTGTTTAAATTGAAAACATTTACCTAAACATAAATGTCATTTAATTATACATTTGGCAATTTTCTTAATTATATATGGTTAATAATTAGAGGGTTTTATGGTAATAATAATTAATTATAATTGGGAATTAATGTATAATTAAATAAGGTAATTATTGTATTAATTCCTATTAGGAAATATAATTAATTATTACCTATTGTATTAATTATTTAATTATTTTATTGACAATATTTATTATGATCTAGTAAAAGATGATAGAATTTAGAGACTGAACGTATATATAAGATTTGGAGACTTAATGAATATCTACGATTTAAGTAACATTAATTATAGCAATTGCAGAAAAAATTACTAAAACATTTGAGCATAAAAGATTTAGGAACAATTGGGCATAGATTCATCCAAAATAGATTAATATTAAAAAAGCTTGCAACAAATTGTAGGAAAATTCAAAGTGAAGAAAAAATTAACCATGCAAAACTAGTCTAAAAAATAATTCTCTCCCCATCATAAAAGAAGGTAGTCTTTCTCAATTTTATCTCCTTTAATGATACTTTGCTAGGGCTAGAATATCCCCCAAAAGGATAAGGCCTCTTTAATGCAGGGCTATCTTGTGAGTCATTGCATAAATCAACAACATCTACATTGATGAAATCCTTCGCACACTCAACATTTGATTCAGAAAATTTGTGCATGAGGTCTTGACAACACCAAATTAAAACCTTGGTTAGGTGTAATATTGGGACACTAAATTTTGTGAGCAGTTATTTAAAATTGAATCCTTGAGCAACATCACCAATTACTTTTGCATTCCATCCACAATATTTTCAACTTGAACACTTTAGCCAACATGGTTTACATCCTACAACAATAATGGAAATTACTTATTTATTGCCAAAGTTCAAATAAATTTTAGAAAAAATAAATGATTTGAGATAATACCGTATTCACTCCTTTGTCCTTAAACTTTTGCAATATCTCAGCATCTCCACAAATCCTCTTCACATGATAAGTCCTTTCAAATCTAGACCTAGTAACGCCATAAGAACCAACCTTGAATAAGAAACTCTTACCAATGTGATTAGAAATCTCCTTCAAGATAATTAATGGCTCGAGGCTCTATCAAATGTTTTGACAAACAAATCTTAGTTAGAAGTGAAAAAATATAGCAAAATAAAAAAGAGACTTTGAGAGCATTTCTAAAATTATCCACCATGTTGATAGACTCCAACAACTCAGCAAATGACTTTTTTAACAAAGCAGTTGCATCACGATAAAAAAAACAAATGTAACAAGTTATGTATCATCATTTAAAAGCAATTTTAGGAGAAACCTGCAATATTATGAGATGAAACAATGAATAAAAAATATACCAACACACAACCTAATTTATAATGCAACAAAATTTAAATTACACAACACATTTTTTAAGAAATATAGCACCTTGGAGTGACATTTAGGACATGCCGATTGCATTTCTTGCAAAAGTACATATCAGAGTCTGGATAAACCTTCTTGCTACAAGTGGATGTAGTGTACCACCAACCTTCCTCGTCGACAATACAACTAACAATGCCTAAAACAACGTAGGTTAACTCCTAAATTTATCATACACATGTAGATACTTAGTAGTTATCTAAAAAATATTGACATGTTTATTTGTAAAAATTAAGACGCATACAAATTCCTCTTTACAATCCTTTAATGTTTCAATAGTGGTCTTTGGTGTCAAATTCAGTAAGTCGTCTTCAATGCTTACCCTTGTTGCATCTTGCAATTGACTTAATCCCTGATTAGGGAATTCAAATGTATCGGTCATCCTGATAACAAAAACTTGTGGGTTATGATTTGAAATGTTAGACTGAATTGTCAAAGAGCATCGTTAAGAAATAAAAACCTTTTCCTCAATGCAGCAACCTTAGATATATTAGAGTTAAACAATAATTGTGACGCATGCATTATGTTTTAAAGGGTTATTTGTCCTTAACATCATTAAAATCCCAATCATGAAACACATTAGAAAGCATTGTTCTATTAAATCTCAAAAATATCACAAAATAATATAGGAAACAACATTACCCTTCCATGTCTTAAGTTTTGCAAAGATAATCACAACAATAGTAATGCTTGCCTCACCAAATGAAAGGAATGAGTTTAATTGGTCGACAAAGGACCCAAATAAAGTGAATTTAAAATGATATTTGTTTAATAAAAATTTAGAATAATTCATATTTGGATTATAAATATCCTGAATCTGAATGAACCTTAATATTAATTGGTGCAACAAACTATTGTAAATGGCACCTACCCATCATTATCAAGCTCTATGTTTACAATCTTGGTCTTGCCACCATTTTTCTCATATTCACGTTCTTTACCTACACCTGTGTTAGTCAAATAAAAATCAAACTTGACATTGTAAAAAGATTAATAGCACGAGAAATGATCAAACTACTCACCAACCTAGTAGTCACTCTCAAAATTATCACGAAAACAATCAGCAAGATGAGGTAAGGCAAACACATTGATTGAAATCGCTTCATTGTTAGATTTTGTCACTTTTTTACCGATTTGAAAATTCAACTTAAAGGAGTGATTTGTTGAACAATATTCTCCCAAATCTACAACCACACCAAACTTCGACATGAGGTCAACAACCAGCTCTTTTTACTATTTTTCAAATTTGTAAATAATCTACTTTTTGACTGAAGCATGAATTTTGTACCTTGAACATAAAGCGTTGGGTAAAAGTTAGTAATATTACAAATAACATGTAAATATAATATGACAATTTAAATTACAGCCTCAATGACCATCAAACCATTTCAGGGGAAAATGGTATTTTGTTGAAAGAAAAATCAGGCACTTGCCATATCCTCAAGATTCTCACAAGTATAGTCCAATTCTCGTGTTTCGCAGTGATAACAGAAACCAAGTCGCACGTTGGAGCCGTTTGAGAGAACTTAAAACGCGAGTAAATAAATTAATGAATTGGGAAGTGAGGGAGCACAATAATTTGTTACATCGTATATAATATTTAAATACGACCTACAAACTCAATTTAATTTATAAAACATATAAATTTAATACATAGGTTAATGAGATTTAATATTTATAAAAAAAAAATTAATTATTTAATTACTTGAAATTGCCCACATTTAAATTGCTTGATTTTAAAACTACACATTTTAAAACTGTCCATTTCTTTATCAAATTTTAAAACCCATCTTGATTTTAAAATTGCTCCCATTTATATTTTAAAACTGTGCTCACAAAAAATAATTTTGATTTAAATTGATTTTAAAAAATGGGCAGTTGCCATTTTTATCGTATGTAATAATGTTTATTCCTTAAAATATAGCTATATATTAATGTTGATTTATATAATATTTATATAATATTCATCCAATGTTGATTTTATATAATGGGCAACACGTCCTCAAGATTTATATAATATTTATTGCTATAATATTGATTTATAGTGATTTTAAAAAATAGGCGATTACGATTTATATTAATTTTCATCTTGATTTTATAATGTTTTCTTTAAAAAATGATTTATATTTATAGTAATATTGTATAGTTACCATTTTTATTGTATATAATATTTATTATGATTCTCTAATATTAAACACGGATAATTTTTATGAGTTATTTTATTTTTCAATAAATTATTGATTTCATAATTTTTTTGTATTAAATTTCTCACTTTTATTTATATTTTTATTTTTTAAAACATTATTCCCTAAATTTAGTTAATTCCATTTATTTTTATATTATAATCATATGACATCTCTTGTATTAAATTAGTTAATTTATGGATTGGTGCGATGTACAGAGAATTAGCATTTAGTTATTATTCTAGTTTTGATTGATATAAAATATAAAATGTTTGTAACGTAATTATATCTTTTATTAATATTTAATTTTAATATAGTCAAATATCAAGTTTATTCTGAATTGTTTCCTTTAAAAAATTGATCCCTAATTTATTCTAAAATTGCTCACACGTGGAGTTTTTCTTTTGTAGATTATTATAGAATAATTGTAAAGGTGTCATTTTATTTTGAAATTTAATGGCAATTAAACTATCACACATATCATGATTTTAATAAATAGGTTAATAAAATTAAATGTCAATTAAATTAATTGTTTGATAAATTTTGTGTTTATCACACAATTAGATTTTATATATTAGCTAATTTTAAAATTCATTTTTATTTAAAAACTTTCCATTTTAAAACTACCAATTTCTTTCTAATATTTTAAAACTCATTTTGATTTTAAAACTGTGCATTTCTTTAACAAATCTTAAAACTCATCTTGATTTTAAAATTGCTCATAATTAAATTTTAAAACCATGCTCACAAAAAATAATTTTGATTTATATTAATTTTAAAAAATGGGCAATTACCATATTTATTGTATATAATATTATTCCTTAAAATATTGCTATATATTAATGTTGATTTATATAATATTTATATAATGGGCAACATGTCCTTAAGATTTATGTAATATTTATTGCTATAATGTCAATTTATATTAATTTTAAAAAATGGACAGTTATGATTTGTATTAATTTTCATCTTGATTTTATAATCTTTTCTTAAAAAAATTGATTTATATTTATAGCAATGTTGTGCAGTTACAATTTTTATTGTATATAATATTTATTCTAATTTTTTAATATTTCATGTCTTAATTGTTTATAAATTGTGTCATAATTATCTATAAATTAATTTGTATGCAAATAAACATAAGATTGACACATAAACAAAATGTGAGAAATGCTTCGATGTTATCAAATAAGTTGAGATTCTATGTAAAATTATTCTAGATGTTGACATGTAAATATTTTTTTAAAATTATTTTTGATTGTATATATAATAGATAATAAATAATAGATACTTACCGTTCGGTGCTTACTAATTTTGTTATCTTTCTTTCATTTCGTAATTAAAAAATCTTAGCAAAAACAGGGCAACCTTCAAACCAGTGACAGTGAATGATAACGGCGCTCCGACCAGACAACCGTGTTCCAGCTAATTTTGTTTTGACTCACTTATCTTCGCAGTAAGTAAATGGGCCCCACCCCACCCTAAATCACTTAAATAATGAATTATCTAGGTGGGTCCCACGACCATCGTTTGGGTCACAGCTACACTCAATCAATCACCTAAATCATTACGGTTTGTCGTTTCGATTTGAGTCTACGCAGTATCATGCTTAAATTCACCAATCTTCCGTGTACTTCCACACAGTGTATCCAAAACCCATCATTTTTTTACGGAATAATCATTTCTTTTTAAACAGTGACCCCGAGCAAAACAAACTTTTCCACTAGCGTCCACAAATGCCAATCCCAAACTCATATAAGCGTTGGTGTAGCCTAAACAAAGAAAAGCTAGTAACTTTTTTCACTTCCTTAAATATTTATTTTTCACTTTACACGTTTATTTAAAGAATAAAAAAAAAAATACGGATAAGTTTGGTCAACATATTTTTTAATAATTATAACAATATTATCGTATTTTTATTTTATTTATTGTTTTTCAAATAATTATACAGAAAAAATATAAAAATAATATTTTTTTGTTTCATACATTTAATAGAAATATCTAAAAAACAATAAATAAAATTAATAAAATGTTAGTTTTATAATTGTTAATAAAAAAGAAATTCTCATTATTGATCCAAAAAATAAAAACTTGTGAGAATCCTAATTATTGATTAAAAATTAAAAAGAAATATTGATTTAGAAATTAAAAGTCCAAATTATTGATTAAAAAATTAAAATGAAATATTTGCCCAAAGCAATGGGTTTAGAAGTTGAAAAAGGAGTTTGAACTTAAGAAGTAGGAAAAAAGCAAAAGGTTCGGCAAAAAAAAAAAAGAAAGGAAAAGTAAAAGGAAGAATTAGGTTCAGAAAAGCCGAAGCTAAAGGGAGTGTGAAGATATGCTAAAGACACAATATGAAACAAAAGATATTAACATAACAAGGAGCACACAAAACAAAGTAAAGGGCAGTGTAGCGAGTGAGTGAGAGAAAGAGAGAAACACAAGTCGAAGAGTATCGAAACGAAGTCATGGCAGTTTCTGTAACCATTTTAGTCATCATCATCTCTCTGCATCTCATAGCCTTCGTCTTTGCCATCGGCGCTGAACGACGTCGTAGCGAGGTAACCCTACCGCTTTCTCTCTCCTCTCGCTTTCGTTTCAACAATTGAGCTCAGAAATCTGATTCGTTTTCCGTTTTCAGGCGAAAGTGGTCGCCGACGAGTACGACGACCGAACCTTCTGCGTTTACACCACCGACGCCTCCACCGTGTACGGCCTCGCCGCCGTCGCCCTCTTGCTCCTCAGCCACGCCGTCCTTAACGGCGTCACCCGATGCCTTTGCTGCGGCAAAGGCCTCGTCTCCGGTTGCTCCGCCACGTGCGCCGTCGTCTCCTTCATCCTCTCATGGTAACGCTCAATTAACCACACGCACATCTAATTTCACCTTTAAATAATCAAATCCCTATTAATTTATCTTCTAATAATCATCTTAGTAACAGAAAATTAAACATAATTTTGAGCCATAGATTGATTAATGGTTGTGCATTTTGCGGTTAGGAGACGAAATATTGAATTGAAATATGGATGAAAAAGTTTGTTTAATTTGTGATTTTAATTATTAAGTACTGTGAAATCAGGGTTAGTTTTTTGGGGGCAGAGGCGTGTTTGTTAGCAGGGTCTGCGAGGAATGCATACCACACCAAGTACCGAGGGTATTTTGGGGTGCATGATTTATCTTGTGCTACCCTACGCAAAGGTGTGTTTGCTGCTGGAGCTGCCTTGACCTTGTTGTCTATGTTGGCCTCCATTTTGTACTATTGGGCGCACTCCAAGGCTGACACTGGTTTCTGGGTGAAGCACCGCAATGAAGGGCTCGGATTGGCCACGCAACACCACCACCAAGGTCCTGACTCTGATAAAGCCTGATGGTGATTTCTTGGTTTGAACGGATTGTACTAATTTGCTCAATTTTGGTGGTCCTTTTGCATAAGGGATGTTGGGGTTTAAGGAAGGAACAATGTTTTCAAAACCTTGTTCTTGTATTTATGGGTGAATATATATTATATAGTATTTATGCTGCGATAGGAGAATGTTTGAAACGATATAGATAGATGGTAGTATTATGGTGGTGGTTCAATATATTCCAATTTCTAATTTGAAAGTTTAGAAGCTTGTTGCCCATTGAATGTTTGCGATTTTCTTTAGTGTAAATTTGTGATAGAAATTAGTTAGTAACTTGAATAAATTTCTTACAAAGCCTTTAAGTTGAGATTTCAAAAAGAAAAAAAAAAATAGTGAAGACTAATTTCTAGTTAACATAGAGAAGGAAAGAAAGAAATATAATTATAATAATAGATTATATGATGTGATAAAAGGAGATAGATAAAGAAAAACAGTAAGTGATGATGGAATATATAATATATGAAGGTGTAATGTATAATTACTCTTTCAAAAAAGAACGGTTGATCAGCTAGTTTGTTGGTAGAAATGTAATATAGGGTTCTCCTCTTTTTGTGTGGTGATGGTTTATATTTTTTTTTTTGAGTTATGATTTTTTAGTCACCCAAACAATAGTCACAATTCTTACTCACCTTTTATTTTTTTATTATTTATTTTTGATATATCATATTTCAAATCATATCAATTACTTTTTTTTGTCCTTGTCTTTCTTTTCACCAATCTTTTTCCATTTTTTTTTCCTAATATCTGATGAGTAATCTTGACGTGTGACTAGATAGTGACGTCATCGAGACAGAGAAAAAGAAATGTGAAAAAGAAATTAACGTGTCGAAATTGTAGCGAAATTATCTTTCCATGAAATCATGAACAACGTTACTCTATCCTGATATTTGAATTTGGTGTTAATTGGCTTCTATCAGATAGAGATAGCTGGGCTGAAGTCTGATATGTCGGAGCCAAAAATTTAAATGTAGATATTTTGGCATTGTATTATTATTATTATTATGTGCATGATATGTTGACATATTTAAATTCAATATGTGTGATTAATGGTTGACTGTTGAGAGTGAAAGAAGGGAGATGGGTGAAGGTCCTGAAGGAGACAGAGTGTGTTCGGTTTGTTATGCGGGGAGAGGAAAGTCTGCGGTTTGGGTAGATACGAAACGGATGGATTGCTCAGCTCGGTTTTGTAGAAACACTATTTCATTAACAATTTAGGATTACTTTGGATAAGTTTTGAAGAAAAAAAAAAACTTAAATAAGTACTATTAATACTGTTTTCTAATTAAAAATAAAGTTTTACCTTGATAATATGTATTATAAAGATATGTATTGAAAAATTTTGTATATTATCGAGATGAAATTTTATTTTTGATTGGAGAACAACACCAACAATATTTAAGGTGTTGTATTTAAGTTTTTTCCAAAAAAAATTATGGTTTAAAGTTATTTGTTTTTAAATTCAAAGAAAAAAAATTTAAGAGCTTCTCTATATTATCTAATTAATACAAAAAATATATATTTTACTTTGAAAAATACACATACCCTTTGTTCAATTTTTTACACTAACTGTATAATTTCTTTTATCTGCAAAAAAAGGCATAAAATAAAGATATATTTCTTAAAGTTTCGTTTCATTCGCTCAGTATGTTCTTTTCTTTTCCCTTCAAACAAAGTCTAGAAAGATGAAGACGATAAATTTGAACCAGTTAAATCAGCAAAGAGAAATCTTCAATTTTATTTAAACATTAGAATGTGTAAAAGTTATTGTTATCATTATTATCACTCTTATCTCTTATAAGTAAAAGAGATACAAAATGCAACGTCAAGGCTTAAGAAAAAGAAAACCAGATAACATTAAGCAAATAGCTTAATGAAAAGTAATTGATCCAAATTTATTCTTCTCATATTTTTCTTTCTTTATTTAACTTTACCCGCAAACTACAGAGACTGCAAATAAGAGGATCATTAAATCACTCATTCTTTATTACTTATTCATTTTCCCAATTTAGTGGCCACTAACTCAAAGATAAAACACTAGTTATTTACAAATCTTTCTCATGTATACCTGTACAGCATCTAAATAACTTTTAAAAAAAAAATAAAAATTGATCACATTCACATATACTACACACTTCTGTTTTTGGTTTATTCTATACTCTACATATAGATTTACCCAATAACAAACCAGGAATGCAATTAACATTTCTGATACAGATATTCAAGTACGAACACCTTTGCTGCAACACTTATTACTTCAGCAGGAAATCAAATGATTGTCTTATAACTAGTTATGTAAAGAGATTAAATTATATTTTAATCTCACAGAAAGAGTCGCGACTAGTGATGAGAAATTATTCGTACGATGGAGCAAATAAATAAAAGCTGAGCGCACCATAATCAACAAACTACATTCATTAATACATGCATAGGTGGTAGTACAAGGTCAAATTCTCCAACAACTGACAAGGGGCACAAAGTGTTGTAGCACGACCACACCAAACTGAAGGGACAAGCAGAGGACCTGCATGTCCCACTTGATTATACCAAACAAAACAGAGTAATACATTACATAGAAAAGCACATAAGATACTCCTACTAGATATGAACCTAATAGTTGGGTTGAGAGTGAAATACTCAAGTCTAGCAAGTGGGGAACGGGGAGCCACAGGCGTTAGCAACCTTCCTAGCATTGGGAGAGTTAACAAGCCTCTTGAGGTTGGGGTCTTTCAAATACTGGCAAAGGCAAGGCCTTTGTTCCTTCAGTTTGCTACAGCAAACAGCTGAAGGAGGGCTCGAGGAGGTGATGGCGCTGGCACATGCACTCAGCTGCAACGCGTTACACGTGACTGCTGCCTTTGACAACTCTGTCTGGGCTAGTAGGAGCAAAGTAAGCGTAATGCACAATGTTGCATATGAGATCTTCATTTTCAAAGAGAGACAGACTAAGAAGGAGAAAATTTAATCTTAAATTTAATTGAGAGGTTATTTGTGAGACTCTAAACACACAGAGATGCGTAAGGGTGTCGCTATCTTCACCATTTATAGTGAGAAGAGTGCTTGGTATGGCCTATGGGACAGGATCTAATATTTCTTTGTAAACAATAAACATTACCTGACCTTAGGACGAGGCTGCTGACTACTACAAAAGCCATTCCATCAATGGCCAAGTGTTACGTGTATGGGGATTAGTGCTAAAGTAGGAGACCCGTATTTACCTATCATCATGAATTTGCGGAGGACCCCCTTTGCTTTATTGTGTTTTCATTGCTAATAGATTTGAGTCACTGGACAAAGGTCATGCTAGGGGTTTATATATTGGTTTGGCACCATCATTAGAAAGAAAATTGTCTGCCTAATCATTTAGAAGTTGTGTCAATATAAAAACACAAGTTTTTTTGTGTAATTATTAAATGTAAAAAAGTTGAACAAAGTATTATACGAGTTCGATAATATAAACTGTTTTACGTTATAAATATGTAACTTCAATGTCTTTCCCCCTATGTAGAAACTCATAATCAAATAAACAAGTATTAAAAATTTGCGTGATTACATTAGCATTCCTTTTTTGACGGTAGGGAGGGTGTTTATATTTTGACTAGAGGATTTAGGTTAAATTCTTCGCAGATCAAAGAGATGTCAATGATTATTTTATCAACCGAACCCCACAAGTTCGTGAGAGTTTGGTTTAGGCATTACCGGGCAAGAGAGAGCCTAATTTATAGAAACATTATTATATGAAAAAAAAAAAAAAAAGCCACGAGATTCTTTTTTATACATACAGTATCATAACTTCTATTTACGAGAAATTGAAGTTTTATGAATAGTTTAAATATAAGTGCATATTTGTTATAATTTTGACTGTCGAGGACTGTAATTGTTTTATATGAAATATAAATTTTGTTAAGCTAAATCAATGAACATCAAATAAATAACGAAATTAGGTGGCGCCTGATACCACAGAAGGCGAACGGCATGATATAAGCCACCGAACAATCACTGTGATAGCGTGCCTTCTCATCACAGTTAAGGCACGAGAAGGGATTCAAATCCCATCCCTGCTCTCTACATAACGTCTCAAATAGCCAAATTGAAATATACAATGATTATTTAGTGTCAAATCTGTGCAAAAGTTTGTTTATTTTTATTTTCATAAGAAGACAAATGTTATATATATAAATTTATGTAAACATATAATGTTCTCATAACTAATGATCTCGAGTAATTTGGTTCTGATAAAGAATTTAGGATTTAAAGTGTTAAGAGTATTTCAAACTCAACCACATCAATAAATGTGCAGTTTTTGTTGGGAATAATTTCTTATGTTGTATTACTTTTTAAATTATTTAAGAGACATTCTGTAGCATGTCACGCTGAAGGCCGAATGACTTTCGGCGATGTGAAACTGAAATGTGCAACATGATGGATGGTCAACATTTGAGTTTTCTTTATGATTATGTTTACTGTTTTGTCCAAGGACAAAGGACAAAAGTAAAAAAGTGAAAAATCAAAACCGCATGCTT
This sequence comes from Spatholobus suberectus, assembly GCA_004329165.1. Classification (NCBI taxonomy): domain Eukaryota; kingdom Viridiplantae; phylum Streptophyta; class Magnoliopsida; order Fabales; family Fabaceae; genus Spatholobus; species Spatholobus suberectus. The sequence continues at coordinate 6,546,632 of CM014735.1, forward strand.
TTGTGGACAATTTTTTCTTTATTGTTGTAGCTAAATTTTAGTGAAGAAGGAGCAAGGGAGACTCAAATGACAAATCCAAATCTTTTTATAAACAAGGATGACCTGCGTGCTTAATCACATAAATTCATTTTCACGGAAATAATATTACAATAAAGAATCATTAAATTAAATATATACAACAATTTAATTTTATATAAACAGTCTAAAGTCTTTTATGCAATATCGTGTACATTTTCAAAAAATTAATAACAAAAATTTTCTGCACTACATCTGCAATTTAAACATTTACATTTTTTTTAAGTCTGATCTAAAAGTAAGTTTTTCTAGATTTTTTTTTATGGTCATTAGAATTAGGTATATAAGTTTGGAACTACGACCATTCATTTAACTCGTGTAGCGCATTCTTAATTTGATTTCTATATGGTAACATATTCTTAATTTATTTGGTCCCTATACTTAAAACATTATTAAATCAATTTCTATAGCTACAATCATGATCCATTTAGTCTCTACCATCATATCTAGTTTGGACATTTTCTCTAACGGTTTTATGTGAACCATTAATCCTTTACGTGGAGTTTCACTTTCACCATTGACCTCCAATGATTTCTCCCTCCCCAATCTTTATTTAGCCATCATTGTTAAAATGTTAAAATTAAATTAACTTTTTGTAATTAGGAATCTTATGTTGAATCAAATTAAGAATGTGCTATACATATAGAAACCAAATTATCGTACACGTAATGGGGTCAATGGCCATTAAAAATGATGTCATGGCAATAGGAACTAAACGAGTAACAATTGCATCTATAGAAATTGATTTAATAACTTTTTAAGTATAGAGACTAAATTAAAAATTAGCTACGCGTAAATGTAGGGGACCAAGTTAAACTTTGTGTAAAAAAAAGTTATGTAAGAATAGAACTGTCCTTTACTATATAGCACATCATGACAAATCATCATGAAGCCGTCTAAGCATATCCTACTTTCTGTATGAATTTTTCCCACTAGTTTTATGACTGAGTTGAATGATTGTGAGACAATATAACTATATAAAATATCAATATGGTTGCGAAAAACACAAATGACGACTTTGTTGTTATTATCGATCTAAAATTGCAGTGTGATATATAACAGCAATATTGGAAGAAAAAAAAAATAGAAGTCGAAATTATAAATATTGTATTTTGTATATCATATGTCAACTATTAATTTGCATCAAGCGCAAACGTCACAAGTCTCCATCTTTCTCAGGTGTAGATAAGATTCCCACGAAAAGTAGCCCTCTAATTAAATACCAAAAAACAACGACACAGCATTAGACATAGATGAGGGTAAACGTGAGACGCTAACAATGTATCTTAATCATGTGTAAGCACGAGGAAATAAAACTTGAAAACCATGCCAAAGCCATACCTTTCCTCCATGGAATGAGTTGATTAAATTTCTTGGTTACAAAGCTTAGAACCATAATATCCTTTCGTACATTACATATATGTTGGCACCACGACGCGTGAATCACAACAGTGCTAAGAACTTGGTTCAGGAGAATCAGAAACACTACAAAGACAATTTCAATCATTCAATTGGTAACCATGCCAATCCGTTTCCGTGAACCTGCACAGAGGCCAGGTTTACTTGACCGTGAACCTGCAGAGAGGCCAGGTTTACTTGACCGTCAACAAAGACCACTGCATGCAGTCCTTGGTGGAGGAAAACGTAAGATATTTTAAAAAGTTCACCTCTTTCTTTTCATGACCTTTATGTTTCTAAATTCTATTTGTTATGTTAAATAAAGAGGATCTCAAAATTTTTAAAGAAAATGTTAACATAAAGCCTTTTTTAAGAGTGTGTTAACAAGTCACTCTGATAGCTTCTAGTTTGACTAGCTTATAAACAAGTTTAATCAAAATAAGTTTGTTTATTGTACTTTTACATTTTTATTATAGTAAATATTTTTTTTAATAAAAAATTATTACTATTTAATGCTTAAAATTAATCTTAAGAGTTGATATTAACAAAACTAAATTTTTAATGCCACATGTTCAAATATTTCTCCCCTAAGTTCATTGAAAACACTCAAAATAGGATTCATGTATCAAATTGTTCATCTCAATTTTTACCCCTAAATTTAAAATATAAATTCTCATCATTATATACAAGTTTTAACTCAAAAAAAAGGATGAAAGCTCCACCAACGCCAGGGGAGATGTCAAGTTAGAATTATAACTTAAAACCCTTTAATGGTATGATTGAGACAAAGTCTCTTATAATTCAAGTTTTATCCAAAGTATTGTTTTGAGGACGATCGGTGCATTTTTGCTAATTTATATTCCAAAGACCAAAATGTAGAACAACCTTTCTAATGTTCTTTTCTGTGATATGATTGATCTGATTTTGCAGTTGCTGATATATTGCTATGGGAAGACAAGAGATCATCGGCAGCAATTGTAGCTGGGTTCTCCATCATTTGGTTCCTCTTTGAAGTGGTCGAATACAATTTTCTTACTCTACTTTGTCACATCCTCATGGCCCTCATGATCATCCTATTCGTATGGTATAATGCAGCTGGACTGATCACATGGTACTGTAACCTTACACTTGTGTACATTAATTTAAGCAGTCCTTAATTTAAAAGCTTTCTTCATAATTTGTGGAGTAAAATTAATCAGTTTCTTTGCAGGAGCCTTCCTGATATCTATGATTTTGAAATCCCAGAACCCACCTTTAGATACTTGCATAAAAGGCTGAACTCGTTCTTGAGGATGTTTTATGACATTTCAACTGGGAAAGACCTGACACTCTTCTTTGTGGTATTCAGAAACCATTTTCAATTACTCTCACATCTCTTGTGAGGCCATTTTATTAATTAATTTGTTATAATTTCACATCATGTTATTGAATTTCACTATTTCAGACTATTGCCGGTCTCTGGATCATGTCAGCTATTGGGAGTTATTTTACCACTTTGAATCTTCTATACTTCAGTGAGATCACAATTTCATTTTATAATTATCATGTAGTTATCAAGCTTCCTAATTGAACCTTATCAATTTGTTGATCTGCTATATCTTTCTTCTACAGTGTTCCTCTGCCTGGTGACCCTTCCCATTATGTATGAGCGGTATGAATATGAGGTGAATTATCTAGCAAGCAAAGGAAACCAAGACGTGAAGAGATTGTTCAACACATTGGATTCTAAAGTTCTCAACAAGATTCCAAGGGGACCTGTGAAAGAAAAGAAGCACAAATGAAGTTCAGATATGCAATGCACGAAATCAAATATATATAAGCTGTACGACTAATCGGCTACTAGTATATCTATTCCTGCCTTAAGTATGTAAAAGATAGAAAACAATGCTTCTAAATTTATTTCTCTGAAACCAAAAGTTTGCAACGACATATTTCTATGAAATATTTAGAATGATGGAATAATCGAAGATTCATATTATTTAAAATATGTCACAACATGCATAATTTCTTTGGATAAGTTACCGAGTAATTAAAGGTCACATTATAACTTAAAAATCTCACAAGTTATACTTAAACATGTTAATAAATTTGACTATACTTATCTCAATCAATCCATTCAGTTGGCGCATCATAAAATTACACATTAAAAAGGACATGCCTACTAGCATGACTCAGAGGGTAGGTTGTGAACTTTAAAAACAGGACTAATGAACATATACCATAAAGGAAATATACTTAAAACTATTTTACTTTGCTTTACTTTCTTGGTATCTACCATCTTACTTTACTTTCTTTTCTTATCTACTCTTCAAGTTCCGAGAGGATATATAGATTCTCCTGTATGCAACATTCGTTTTGTTGAATTAAAATTTGGGGAGACTGCTAGGAGAAGGTTCTGTACCTAGCTATATTGGTATGAGAAATGTTAGTAATACATTTTCGTATACTCTCTTTTCACCACACTCTTTTTTATTAGGTGAAATTTATATAGGTCTCACTAAATGTGTGAATCTCATTTCTCATTTGGTGAGTCTCGTTCTCAAACTAGAGAAATTTAAATGAATTTCAATCAATAAAAAAATGTGAGTTGGAAATAGAGTATCAGAAAGTGTTGCTAGTACTTTTCTATTAGTATATAATCCACTTCTAAATAATTAATGTGAACTACTAAAAGAATGGTTCAAAGGATGATTGAAGGATGTTTCAGTATGGTAAAACTTGCGAACACTTAGAAACCGTTGCCGTTAGTAAGATTGAACAATGTTTCTAGTAAATTGATGTCATATATAGTGAATTTAACTAAACTAAAGTTAAAAAGCAATGTGTGTGTATAAGAAATTAAGAATACACCCGGCAACACACACGCTCAGGGCCGATCCAACGGTAAGTGAGACTTAAAACAAACTTTGAGAGAGACTTTTTTACTTTAAATGAGATACTATATGTTGGGTTTTTTTGTCAACATATGTGACTTTTTTGTTTTATAAAAATTAATAGCAAATGCTTTTTTGTAGGTGAGCCTAAAACTTGAGCCTTAGTAACCTTACCCTTAAGCTAGTCTTGCACACGCTTACCATAGGTTCATTATTAATTGGTGCATGGAAACTCAAAAAACTGTTTTATGTGACTCATTGATCCCTGAAATTGATAAAACATTTATCTAATCTTTCGCCTAAGGATTTTCCTTTCTTCATTAAACTGGTTATTGAATTACCAAGACCTTAATAACATGAAAACTATGCTTTAGTTAATATTTGAATCGAGTATCAATCCACCATATGAAAGAGTTGGGGGGGTTGCAGTGCATGTTGAGTTGGAGATTAATTTTGAAACATAATTATTTTTAAAATTAATCGTTATAGAAAAACTGACATGAGACTTTACAATTAATCAACTGTTAGTAGTTTTGTGCATGTGGTACGTGACACCAGCAAATAATACCTCACCTCTTTTTTTTTCTTTAGATCAAGGACAACCTTGAAACCAGTAGTCATTTTATTTTTCTTTTGCGGCACTGTATTTTTCGTTTTTTCTTTTAACATATATATATCTCCCAAGCGTATTCGCCCAATTGTCCAAAATTGACTCAACAAATAGGTTTGGATTATTTTCTATCCCAAAGAAGTTCTCATATGTTCTTAGATTAGTTGCCTTAACTGTGTTGCTCAGCAAGAAAATAAAGGTTAGATATAAAAAACAAGAAAGTAAAAGAACGGGACCCAATGGTTTTAATTTGTTGCACAATACATCATTATTTCTTTTCACTGCAAAGAAAAAATCCATGCACTAAACCTATCTCTGTTGAAGTAAATTTTATCTGACGAAAATAAAATAATTAGTATAGTTATGCTAATAATATAATATGTCACACAAACAGAAAATTTTCTTTGGTATATAAAATTAATATACATTTTCAGTGATCATACTATTAATATAATATATCATACTACAAACTATAAATATATATTTATATCAATAGTTTAATTGTTATGCACTGTTAGTATAAAAACTTTTACATCATTAACCAATCAAAAATCAATTTTAATGTGACTTTTAGGATGGTTATTATCAAAGTCAACAAATTTACCATACATGATGAGTTGTAATTGGATGACAATATAAAACTGTTTTACATTATCAATGCATAACTTATTTTTTCTAGGTTAATTTCAGTTAGAAAAAATTTATACCAATAAAAACAAACTAAATGACTATAGTTATTTCTGTCGAATACAAAAACAGAGAAAGACAATGACTGAGTGGGTTTATTCAACATTGAGCTCAAATTTTCCGAAGCCCATCCAACAGCTTAATTACTCTAATTCTGTTCCTACAAATGTAGGATGCTTATTCGCTTTTATACCCATTTAACTTTCTCCGAGCTAATCTCCAACAGCCCAACTCCAATCATGAAGATCGGCTCATAAATCACCAATTGCTATGTATTCTCGGTATAAAAACTTTTACACCATCAATTAATTGAAAATCAGCTTTAATGTGACTTTTAGGACGGTTATTATCAAAGTTAACAAAAAAAAAACTATATTCCCCCCCCCCCCCCCCCCCCCCCCTCTCCTTAAAAAAAAAAAATACTATCTTTCACACCTATTTTTTAACACTATCTTTTGATTACAATTATTACCACTATTTCATTTTCGGTGGCTGCAGAAGAATCATTTTAGAACAATAATTGGTGGGGTTGGGTTCCCCACTTCTACTCTTTATTTATAGACAGTTAGATGTCTTTTTCTAGGGGAACAAGGCCACATAAACCCCAACTTTAAGCATAGTTATGGCCATTCACATCATAATATTTTTCAACTAGGAGTTGATAGCATGTAACTTCTTCCACCGTTGAATACTAGACATGCACAAGTGATAGAATTACAATCGTAAATAACTCTTTCAAGACCTAGATTGATTCACATTATTATAGTATCAAAGCCACAAACTTTTTCTTACTGCCAGCCATGCCACTGTGTAAAAGATGACAAATTATATATATATATATAATGAGCAACGAATTAATAATATTTTAAATTTTAATGATGGACAAATCACCTTAAGACGAAAAAACATAGGTATTTGAGTGTAGAAGAGAATTTTAACTTTTAAATTTATATAAAGAATTAAAACAATACTAAGGAGAGCATAATTTGAGAAATGCAAAGAAAGTAGGTAGACAATAAGATGGTTTTCTTCAGTGGCTTTTTAAAAGAAAAAGAGAAAACATAAATAATGAAAATAAATTATATTAAATTGAAAAATTAAAAATTAACAACGTGAAAAAAGTAAACATGTAAGGAAATTACTAGCGTTCAAATTTTTTATTTTCCGAATATGACATGTTCGTCGATTCTTGAATAGGCGAGTGATCTTTTGTTACTTCAATTTGTTGTATTTTTTAAAATTTTAACTTTTATTTTTTTATAAGACAACATTACTTAGTATTAAATGCATGTTTGAAAACTAAAATATTGTTGGTCTAAGTGAAACTGGATTCGAATTTCTTAAGCAAGGTCTTGGATTCAAGTTTTGTAGATGAAAAAAACATAAATAAGAAAGGAGATCTCACTAAAGTTGGGTCAGTCAGGTTTTCCAATGAAAATTAATCATCAACAAAGTCGGTAGATACTTCGCATTAATAACATGGTTTGTGGTTATACAAAATTTTATTTGAATCTTACTCACAAAAATTTTAAATAAAATTTTAATTATTTTAAAAAATCACCAAACATGCCCTCACGTTAAAGATAAAGGTTACATTAAAATTTTTATATCATTTTAAAAATATCATAAAAAAGCTAAAAAGTAAGGAGAATTCGATAGATTTTACCATGGGCCAAAATTAAGGCATTTATGCATTTTTATTTTTTTGGTCTACTAATATAACTTTATAGGTGGTTTGGGTTTTGAAACATTATTTTTATGTCAAATTAATAGTTATAAACTAAAGATACATGCTCCTCGTTTCTAGAGTACTTTTAGTCAGAATAATTCGGTTTCTTTTAATGTGATAAACTGTTTATTAATACATGTAAATAAACAATTACTGGGGGATTATTAAATTTTAAAAAATTACTATACTAAACATGAAGTAATTAAATTTAATGTAATCAGATGTATGATAATTTATTTGTATAGACTAATAAATAATTTATCACATACTATACAATTTGATTGTGAAATGTCAAATTCTAATAAAAGTAAGGATAACTCTTTAGAACCCGCAGGTTAGGCTTCGAAAGCCCATGCGTAGGTACTAGATAAACAAATAAAAACCACTTTAAGATAAAACGCTGATATCTTGACCAAAAAAAACCGCTGATATCGACAAAAGTGTTTTTCTTCCAATAGTTTTAAAAAAATTAAGATTTTTTTTTTATATATATACACAGGTGTGAATCGAAATTGTGTTCCTTGCTTAGAAATCAAAAGTAATAAAAATAAGAAAAAGTTAAAAGTTAAACGACATGAGACAAAGATAAACAATAATTAACATAAAATATAAATTTTAAATTAAAAAGAAAAATTAATGTTTTAAAAATAAGCATAAATTCATTATAAATGTGATAAATTTTTACAATTTATTCAATTATAATGAAATTTTTATTTATATAAATATAAAAACTTAACAATTATAAAATACTGAGGTATTCATGAAAATATATATATATATATATATATATATATATATATATTTTATTTATTTATTTTATTTTTTTTTAATTTATTGCATTGATATAAAGGGATTGTGTGCTATGTTGTCATTTTATTTATAGAGTATCTGTCCATAATTGATTTTTAAGTTTCATTTAATGTTTTTTATAACTTTTTAAAAATATATTTTTTAAGTAATTATGACACATACACGCAAATTTCATTTAATTTATGTATATTTAGGAATATTGGTTGAGTTACTCCACTCAATAACTCTTGGTATATATTATATTTCAACGATCCAACCGTTGAATATTTTAATGTTAGATCAACGATTATTCATGCCAAATTTTAGATAAATCGAACATTTGTAACTAGTTAATTTTATAATCGTTATTTACTTATAATTTAGAAAAATATATTATATATTAATTTAAATTTATTTAATGAAGTATCAAATAGTTTTCCAAACTTTATAAAAATTTGTAGATTTGATCAACTCAACAAAATCTTTTAATTTAACGGTTAGATCGTTAAAATTTAATATATATTAAGAGTTATTAAATAGAGTAACTCAACTAAAAGTTATTTTTAGAGTAACTTGATTCTCACCCACCCACCCACCTACACACACAATATATATATATATATATGGGATATGCTAATGTACACCCATTTATTTTTTAGTTAAAATACGTTAGCAAATTATAACTACAATGTATCTTAAAATACACTTACGATGTAATTTGCTAACGTACTCTAACTAAAAAATAAGTGCATGTACGTTAACAAATGCCTGTGTAGCTTGCTAACGTACATGCACTCGTTTTTCAGTTGAAGTATGTTAACAAGTTACAACTATAATGTATCTTCAAATATACCTATGATGTAGCTTGCTAACGTATTTTAACTAAAAATAAGTGTATGTACATTAGCAAATCCATATATAAGATCATGATAAAATCATTAATGTACATTAAATATTTTAATAAAATTATTCTTATAAAAAGTGATCAGAGCAACAGTAATGAGACGAAACTAAAAGCAATTACGCGATATGTGGTTAAGGGTGAAAGAGAAGAAGAAATATTATCTTATCTTATTTTTTCTTAACTTAATGTTGAATACCGTACCCCGATAAATATACCGGTTGCAACAAGTAATTAAGAGAGTAGAATATCATTTCTATAAAGATTATAACAAAATACCAACTACTATCCACGATGATATTATTTGAACGAGCAATATATATTAGCTGAAATTGCGAAAATTAAGTGCAGAAAATAAAAATAATACAAATATGCAAATAAGAAGAATAAAATTTAAATGCAAGACACAAGGTACACATACAAAAAATGAATACAAAATGTGGGTCGAAATATTGATGGATCCGGAAAAGCAATTAGGCATCAAAATCCCTCTTGTCACTTTACCCAATTTCGCTATTCTTTCAATTACAACCAGTTTCAGTTAATTATCATTCAAATTTATGAAAAGAAGTAAAATTAAATTATATGGGGATGAAGTGATGAACTCTTTTCTTCTTAACCAAAATCCTAATTCTTTAGGCAAAACTCAATTAATTGGAAATTTTAAGATCAATAACCCATCAAGAATGCATGTGAACCAAGGTCCATTCCTAGACCCTTGCACTCATATGAACTATAATACATATCTAACCTCACACTGGTCTTTCATTGCAATATGAAACCACAACGATATTTCATTAATGATTGAAACTTGAAAGTTCTTTTCTCAAGGCTTGATTCTTTAATAAAAATGGAGAAAATGTCAACATTAGGTTTTTTCTCTCAAACATGAAACTCTAATGCCTTTTAAAACGAGTTAGGTGCGCTTATATAAGTGTCAAAGATAATTGTTAGCGCTTAGTAAAATTAACATGTGCTAAGAACATAACTTTGAGAAGTGAATATGCTTGCAACTAGCATGCTAAGCACATTATCTCTAGCAACAATTCAATTTGAAATGTGTTTCGCTGAGATAGACATACTAAGCACATAGCTTCTTAAGATTTGTTTGAAATGTGCTAAGCACATTTGGCTTGGCTCTTATGCCAAGTGAGCTTGAACTTTAATTCAACACTCATTCCTATTCTTGCACAAATTGATCCAGATTTTAGTAAAAACTCTAAAATTTCTCCTTTAAGCTATAAGCATTTGTCTTAGGGGTGATCTAACCAACCTAACTATAGACCTAGGCTAAAATACCACGTTAGGTTAACATGTTAAATAATTTTGAAAAATAAATGAATTTGAAACAAAACAAGTTGAGTATTGGGTTTGAAAATTTTAGACCTGACCTAACCTTATCAAAATACCCAAAAATAGTCAAAAAAAAATATCCTTCTAGATCTAACTTTTGAGACAATAATTTTTTTTGATTATTTTTTTTTCATTTTTGTGTTTTTTTGTGTTTTTTTTTTACATTTACCATGTTATACTTTAAATTTGTAACCAAATAATCCAATTCAAAATTCTCTTAAACTTGACCCTACACATGTCCATCCCTATCTATCAATTTCGACTCTTTTGGTCCCCAAAGAGTGGTAAACACTCCTTGAACTGAAGGAGAATAACAATATGAGGTTATGGCATAGACAAAGGGGACGCCTCATGAGAATTTGAGCTCAAATCTATCAATAGGATAGAAAAAAAGGAAAAGATTAGACAATTGCATGCAAGTATAATTACAATGATTAAGGACTCTATGTTTTCTATGAGACAAGGTCAAGGATATGTTTATGTTTATAATAATATGTTTTACAAAGAGGAAAATGTTAAGGTTTATATGTTCTTGATGTGTATGAAATGTATAATGTTGTTGTGTCTCTAAGACACTCATTAAGACTTTATTTCATTAGTTTAAGTTTATGTTCTAGATTGAGCAGGTCTTGAAGCCCTTGAGTAGTCAGCACGAAGAAGAATTGATTGAGATTTATTTTACTTTCTACAGGATTTAGTAGTATAGATTAAGATTTATGCTTTGTATTTGAGACCTCCATGTTGACGCATTGATTATGTACCTTTTTCTAAATATCTGTATAGTACCCTGAGTACTCAAGTTTATGAGAAGTAATATTTTAGCTTGAATCCTAATGTTATTTATGTTGAAATTTATTTATTCCGCACGTAAGAGTAAAAGTTAAGGTAATACCCATTTAGGATGTTACACATCTTATATGAGACCACCTTTATTGTTGTCATCACCACTACTACCCCACCACGTCATCGTTGTCATCACCACCATCATCGTTGTTGTTGTTGCCACTATCGCCCCCACCATCATTGCCATACGACAACAACAGCGACTGTGGTAGTGGCAATGATGACAGCGGTGATGGCAATGACAATATTAATGATCCTATAAGAGGTAGAGTCAATAAAATGGGTCCAACCCGATTCGACCCAAACAACCTATAAAAGGGCTTGATCTAGGCTTCAAAAAATTTGGCGCAAAAGAAATAAAGCCTTTTTGGTTCAACCTGTTTAGCTTGACAAGCCAACTGGGCTCAAGGTGAGGTTGGCCCACTTAACTTCAAGCTGGCCTAGTAATTTTATATATATATATATATATATATATATATATATATATATATATATATATATATATATTATCATCTTAAAAATCTGGACAATTATTTTAAATTTATATTACAAAGATATGGTAAAATTTGATGATTTTGCTTAATCTTCCTCAAATATAGCAATATATTACTTTTGAAAGCAATCAGTGGTCATAATTATTTTGTTTTTTGTTATGTATTTCCCTTTTTTCACACACACACACAAAAAATATAATGTAATTAAACTTATATTGTTTTAAAAAGGGTAAAAAGAAATTTCAAGTAAATTAGTGAAGATGAAAAAAAAAAAAAAACTAATAGCTTATTATTTAAAATGATAATTGAAGTACTGTCTAAAAAGAAAGTAAAAACTATTGATATATGTCCATATAATAAATAAGATTATTTTAGTCAAACCAATTTATAAGTTATTGAAGTAACTTGTCAATCTCAAACACACCCTATATAATTAAATAAGCTTTTCAAATAATTAAAAAAAACTAGAAAGTAACTTAAAATATTTGCCAAACATATTCTCTCTCGTAGTTAGAGGTTATCATTTGATACTTGTACGTGAATGTGCCTAGTCATAATTTAAGTGGAACGCAACACACTAAAAAAGGGAAACATATCATATCTCATAATTTTGGTTTTGCAAGGTAAGTGTGATTTGACCATAGATCTAAATTATATCTACCCATCATTATGGGGAGTTAGCTCATCGCTTTCATTAGTATTCTTTGGTCACAAGTCCATCATCCTGGGTTTGACTTTCCGAAAATAAAAAAAGAATATTCGTTGGTCTTTATAGTATGACGAAATATTCTTCTCTGATTATATAAACTTGTACCGATAATTAACTTCAAAGATATAACATTACATATTTATTGTTAAATTAATTATTTAGTTATATTAGCGATTCTTTTACAGAAATTTCATATTCTTCAATTTTGATTTTTGAGTATGTATTTTTGTATCTTGAGCATTTTACTTTTAGCATATACATTAACAAGTCTTTTTGTGCTCCAAAATTTTTTTTGTGTATTATATAAGCTTTTTAAGTTTAATAAAATTTAAAATAAAAATAAAAATATTTTTAAAATAGCATTATTTTTTAACAACATTAGGAAATATCTTTAATGTTAATTAATAATGAAAAATTTATTTTATTAAATAAAAATAAATTGAAGAGATAAAATATTATTAGATCAATGGACTTTCTTGCTAGTAGGGGTGATAGATGTTGTTGGTTTTTTATCAAGCTCATAGTTTTTATTTTGTCCCTATCCTTAGGGGGGAAGGCTACGGTATTCCTCTCCCTAAAATGGTTTTGTAATGTTTATGGGCTTAATCCTGTCTTTTAACAGATCAAAAAAGAACATCCTGTCTTTTATAATAACAAAAAAGAAATGATACAAAACTTTTGAATTTAAAAAAAATTATGAATTTAAAGTAATTGAATTAAAATACATTACATGTTAATTTGATATGGTATGTTAAAATTTAAAATTAAAATTGGTTAAATTTAAATAATATTATTAGGAGATCTTACATAACTTAGCAGGAAATTAACAAAGTATATCCTAAAGGTCATCTTGCTCAAGATTATGAACAAATCTTAATGTATATGATTAAAGATGGATTCCAAACTTTTCAAAGAAAAAGACACTCATGGATTATAGAAAACTAATTAATAGGTATCTTGTGAATTATATTATAGTACTAATATAAATTAAAAAAAATGTTCCAGGGAAAATTATTTCAATTATGAGAAAGTTATACATAATTAATTTACATAAATAAGAAAAAAAAAAGGATTTCAACATAGAAATTACAGTTTTTTTTTAGAAATTTAATTTTTTAAAAACAATTAACATGAAAGTAAAACACAAAAGTAATTAACAAACGAGAATTTTTAAAACTATAAAAACTATACCCCCATTTTTATCTATTAATGAAAGTTTTAGCACATAAATTAAGAAATATAATTAGAATTATTTATTGAAATTTCCTATATACCCTTAATTTATTTTATGTATGCTCTCGATATCCTTTTTCAAGATAGTGGTATAACAAGGAAATAAATAAAAATAACTTTTAAAAAGTGAGAACTAAAAAGAAATAGAAATAGAATTTGTGAAGTCATGTGTCGTCTCAAGGATAAAAAAATATAATAGAAGATGTTCTCAGTTTTTATAAACATATGTAAAAAAGGTAGGGCATTTTGCTGTAAAATGTTAATGAAAGAATTTAATCAACAAAACAACTATAATTGATCCAATAAAACAATTGTATAAACTATTTAATGGTAAACCCAATCGTAAAATATTCAGTTTTAAAATCATTGTATATAATTTAAAATATATGTATAGCGATATTTATTATTCATAATATATATATATATATATATATATATATATATATATATATATATATATTACTTATTCAATCATAAATTGTAATAATATAATAAAATTATTGATTTTTATAATAACTATCTCAAAAGTCATATCAAAGATAATTTTTTATTAACAATGTCAAATTTTTTATATTCACAATGCCTATTAAACCTTATTATTCATTAGAAAAATCAATCAAGCCAACTGATTGTAATAAGATGCTAAATCTAGTCTTTTGGTATTTATTTATTTTTTATCGGGACACAATTTTGTGGGTTTGGATTGACATCAGATTAGCTAAACCCGCGTTAGCCATTTCAAAAGCATTTTTGGATAGATAATTTATTATTTGGCAAATTTCCAATTCACCTCCCTTTCAAACCATGCAAGGTTTGAGTTGCAGCAACCATTTGTTGTTTCTACGTTGTATCAAAAGGTTGTTCGAAATTTTATTGATATTTTTGACCTTGCAAACTGAAAGTAGACCTTTAACACACATTAGAGACCCTCGCCATCATCCAAAACAAAGGGGTAAACGACGAAACGACGATTTTTCATGCCATGACGCGAGGAAGGCAACCAGAGTGCGAAGAGTCTTGAATCTTGAGTTTGGGTTATACGTATGAACACGTTACTCAAGGACATTGAACTTGTTGATTGTCTCTATTAATTTATTCCTTTCCCATTGAGCTAGTTGCAGCCATCAGCCATGTGTATTGTGTATTCTTCCCTCTATTGGTTTTTGGTTTGTGTATCTTAAATTTCTCTTATTTTATATTTGAGTTTAACGGTTATGCATTATCAGTGTAAAAAAATTTATACTGTCAACCAATTAAAAATCACTGTTGATATGACTTATAAGGTAATTATTATAAAAGTTAACAAACTTACCATACATAATAGTTTGTGATTAAATGATAGTGTAAAATTGTTTTACGCTACCAGTGCATCACTTATTTTCTCTTTATATTTTAAATGTTATTTTTTGAATTTTAGTGTCTATTATTATCTTCGTAAAAAAAAGTGTCTAATTATCGATGTTAATAGTTTTTAATAATTAAATTTAATACGTGAAATATTACATTTTAACCTAAAATTTTGGAATAATAATTAAAAAACACAATAACCTATATGTTTTACTGTTAAAAACAATGACACTACAAAAAATAAGACCTCTGCCGGCTTTAAATTATCAACTTGTGTTTTGTATTTGTATAATGTAAATTATAAATTATACTTTTTTAATTTAATATTTTAATTATAATTTAGTTATATCCATGTATTTTTTTATCTCTACAATAAAAACTCTTGTATCAAATTATTTTTTAAAATTTAATTATTAAAAAATTTATTCTTTTATTTATCTAATAATTGTGTTGGTACATTGTACACTCTAAATTATAATTTTTTGTAATATAAATTATAATTTTTAATTATCATTTAAATGTAATTTATTTATATCTATCTATTTATTTGTACTGTAAAAAATCATTATAAAATAGTCACATGAATTTTGTTTTCTAAATTTTTATTTTTTAAAGTCATTTCAATATATTATGTACTTTAGTTTTCTTTTATTAACTTCTCATTTATCTCGTGTATATGTTTCTAGATCTTTTCTATTTCTACCCCTTTAAATTTACTAACTTAAAAATGTTTCATAACATGGAAAAAAATAAAAGGTCCGAAATGTTATACATGAAAGATTAGGGACGATAGAATTTAAAATTAAGAGAAAAATAATAATTGATAAATACTATAAGAGTTTATTTTTTATTTTTCTCTATTTAAGATGAATATGTGTGTGTGTGTATGTGTATAATAAGACATTTTTAATTTATTAAAATTAACGTGCTTTTTATTACTATTTATTTAAAAATTTAGTAAAATTAATAACCCTAGTATTCCAATGAGTGGAGCTAGTGCTACAAAGTATAACGAGGTAGAGTAACGAAGAAGCCTATAACCAAGCTCTCAAGACAATGTAGCTTAGATAAAAAAAAAATCAATTTAAGAATCTTGTTGATGTTGAGTTAAAAAATAATAAAATAAAAAATTATTAGAAATTACATTGCAATGCATTCGAAATAATGGTAAAAATATGCTAATGCTTCTAATAAAAAAATTGTAGTTTTGATTTCTTATAATTTAAAACAATGTTGCAAGTAGATGGTGCATTGTGTTTTGTTTGTATTTGCACCCATTTTCTATTGGTTTAGGCTTATTTCTTTAATGAGTTGCTTAATTTCTCTTTTTAGGACTTTTTTCAGCATATGTTTATGTTCTTGTAATTTTAGGTGGGATTGACGGAGGAATGCACAAGATTAAGGGTTGGCTGGTCAATCTTGAAGATTAAAGTATGAAAAAAAGGAACATCAAGAGGTAAAATAAAGATGATTTAGAAAAGTTTTAACAGAAAAGCCCACATTCGAGGTGTGGAAAATCTCCCCCTCTAATGATTAGGAAGTTAGAACAATGAAAAACACTAGGTAGAGAATATCACAACCCCTAGTGAAAATTTTTATTAGGGTGTGAGGACGTCAAAAGGTGTGAAATTGCTTGGCAGAGAAATAACACCCCCTTGTGAGAATTCCCACTAGGGTGTGACTACGTCCAACATGATTTTTTGCCTTTTTGTTGTTATGTTTTGTGTTATGCTTGAACCTTTTTAGGCTCTTAGGTATAAATAGATTTTTTTAAGATTGTTTGAGTGTTTGAAACATTGGTGTTAAGATGGCTTAGGAGCGAAAGCAAATCAACTCTTTCTTTCTTTCTTCTTCTTCTTCTATAGTCAAGTGTGAATGTTTTCAGTTTTTTCTTTGGGTGTATTCATGTCTACCTGTGAGTACTTTCCTTTTTAGCATTGAGCATAGCCCTTTGATTGTTTTAATGGATATTTTTAATTTGCTTATGTGTGTATACATGATTGCATTCTTAATTGATTCATTTTCATTGCAAGTCATTATGCAAAACGATTGATCACCAATTTGCATAACCTAAGTTGTTTAGGGGAGAGTTGAAAGGTGAACATAGGCATTAGACTTATAAGAAATGAACTTAGGACTTAAATCACGAAAATAGATTTAATTCCTTCGAAGAGCAATTAGATGAACAAAGAGAACAAGGGGTCTAATTGAACACAATTATCACTAAAGTATAATTCAATTCAATTAGATACACTTACATATCCTGAAAGGAAACATTAGATACCTTAGATTAATTCACTTTTAATTGGGAATCAATCAAAGCACATAGGTAATAAAATTAATTCATTAAGCATCATTGTCTACAACCCAATCTTCAACTTTTTCTAATATTGAATTCCCCTAAATCATAATTGTTTGTGATTTTCTAATTTTGTTTTTTTTTTTTAATTATTCTCTTGCTTCGAAATTTGAACCCCCTTTTCATTTAATTAATTTCTTCTTGTTTGATTTTATTTAAATTGCATTTGATTACGAATGAAACACATAGTCCATGTAAAAGAACAATAATTTATTACTTGATGATATTGTTCACTTGCGATTACCATGTATTAGTAGACAATCGTGGAAAAAAAAAATGCAAATAACTACTTCTCCCGTATGCTCACAAAGAGGATAAAAAAAACTATTATATTAGGAAAAGAATTGAAAAATAATATGAAAGAGGTTAAAAATATATAATTCCTAACATACATAATTATACAATTAATACATTGTAAGTTATATATTCTTTAAGAGATGGAATCAATTAATATTAGATTTAACCCTTATAAAATTTCACTTTTAATAATATTTTACAAAAAAATAGGTTTTATTTATTCAACTATTAGATTTAATGTTATTGTTCCAAATCAGTTAATTGAGACTGAATTTGTTATGAAACCTATCTTTAATAAGGCCATACATGGAAAATTTTGCATTGGGCTGAGGATATATTTTCCTGAAGTGTGTGTTCCATCTCCGTATGCTTAAAAAAAGATCTTCAAAACAGATTCATACCTCATATGTTAGGGATTTCAAAATAATCAATTGTTAAAACAACACACCTTCTAAACGATGACCTCATAGCCAGTCATAGTTTCCTACAATTGAACCTTATAAATAGACCACAAACAAAGACACTAGGTATGCAAACAGTTCACATAATTACTTTACCGATTCACGTACCTACTTGAAAATTAAAATATCTTTGTAAATAAGTGCTCGGCCTGATCATCAATTCTATGTAAATCAAGTAGGTCTCAAAGATCATTGAAGAGTTAGCTTGGTCAATCATTAGAAGATAGATTAAGTTTATAAATTTTTCATATAATTTAAAAATTAATTAATACTTCATTATATTACTTTACTGTAAAATATAATATACTAATTTATATACAAATAAATATCTACGTATATATATATATACACACACACACACATATGTACACACTAGTATTTTAAAATGAATATTTATTTTATATAACTAAAATTTATAATAAATAAATGTTTTTGAATATATAGATTATATTTTAAATTTATAATTAACAATTATATAATACAATATTAATTTTTAATTATTGATAATTTTTTTAAAAATATTGAAATTCAATTTAGAACTAAAGATATTGAAAATGATATATTGAAAGAAATATAAGAAGTTAAAAAAATCCCTAAAAATGTTCTCATAAAAGAATGACAACTAAAAATATTCTCGTTTAAGATAATTATCCTGGTGTGTGTGTGTGTGAGAGAGAGAGAGTGTGAGAGTGAGAGGAGTAAATCTTAACCATACAACCATATATGGAGAGTCAAGATTTAATGTCATGTGACCATTTAAAAAGTCATGTGATTTTTTTTAAAAGAACTCACATGACTTTGTTTGTTTTAATCTTGACTATTCGTAACAAAATCTAATGGTCAATATTCATTTCTCTCACTCTCACATAAAAAAGGTTCTCTCATTTGATACGTTTCCTATATATATATATATATATGGGTCAAGATTCGTTGACACCAAGTGTTAAAGTTAGTCAAATTACACCTTCAATAGCTTTTTGTATAGTACAAATTTAACAATTCCAAATATTGAATTTGATGTTCTTATTAATTAGATTAAGTATACAAAATTTCATATATTTCCAAAATTATTTAATAGTTCATCACATTACTTTATTTTAATGTACAATATGACATTAAAATATATGTAAATATTCAATGTTAGATAACATATCTAGAAAAGTTC
This sequence comes from Spatholobus suberectus, assembly GCA_004329165.1. NCBI lineage: Eukaryota > Viridiplantae > Streptophyta > Magnoliopsida > Fabales > Fabaceae > Spatholobus > Spatholobus suberectus. The sequence continues at coordinate 6,565,955 of CM014735.1, forward strand.
AAATGATGTGAAATTTAATATACATGATCATAAAGATAATATCACATAATTCAACAGTTAGATTGGTTAAATTTGTATTTTACAAAAAGTTTTTGAAGGTATAATTTGACTAACTTTGACGCTTGGTGTCAATGGATCTTGACCTTATATATATATATCATATAATTTAATAATTAAATTAAACTGATAATTTTATTTTTTATAAAGTATTATTAAATGTGTAAATTTACACAATTTGATACTTAATTAGCATTAATTGTTTTTTTTTTCGAGAAGCAACATTAATTGTTTCATAATAAATGAATAAAATTAATCATTAAATAAATGTTAAATCCCCCATTAATAAAAGAATATGTTGACTTATTGGTAATTAACAAATTGTACTATAATGTTTTGATAAAAGTGTCCCTCATTTTATTGATAAAGTTATTGTTCCTTCTGTTTCTTTTTAATTGTCAGTTTTTTTAGAAAAAATTTGTTTTTATTTATCTTTCTTTTTCAAAGTTTAAAATAAAATAAAATATTTTTTTGTCAATTATATCCTTACTTTCCACCTTTCAATTAATTTACACACTTACAGCTACTATGTATTTGTTATGGAGTAAAAAGAGAAGAGATAAAATAAGAAACTTCAAAATTATTTTATGAAAAATAAGAAAATTTATTACATTTTTTAGTTTATGTATAAAAATCTTAAACAATATTTAAAAGGAAACGAAGGTAATATAAGTTTGAGACTTTGTAATTCGAGAGACCTGATAACTTAGAGTTTGAGGCTTTGGTATTAGGTCACAGATATGTGGGAGGAAAATTTATTTAATATGGATAAGATTATTATGAGTGATAAAATTCATTTTGAATATTTTACGTAGCTGTATAATTAGGATTCAAATTTAATATCATTGATTATTTTGAAATAATTTCATCTCAATTAGTTTACGCACTTCAGTTGTTAATTTTATTATGTTATGTTCATATAAAAGTATTTTTTTTAAAGAAAAGAAAAAGATAACTAAGTAAAAAGAAAAGTAGATAATAATTATTGTAAGTTGTAACTGAGTAGAAAGAAGGCTAATTATGACGCATGAGGGATGGGTATCGATAGCAGTTTCGCATCAGTAATGATTAATGGTTGAATTAACTTCTTCTTCTTCTTCTTTTTTTTTTTGGTAAACCGTGATGATTGTAATTTTACAAATGGTAGCAACTACCAAAGCATCCAAGCTAAGTGGACACAATCACTCAAGTGTCTCAACGTCAGGAAGCACCTTGACACATTTGAGAATCATGATAGCCTTATTATATAACAGTGCCAGGCAAATCATTGACGTTACCAATACTACTTTTCTTTATATTAACGTTACCAATACTACTCTACTTAGAAGGTTCTCTCCTGCTTTTATCTTCGTCTTCTGATAAAAAGTCTATTTTTTCCCAAAAATGGGATGGATTGCAAAAAAAGAAAAAGAAAAAGAAAAAATATATGATGATATAAAAAAAGAAATATAAAAAAATAAGAAGTAGGTTTAATAATTCTGTGAAGGAAAAATCACGGTAGCTTTCTCTCTTTTAAGCTATTAGATTAATTTTACAACTCAAATTCTGTCATCAAATCTAAAAGATTTTTCTTTTGTTGTTGAAGCTTTAAAAATGAGACACGTGGATTTGTGTGAGGTGGATAAAGGTGAGTGTATTTCATGCTCTTTTTATTAGATAAATTAATAGTACTTTTTTTTATACATGATTTTAGAAATGAGAAAAAAATGTCATGCACTGACAGTATGAATTAGTTTTACCTTATCATCCAATCATAAACTATCATATATTGTAAGTTTGTTGACTTTTATAATAAATATTTTAAAAGTTATATCAATGATGATTTCTGATTAGTTGACAGTGTAAAACTTTTTACACTAACAGTACATAACCATTAAACTCTTTAGAAATTATTGTTGGTATAAATGTTATACGGAGAATGTAATTAAACATATGATACCTTACTCTCTAAATAAATTGAGTGTCTAATCAAGAATATTTTCAAGATTTATTTTATTTTGTAAATAAATATAAAAATAATGAAATAAGATTTTATTGCTTTTACTATTATTTATGTAAATTATTAAAATAAGAAAAAATATAAATAGAAGAACATTTTTATAATAATAGATTGAAATGAAAATAAAAATATGTTTTAAATCAAATAGTTCTTTATATAATGATTAGTTAAGTTTGCAACCTGTTCAAAAAATAAATTTCTTATAATTCTTTTTAAGGTTGATCTAAAATAATAAAATATAGAAAAATTTATTGAAAAATATTTATAATGAATATTTTTATTTTTTTAATAAAAAATTTCCTTTCTAATTGTTTAAAATTAATTGATTAATGTTAACAAAATTGAAAAGTTCCTTAATTTATTTGAATTTTAATAAGAAATTTTATAAGCATGTTTATGACATTAATATTTAAATTAATTAAATTTATTTAAAGGCGTGATTTATTTTCATCGTATGGTTGTTAGGCTTTTGAAAAATCTTTGTATTTTACTTTAAATTGTCAAGTGGAATAGAATAATCCAGCTATTTGTCAAGTAAAAATAATCACCAGTTAGTTGTCAGGCTAACATAACTAGAAGAATTAGATAGGCGGTAATAAGGGTGGGCAAAAGATGAGTTGAGATAGATTTATCTTTGTTTTTATTTGATTCAAAATTTTAAATGGGTCATTTTTTTAAATCTGAAACCAACTTGATCAAGACTTGAAATATATAGGACAAAACCAGGTTAACCCAGCTTTTTAACACAAAATATCAATATTAACATTATGTATGATTAAATTGTAAAATAAAATAAATATAAAACTTAAATTAAGGTATATTTTACAATATATATTTTAAAATGAATAATATCATTATAAATATAATCTCATTATTATTAATACCCAATTGTTCAAAAAAAATTATACTTTTTAAGAAAATGTAGGACAACAAATCTGGTTGGGACAACCGAAGCATATCTTAAAATCGTCTTCAAAATACATCAGGTGTAATTTAAAAACCCGAACCTGTCAAAATCAACCTTGAACTGGGTTGAGTTAGCGGATTGAGTTGGGTCATGCTCACTCCTAGGCGGTAAAATCTCAAACATGAAATTGATTTAATGGCCTATACGAAGGAAAAGTTACCTTGACTCTCTATTTATAAAGTCACTAAATTCACTAAAAAAAAACAAAAATAAGATTGAAAAAAAAGTAGATAAACGATTATAATTTCTCTTTTTCTTCTGTCTTGCACATTAATGCTATGGCTATTAAACTTTAATTAACAATTAATTACGTAAGTTAAGCTATGCCCAATACTTTGAGAAAATGAAACAAGAAATAATTTACAGAAAGAAAATGTCACAGATTTTTATTTTTTTTTGTTTCATTTGTATAATTACACTCAGTTTAGTAAAGAGATAAGAAAAAATAGTACTCATAAATATACATTTAATTTATGTTCCATTCCATCTCATTTCTACTTTATTTTTTTATTTTTTTCTTTACTTTTCATTACATCACTTATTAAATTTATCATTTTTTTCTATTCTATTTTTGTTTCCTTTCTATCTCTTTCTTCCTTTTACTCCATTTTGGCCTGGGGTGAATATTTATATTTTTCCAAATAAAACAAAAAACGATGAGAAACCAAAAAAAGATATAATTAAGTTGTTTGACTTAAGAAAAGAATAGAAAGAAAAACTGAGTTTTCATTCTCTTTACTTTTTGGAAGGTAATTTGAGGGAAAAAATGTAATTGCATTAAATTTATTTTATATCTTTTAATGTGATGGTGAAATGTGAATATATAGATACGATAAATAAATTTTTCACTTCATATAAATTTTGCATCGATCGAGTTTAAAATAAAAAAATATAAAATTTGTATAGAAAAAGTGTTACTAATACATTTTTAATGTAAAATTTCAATATAAACCTATCAATGTAAAAAAAAAATTATATTGTTATTCAATCATATATTGCTATATATGATAAGATTATTAATTTTATAATAATTATTTTAAAAGTAGTATTTAAAGTTATTTTAATTAGTTAATAATATTAAAAATTTTACAAACAATATATAAAAATTAAACTTATATATATACTTTTGTTCAAAATCAAAGACTTTAAAAAAACATTTGATTAATAATAAAACTGGCCATTATTTAAAATATATGTTGCAGGATTGGCGATCACAAGCGTGTTCTTAATTTGAGATAAGATTTAATCCCGAACTTGGCTTGGAGTCATAGATCATTCATAATTGCGTTATTTTTTAAGTCATTGGATCACGCAATTTACTTAATTTGTTATACATTACGAATTTTAATCAGACATGTTCGGTCCAGATATTGATTGAAGTTGCCATGGAACCAATTAATAAATCATATGACAAGCAATTTTCAAGTAATAAAAGTTTGGGATGCACCTCAAACATAAAGGACATTAATTTGCTCTTGCAGGTACATGGAACATTTCAACATGACGCGGCAAAAGACAAGAAAAATATAACAACAAATGTTCTTGGAGTCACCCTTGCTGTATGAGTGTATGGCGGGAAATAACGACGGTCCGGTGATCGTGAGACAGATTCAGATAAATTATATATATTTTTAATAATTTTATATTTTTCTACTTATTTCTCTTACAAATTCTCCCAATTAATACTAAATAAATTAAATTTTAAATACTTTTATATTTTTAAGATATTAAGTGTATTTAATTTTTCATTTAATACTTTAATTAATGTGCAGGAAGATTTGTATGAGGACAAGCAATGCATTGTTTGGATTATGAGTTAAATAGAAGAAAAAGAAATAGGAATTGTAGAAATGGAGGAGAAATAGAGTGAAAAAGATGTGTTGTTTAGATAGTTTAAAATAAGAAGTGAAAAAAAAAATCTCTATGTATTTGGATGAGTGAAAAGAATTAAATAAATTCTATAAAAATATTTTTATATTAATTAAAAAATTTACTCCATAATTTTTCTTAACATTTTTTATTATGTTTTAAAAAAATATATGTTATAGAAAATTTATTTAACTTTTTAAAAAATTAAAACAAAAAAAAGAAAAAGAGAAATATCATTTTTCTCTCATTTCATTCTAATTTAAGAGGAAAATACTTTTTGGTAGATTTCATAGAAATAACTTCTTTTCTTCATATTTTTCTTTTCAAACAAATGGTGAAAATTTAGTATTAATTTCTATCTCCATCTCTCTTTTTTCTATTTCCTCCCACTTCATTTCCATGGAAATAAACAAGGGTAAGAGATATAACATTGTTCATTTTTCTAACATAAACTTATCTTTAAATTTAAAAAAAACCAATAATGTATTTATTTAAATTGGATCTAAAGTAAGACAAGATTAGATTAATCTGATTGATTGATTAGTGTAAAAACATTGCAAGTCTATTAAACTCATAAAAAATTTCATAATCATAAAAATTTATAATGATGTTAATTCGTATTACCTCTGTTCCTTTTTTATTGTCGTTTAAGGTTTTTATATACAAACCAATAAATGCAATAAATTTTCTCATTTCCTATAAAATAGTTTCAAAGTTTTCTATTGTACCATTTCTCATTTTTACACCATAATAAATGCATATTAGTTGTAAATATGTAAATTAAATTAGATGGAAAGTAAAGGTATAATTAATAAAAAAGTAATTAACATTATCTTGAGCTTTGAAAATAACAGATAAATAAAAACAATTTAAAAAAAAATTGACAAGTAAAAAAAAAAGGAGAGAATAAATAGTGTGAGTAAAACTTTTCTTCCTTCCTAAATCCTAAGTAAAAACATAACTTTCCCATAAGAATTAATTGAAGAGGTATTACTTTTTTTCGTAAAAATAAAACCTTTGTTGATGTTGAGAATAAACATATTATTCTTAGGAAAGTTAATTAATAACTACATGTATTTTATATTTTTTTAATAATTTTATTTTTAAGAATCTCATTTTTCAAGAAAGTGATTTAATTAAAATTAATACAGGATTTTGTATACTAAACTTCGTTATAGGATTTAACTTTAAAACAAAGGGAATTTGATTGAGATGTTTGAACTTTGAAATAAAATTTGTTGATTGAACTAAATTTTGATCATTTTTAATGCCATTGTATTCTATTATTGGGGTAGTCACACACTTTTTGTTTTTTGTTATCATACAAACATAACAATTTACAATTTTATTTTACATTCATCACCTTTATATTATAAATTTAATTACTTATTTTTGAAGGAAATGATTTTTAGGAACTACACTTAGGACTTGTTTGGATACATATTAAAAGATCTTTTGAGAGCTTATCTTTTGGAATAAGTACTTTGCTATGTAAATAGTGGTGTTTAGATGTATATTTTTTTTTAACTTTTGGAAAAGTAAAAGCTCCTAATAGAGCTTTTGGTAAAGTTAAATTTTTCAGCTTCTCAAATAATTATCATTTTGAATAAGCACTTAAGAACGTATTATCCAAACACAATATTAGCTTATTTAAAAAGATCTTTTCACAATAGAGCTTCTAAATAAGCTTTTTTTCTAAAAATTATTTTAGAAAAGCTCATCCAAATAGGCCCTTAGACTTATTAAGTTTTATTTTCTCTCTTACGTTAAGTAACTCAATTTTTCTATAATTTTTGTTCTTCTCAAATACTATTATTCAAATTTAGTTAATCACAATTAATTTTAATTTTTTTTTAATTTTGACACAATATATGAAAATGAAGAAATTTAACCTTAAGGGGTTGATCGAATGAAGCAAGACAGGGTTTCACATCTGACAGGTCACAGGTTCGAACCCTCACTCGTTTCTCTGGGGTGAGATAAATGTAAACACCTTTATAAGTGCTCATTACTAAAAAAAATGAAGAAATATGTTTTTTTAAATAAACATAATTTTAAGATTATCAACATTTGTATAATAAATTTGACGACTACTTTTGAATGAGAGAATTAAGTTGCATGACTGTTTTCTGTCTCTAATATCCCACATTTTTTTAATTTCTCTCAATTAAATAATTTATTTATATAATTTTCTCTTCAATTTCAAAAGTCTTATCTCTTTAAATTTGTTTTTATCGAATAAGAAGAAATCACCATTATTGATAATAAAGACATTTTCTATCCTTTTTTTTTAAGGCATCACAAAACTAATGCCCTTCTTTCTTAAAATATATAATTTTATCATTATTTAATAAAAATGTACATTTGTATCTTATATATTTTTATTTTTATTTTTAACTTAAATTTAAAAATATTAATAATGAATAAAAAATTTACAAGTTAAATTTATAATCAACCAATATTAGTTGATTCAATATGTTATAAGATTAATTTGATTATACTTATTTTTATTAAAGATCAATTTAATTAATTTCTAAAAAAATCTAGCATTTTCTTTCTTAGAAAAAAATAACAAGAGAAGAAGAAATTGTCTCTTGAGTTATAAAACAATTCTACTGTTATTTAGCTTGATTTTTTATATTCACTCATATTTTTTAATTTATCATATTTATATTTTTAATTTTAATTAAGAATTTAATAGCTATGCACAGTCAACGTAAAAACTTTTACACTGTCAACTAATCATAAATCATCATTGGTAAGACTTTAAAAGTTGTTATTGTAAAAGTCAACAAGCTTATCATACATGATGATTTGTAATTGATTAATAATGTAAATTTGCTTTACACTGTCAATGCATAACGTATTTTCTCTTTAATTAAAATATACTGAAAGTGATATAGCAAAATTGTTAATTTTTAAAACAATTACTCAAAAGTCATATTCACTCCGAGATTATAAATTATAATATATAATTTGAAAAGTGAGACTCTCACTTTAGTATTTTACTCACTTTCTCAATTAGATATTTTCAATATTCTCACTCTTCTATTTTTATGACGTACATTTCACATACTACTTTCATAACTAGCTAAATAAACTATCTCAAACTACCATCTTTTTATTTTAATTTGTATACTTAATTTTTCTTAACCATTAATCCCTTTCAATTTATCATTTTTTTTATTGCTATTACTAAATTAAATATTAATATTTTTTAAAAATAATTTGCCAATAGTTAAAATAATCTTATATTACAATTTAAACTATTTTTTATAAATCCAAAATATAATTTATATATTTAAAAATATTTATTTATTATAAAATTTAATTATATAAAATAAACATTTCCCTATACAATTAACAAATTAAAATACTAATTTAGACTCTGGAGTAACTTGTAATTATTTTTTATCTATCTATTTTCTAATAATGCACACTTCATTATTTCGACAAAATGTCTTCTGTTTGGTAGCGAAATTGCAAGGATGAGTTAGCGACGATGATCTTAACATAACATGGTGAAGCTAGCGGTGAAAAAGGAATTCCAATGGTGACCACCTGCAACGACTTTGATGCTCAAATCAGCACAATATAAAGAAAGAAGAGAATGAGTGAAGCGATCCATACTTGAGTGTCAATCTTGCCTTGAATAGTAGGATGTTTGGTGGAAAAAGCGATTAGACGGTTACCCGAGCACGTGGCTGACATGGCAGGCTGTTAGTCATGCGTATCACGTTGGTGATTTGGGACATATATAAAGATGTTAGATTTGTATGTCGGTTTATAATTGACTTGTGTCTTGATGCAAGTGGAGTCCTAAGGATGATACATGCATATCCAACATAAGATAGAATATATATATATATATATATATATATATATATATATATATATATATATATATATATATATATATATAATTTATTACTAATTAGAACTTTTTTTTTCTTACAAAAAAGTAAATAAAAATATTAATTATATAGAACCGTAATTTAAATTCGATTATAGATATATATATATATATAAAAGAATATATATATATATAATAATAATAATAATAATAATATTAATAATAGAAGATATAGTAATAATAAAAATAGGAATTATTAATAGAAACTAATATTAATATAAAATATTCTATTGAGAAGTGTATATCGGTTTAGGTCATGTGCGCAGAACATTTTCCATCGCTAAACTACACGTCTCTGTTGCAATTATTATTGTCCAATCAGCAATTACGATCAAAATAATAATAATCATTTTTATTCTAGCATGACGGTAGCTTGAGGCTGAAAAGGAAGTCAAATTGAAATTTTTTAAAAAGATAACCTTAAAAAAGGCTCGTGAAATATACAAAGGCTTTGCTTGGTAGAGAAAAAAAAAAAGATAAGAAATAAATAAGTGAAAAATAAATTAGAAAATAAAAAATAATTTAAATTTTATGTTATTTAGTAGGAAAAAAATAAATGAGAAATAAATAAGAAATAAAAGAAAAATAGGGAAATAAATAAAAATAAATATAAAATAGAGTAAAAATAAATAATGAAATTTAATGAGACTTACCAAAAATTTTTAAAATCTCCTCTCATTTCTACTCAACCAAACTAAAAAAATTAAAAAAATTTATATTCTCTCCTCTCTTCTCCACTATAACAAACACACTAAAAGAGGAAAAGGGAAAGAAGGAAGTAAATGATAGAAAATTTAAAATGGGTTAGCATTGCACAATGACGCCATAAACCAAAAAAGAATAGAGAAGAAGCACGTGCTGCCGTACTGGTGGAGTAGGGTTTTTTTTTTAGTCAACCTGGAGTGGTGTAAAACAGTAACGCTATGTTTGGTAGGGATGAGAGAAATAAAGGAAGAGAAAATAGGTAAAAAAGAAAAAAGAAAAGAGAAATAGGTGAGAAATAGAGTGGAAATAGAGGTTGTTTGGTTGGAGAAAAGTAAAAAAAAATAAAGAAAAAGTTTGTTTTTTGACTTTTGGGAATTTGAAGTGAAAGAATAAAATTACGTATATAACTTTCACGATTCGGAATGATACAAAGAAATATATTCGAATATGCAATCACATATTTGAATATGCATATCACATATTTGAATATGTGATTGCATATTCGAATATTTCATACACTGCTTGTCCAATTTTTCGATAATATTTTTTCAATTCTTCGAAAAAAAATATACAGATATATGTAGTGCAGTACATGCAAGTTATTATTTTACTCCAAATCACCATACTCAACTGTAATCACTTACGATATTTAACACCAACTTTCATAAAAATTATAATTTTTCAACCAATAATACACTTAAATCATTCTAGAGTAACAAAAAGTAACAAAAGATAGAGGGTAATAATGGAAATAGCGTTGCACGTTCGCATTTCTTCGCAAATCCGCACATATTTGCGACGATATTTTTTAACGTGAAACCCACTAAAATTTTAAAAACTTTCACGCTATTTCACTGATACCAAACAAATAAAAATTATCAGCATCCTCTCATTTTCACACTTTTCTTTTCTCTTCTCTTCTTCACTGTACCAAATACAGTATAAAAGTAAAACTGTGAAAGAGGGAAAGCAGGGTTGGCTTGGGATTGTGGGGCGGCGTGCAGTGTGGTACGGAGAGAAGAACCTTTTTGTTTTTTAGATTTTAATTTAAATTATATATGTAAATGTTTTAAATAGAGTATTTTACATTTTAAATATAAAATATCATGAATAACTAACAATGTTCTTTAACAAATTTCAAATTAGATTTTATATTTTTGGTAAACATAAATTTTATAACTTAAACGTTAACAAAACTTTAACTTAATATTTACCATAAATTATATTTATGTATTTTATAAAAGCATGTTCAAAAATATAAATTGATATATAAAATATGTTTGTATCAACTTACTTACGTACGTGATAATAACATATAAGTCGTTTATATAATTGTAGTTTTCTATTTTCACCATTTTACATAATCAACCCCCCCCCCCCCCCCCCCCCCCCCCCCCCCCCCCTTCTCTCTATTTTCTTCTTCCAAATATTTGCGTGATAATGCTTAAGATTTGAATGCATATATGGATTAGCCTAATAAAACAATTATATTTCTACAATCTCTCAAAAATATTAAAAAAATAAATTCAATGAAATATGTTGTCAGCTGGAACAACAAATAAGAATCACTTTGTTCATTAAATAAGCTCTAAACTCCATTAGACATCTATTGCATTTTTTAGAGAAAGACACGTGTTGCAATGTTGTTCACTAATATTGCGCGTGTAATATACTCTGCAGCAAATTCTAAGGTCGTGCTTGTCAATAATTTCTACAAAATTATAACATTTTAATAACTAATACAATGTGCTATTCCCTCCCTTCTTTTTTATTTCTCAGATTTTTAGAAATTTTTTATTTTTATTTATTTGTTATTTTTAAAGTTCAAGATAATGTTAATTACTTTTTTATCAATTATACTCTTACTTCTTATTTAATTTTTAATTAATTTATACATTTATAATTAGTATGTATTTATTGTGAAGTAAAAATGAGAAAGAATATAACAGAAAAGTTCAAAACTATTTTATAAAAAATAAAAATATTTATTACATTTTTTAATTTTTGTATAAAAATTTTAAACGATAAATAAAAAGAAACAAAAGTGATATTGGCCATGAAAGTTTAATAAAATCAATTTTAAAAAGAATTTATTGAACTATTTTCGAAACATTATGCGCAAAAGAATTAATGAGTTGTACCTATGTGAATCTGACCAGAAACAATAATAAAAATAATTTTGTTGAAGCAGGCATTAATCATGTCTAAAACACAATTTAAGAAACTCAAACACTATTTCCTATCTGGACCTTTTTGTCTACAAGAGAATGACAAAGGAATATATGCTGGAACTGGAAAAATGGTGGTGTGATTACACGCGCTGTGGTGTGCATTAAGCATATCTTAGCGGTGGCAATGAGGCACCACCGTCACATTTGAGGAGGGTTAGGTGGAGTTAATCTCTCATTAAGAAAAACTAACCGTGGTTAAGGGTGTTGGAGTTCCCTGTATTGGGGTAGTCATGTCATCACACATCACTGAGATAGAGACATAGTGAGAGTGTGTGCGTGGGTTTGAGGGGAGGGAGAGAATCAAGTTCTTTCTATAAAGACATCCAATTTGTCGTTAGCTGGGTGCAAGAGCTAAAAATATCACTATGAAATTTCTGTTTTTGTAATCAAGAGTAAAAGAAAAGGGATTCCCAGTTGACACCATTGCTTACTAAGGTGAGTGTTCGTGTGTGTGACCGAGAAGAGAAAGGAAAGAAGAATCTGTGGGTGTCTGTCTCATATCTCAACTCAAACCACCTCTCTCTTGCTTGTTGTTTTCAAGGGTAGGATTTTCTTCATTGCTGTTGTGAAAAGCTTCTTCCTTTTTTCGCTTCTTCTGTTCATTCATCTTTTGGGCTAGTTTGGCATCTTTTGAGCTTCTTCGCTCATCAAAGGAAGATGGGCAAATAGTGCATTTTTATATATCTTGGTGTTTGGATCGATTTAAGTGTTCAGGCAGCCATCCTTAACGTTGCTCCAATTCTTAGTGTTAGTGGATGAATTTTTTCTTTTTGGTAGGTGGTATTATTAATAATTCTATGAACAGATTCAAATGTGCTCTATCTAGGATTTTCTTAAATTGTTGTTAAGGTTGCCTTTTTTGGTTAAACGAGGTATTATTCGAAACATAATTTGTCAATGATCAAAGTATATTTACTACTGTCAAGCCCAGCTGAAGGGGTTTTAGTGTGAGATTTTACATTTATCACCCTCTTTGCTCTTTTCTCAATTCTCACCTTTCTCATGGGGTTTAAGTATAACTGCATATCATAAGGACTATGTGCCGAAGCTGAATCTGTTGAAATCCTAAGGCGTAAAGAATATATATCAAACTTTTGTTATGGACCTTTCTTGTAATGTAACATTAGGTGATGTTGATTCTGGTGGACTTATTAGTTTCGGGGTATAAATGACATTTAATTTGTTTTCAGATTTCTGAAATTGCATCCTTGTTATGGTTGTTTGAAGGACTGTGAACAATTAACTTCTGCATCTTGCCTTCCAAATTCAAAATGGTTTCGAGGTCATATTCTAACTTGTTAGATCTTACTTCCTGTGGCTCGCCAACTTTTGGTCGTGAGAGGAAAAGGCTCCCTCGAGTGGCAACTGTTGCTGGAGTACTGTCTGAACTAGATGATGAGGCCAGCAACAGTGTTGGCTCTGATACTCCATCCTCAGTCTCTCAAGAGAGGATGATAATTGTTGGTAACCAGCTTCCATTAAGGGCACACAGAAAAGACAATGGTACATGGGAGTTCACATGGGATGAGGACTCACTTCTTTTACAGCTGAAAGATGGTCTTGGGGATGATGTGGAAACTATCTATATTGGCTGTCTTAAAGAAGAGATTGAGCCAAATAAGCAAGATGATGTTGCTCAGTACTTGCTTGACACTTTCAAATGCGTTCCCACATTCCTCCCTCCTGAGCTTTTTAGTAAATTCTATCATGGATTCTGCAAACAACATCTATGGCCTTTATTTCACTACATGCTTCCGCTGTCACCTGATCTTGGCGGTCGATTTGATAGGTCCCTTTGGCAAGCTTATCTTTCTGTGAACAAGATATTTGCGGATAAAGTGATGGAAGTCATTAGCCCTGATGATGACTTTGTGTGGGTTCATGACTACCATCTGATGGTACTTCCAACAATTTTGAGAAAGAGATTTAACAGGGTGAGGCTAGGATTCTTCCTCCATAGTCCATTTCCTTCCTCTGAGATATACCGAACCCTTCCTGTTAGGGATGAACTTCTTAGAGCTCTTCTGAATTCTGACCTTATTGGGTTTCATACTTTTGATTATGCCAGGCATTTCCTCTCCTGTTGCAGTAGAATGCTTGGGATTTCTTACCAATCCAAGCGGGGCTACATTGGTCTTGAGTACTATGGAAGAACTGTAAGCATTAAGATTCTTCCTGTTGGTATTCATATAGGTCAGCTCCAATCAGTCATGAGCCTTCCTGAGACAGAAAGCAAGGTTGCAGAGTTAAAAAACCAGTTCGGAGACCAAACTGTCCTGCTTGGGGTTGATGACATGGATATCTTCAAAGGAATCAGCTTAAAACTTTTGGCCATGGAGCAATTGCTTTTACAGCATACTGATAAAAGGGGCAAAGTTGTTCTGGTCCAAATTGCAAACCCTGCAAGAGGCCGGGGAAAGGATGTGCAGGAGGTACAAAGTGAAACTTATGCCACAGTGAAGAGGATAAATGATAAATTTGGAGAGTCTGGATACACACCTGTAGTCTTGATTGATACACCACTTCAGAGTTATGAGCGAATTGCTTATTATGTGATTGCAGAATGTTGCCTTGTTACAGCAGTGAGAGACGGGATGAACCTTATACCCTATGAATATATCATTTGTAGACAAGGAAATAAGAGGATAGATGAGATTTTAGGGACAGACCCGCTTACTCAAAAGAAGAGTATGCTGGTGGTGTCTGAGTTCATTGGCTGCTCCCCTTCATTAAGTGGGGCAATTCGAGTGAATCCATGGAACATTGATGCTGTTGCTGAAGCTATGGATTCTGCGCTGATGATCCCGGAGGGTGAAAAGCAGATGCGGCACGAGAAGCATTATAGGTATGTAAGTACACATGATGTTGCATATTGGGCACGTAGCTTCTTGCAGGATCTGGAAAGGGCGTGTAGAGATCATTTGAGGAGGAGATGCTGGGGAATTGGTTTTGGTTTAGGCTTTCGAGTGATTGCTTTGGATCCAAACTTTAGAAAACTATCCGTGGAACATATTGTTTCAGTTTATAAGAGGACCAAGCACCGAGCAATTCTTTTGGATTATGATGGGACTATGGTGCAGCCTGGATCCATGAGTACAACACCTAATGCTGAAGCCGTTAGCATCTTGAACAGCTTGTGCAGGGACACCAAGAATTGTGTTTTCATTGTAAGTGGAAGGGAGAGAAAGACTCTTACTGAATGGTTTTCTTCCTGTGAGAGGATGGGAATTGCTGCAGAGCATGGTTATTTTGTGAGGTATATCCTTTTTCCTTGTGTGTTAGGAACAGGGAGAGTTTGTGTTTACTGCAAACTGTATTAATGGTTTTATTTTTTCTTGTTTGTTTAATTAATTTTAAGAATGATGATATTTGCTTCTTTTTGTCCCAAATTTGATGGGATTGAGGGATCATATTTGGCTCTTCTATTGTTAACAGCAAAAAAACTCACTGTTTCCATTTATATATGAAAGAATGTTGAGGAAAAAAAATACTTTTCCTTGGCAGAGCTTACTTATGTACTCAAACTGAAGTTTATCTTTTTTTTTTTGTCCAGGACAAATCAAAATGCAGAATGGGAAGCTTGCGTTCCAGTACCTGATTTTGAGTGGAAACAGATTGCTGAGCCGGTTATGCAGTTATACACGGAAACAACTGATGGTTCTAACATAGAGGCCAAAGAAAGTGCTCTTGTTTGGAATTATGGGTTTGCAGACCGAGACTTTGGTTCATGCCAAGCTAAGGAGCTTTTTGATCATCTAGAAAGTGTTCTTGCTAATGAGCCTGTTTCTGTTAAAAGTAGTCCAAACATTGTGGAAGTAAAACCTCAGGTCAGTTAAAAAAAAAAGAAAAATTCTTTAAACTTTTGATCCATCTTTAGATTAGTCATATTTAGTTGAAGCAGTTTATATGCATCTTTTAGTTGTGACTTGTGTGGCCTCTTTAGTCAGAAAGGATCTTTAGATTTGAACCTTCAAGATGATTTAATTGTAGTATAGTTGACTGCTGTTTGTTCCGTAATATTCTGTTTGAAACAATTCGAATGCATTTTGGGATTGGATTGCTTCTAAAGAACTTGTGTAGATCACAGAAGTTAATTTTTTATTTTTTTATTTTACCAGCCACAGAAGTTAATTCTAATATTTGATCATGGAATGTGGTTGACTATTTCCTCTTGTTTGTAAACTTTTCGTGCAGGGTGTGAGTAAGGGTATTGTAGCAGAGAGACTTCTCCTAACAATGCAACAACAGGGAGTGATTCCAGATTTTGTTCTGTGTATTGGGGATGACAGATCAGATGAGGACATGTTTGGGGTAATAATGAGTGCAAGGGCATCACTATCTCCAGTTGCTGAGGTATTTCCTTGCACTGTTGGCCAGAAACCTAGCAAGGCCAAGTATTACTTGGAAGACACAAGCGAGATTTTGAGAATGTTGCATGGCCTTGCCAATGCCTCTGGGCAGTCTATTAGAAGTTTTTCCCAACCTTCTCATTAAGGTCTTTTTAATGTGTAGCACACATAATATTTAGCTACAATGTATTTGTCTATACCGGGATATCTATCTTGTGCTAGTTTCTTGATCTATTTTCGTTTTCTGGCCGACTTGCCTTCATTTATTGATATGCCAACGTTGTTGCAACTGCCAATAGGTTGTTTTGAAAGTAGATGAATTACATTGGTGTATTGTATTTACTGTTTCTTGTCTTCGCTATTGGTTCGGACCATTTTGATGTATGATAACGTGATTCTTGATTGGGAATGAGTGAATGCTAGGATTGTGTGTGAATGTCTTGTATCAAGTAACATCTCTTGTTGGCATCGCTGACTGCAGCTAATATACTCACCTGAAGTTCTAAGCGATCTATGCATTGATTGGTAGGTAGGTAGGGTAGGCATCACTATCTATGAAAAGATGGCTCCCCAGGCAAGCCACCCCCAAGACTATCGGAATTCGTTGGTTTGGGACTTAGTAGGAATCACCAAACACCATCACCTTTTTGCGTTGGTTCCAGTAAACCCGTAAGCCTGGTCTGAGATTAATAATTATTTTATATTAATATAGAAAAAAAGTGAAAGGAAAGGAAAAAAAGAAAGAAAGTAAAAAGTGATTTTTTGTAAAATTATTTGGTAGAAGAGAAAATAAAAAAAAAGAAGGGAAAGTAAAACTTTTTCTTTCTTTTGTTTGATTGTATAGAAAATAAAAAAATACATATATATATATATATATATATATATATATATATATATATATATATAATGACATAAATATCTTTAATAAAAAAAAGAAGTGTATAAAATTAAAGATTTATTTGGTTGTCAGGATATGATAACTATCTTATTTTGTTATAATTTATTGTTTGTTACGTCAGTAGGATATGATAATGTTATCACATTCTTTATTTTATTTTGTTGTTCTAGTGTATTTCTTATCTTGAGGGAAAGCTGTGTTAGGAAGTAATAAAATAGGATAAACTCTCTTTATATGTATATATATATATATACACAATATAATAAAATATATATAATAAATATAATATATAGTAATATACTAATATATATTAATTTATATATAATAATAATAATTTTGACATGTAAATTTAAAGTATATTATTAATTAAAATATTAAAAATTAAATATTTACTATTCAAATATTTTTTAAATAAAATTATTTGAATAATAATTATAATTTTAAAAATCTATATAATTTTTTTATAATTTTAAGAAAAGTAACTACATAAATAAAAAATAATATTGTATAGTTTAGTTAAAATTGTAATTTTTTTGTAAAAAAAAATTAAATTAAAAGTTACTTTTAGAAAATTATATGTAATTTAATGAAAAAATAATTTTGTCATTTGCTTAACTTTAAGAATCAATATAAGTAACCCATTGAAGTTGTTCTTACCAAGGTTGTTAGGATTGTGATTTGTCTCGTAAAATCACACGATCCTATGTTTTAGGGGAGGGTTTCTGTGCTGAATCGGAGGTAAGATCGGACGGGGGTGAGATCGGAGTAAGATCGCAATCTTACTCACAGGCACGTGAGATCGTCAAGTCGTTGCGATCTTGTGAAGTGCAACCAAATCTGGTTCGTCGAGTTCATCTTGTGAGGCACGCAACCAAATCTGTTCTCTCCCTCTTTTGCAACCCTCTTTGCATGATTTGTTCTTTTCTCCCATTTTCCTTGTGCGATGCCACGACCTATCTGTTCGCACTCACTCGTGACTGTTAGATGTTGGCACCTTTTTTCTACCACCGACCGTCGCTAGCACACCTGTGTTTTGCGAAACAAAACCCAGTGTAAAACACCCATGCGAGCCTCTTTATATCGTCGTTGTCACATCAATGCTTGATTTGTGAAACAAAACCCATTTTTCTGATTTGCAAAACATCCACGCGGGCCACACTAGTGTAAAACATCCACGTCCTTTTTTTTTTCTTTCCTAAATTGTTCAATTCTATTTCAGGTTCAGCTACTTTCTAATTTTTGTTTTTATAATTTATTCTCCAATTGCCTTTGCTTTCTACCATTTAATCTTTGACTGGTGATTAAAAATATTGGATTACGAGGATCTTTAATATTGTGATTTATAGGTTATATTATTTATTTATGTAGTTTTTTTATGCATATACATTATATATAAGAATTTTAGATAGGGACATAGGATCTTACGATCCGAGCTACGATTCTCAAGTTACGATCTTTTATCCTTTTCTCAATCTTAGGTAAAATCTTGATATTAACAACCTTGGTTCTTACTTATAATGAGAAATGAAGGAATTTGACATTTGGTTTCCTATGTTTTTGTTTTTATATAGATTTGATAAACAATAGACAAAACAAAAATTTGTTTTTGGAAGATTTTTTTAAATAAAAGAAAACAATATTTACTCTTATACTATAAATTAAAATCTTCAAGTTGGAGAGTGAGACTTTTCTCATTCTTTCAATTAAGTATTCTCAACACTCTCTCTTCTCTCTTTAGGAGATACATTTCATACACTACCTCCGCAATAAGCAAAAAAATAAATATCTTTATTTGTATACTTAAGTTTTTTAACCATCTATTAGTTTCAATTTAAAAATAACCTTATATCATAATTTAAATTATTTATTATAAATTTAAAATATAATTTATATATTAAAATATTTATTTATATATAAATAAATATTTATTATGTACAATACACAAACTAATATACTAGTTTTTTCTTAAATTTTGCAAAAAAGTAACAGTTTTTAAAGTTTTTCTTTCCAAATATAAGAAAAGTGATGAGTTTTCTTTTGAAGGAGACTTTTGGTAATAAGATGAAATGATAGTTTTCTTTTTCTTTGAATTTAACGGAATTTTGGTAATAATAGAAAAAGATGTTATACAGTAATTTTATTAAGAAATAATGGAAAAACATTTTAAGATTATTTTACTATTTTAAATGAAATATTAATAGCGATAGAGAAAGTGATGGAAACTATTTTTAAATAGAAAGAGAATAATAAATAGGAAGTGAAAATTGTTTATTTGAAACATGAGTAATGGAAAGGTAGTTATGAGACTATTTCAAATCTAAAGAAAGCCACAGGCAAGAGGACATTATTTGATTAAAGTATCGAGGTAACAACTCAACTAAAATGCTTATATGACATAAACATGTCAACTAAAGTACTGATATGTCAGTATAATAACTCTTGTTTCACCGATTAAAATTAGAGTTTAATACTTATGTATTGTTGTTGTAAAAAATTTCACATTGTAATCCAATCAGAAATTATCATTTATATAATTTTTAAAATACTTATTATAAAAGTTAACAAACTTATAATAAATAATAATTTATGATTAGATGACAGTAAAAAATTATTTTAAATTGTTAGTACATAACTATTAAACACTTAAAATTATAGCAATTATTTAATAATAGTTCAAAATTTTAAATTACAATCATTTCAATATAGAAGAAGTAAAGAAATGAACGAACGGGAAAAATAGTTCATTAGCCTCAAATTTTAGCCGCAAGATAAGATTATAGGACTAAGCTCGTTAAAAATTCACACTTGGCGGCCGCCACCAACCAAACATGCACGTGATTAGCACACGTATACTTTTCAATTCACCGCCCTAAAAAAGGTGAAGAAATCATTTTTCAAGTTAGATCGGTCGATTGTGAATTTAAAAAAAAATACATAATTATTCATTTATTTTTTCTTTTATCTTATTTTTATTTTCATTTTTTCTTTTTTTTTTTGGTGAATCATTTTCATTTTTTCTATTATATTACTTACTACATTTATTATTTTTTACTTTTTCTTTTTTTTTCCTCATTTTTCCACCTCAATTCATCTTATCTTAATATAGACAATAATTAGCACTCTAAAGTTTTAAATTAATTATTCTATTTTAGGTGTATAGAGGTAAAAAGAAGAGGAATATATATAGAAAAAATTAAAAAAAAGATAAAAAAGAAAAATAGAAATAAAATAGAGTTAAAAGAAATAAAAGAAAAAGAAAGGATAATTACAATTATTGAAAGTTTTACGACCATTCAGTATTCACATGTTGCTTTTCCTTCTGTAGCAGACACTGTTCCACGTCACCTTTTCGTGCCCCCCAAAGGACAGTAACCATTTGTAGCTACCACCATCTCTTTATCTTTGTTGATCCTTACCCTTCCGCGCACAGATCAGAAACCTGGAACCACAAGATGGTGAGGCAATTGAAAGAGATGGAAGTGACGAGATACCAGGGTGGCGGTGAAGTGCTTGGAACTCTTGTTTTTGCGTTATGTGTGTCCCTTTCTCTTCTTGCAGCTGTCATCTTCTTCTGTGCAGATGGAGTACCCAAAAACTCGAAAAAAGCCTCCGAAGACAACAACTATCAGCATGGTGGCTCTGCCTACGCCACCGGGTGTGGCGGAGCCTGTGGCGGAGGCTGTGGTGGTTGAGGCATAACGCATAAGGAACTACCGAGAGTATCTATTGAGACACATGCTTGTGTTTTTTTCGATGTAGTCAAAATAGTGTAGGGTACTATCTATCTATGATTGTACAAGCCAAAGTAAATGCGTGAAATCAAATCACCGTGTCTTTTTTTTTAATTATTATTATTCCTTCTATATTCCTTACTGAAAAATAATGCTCAACGAAGAATAACAAGCGAAAGAGAAATTATATCATTTAAGAAAATATAATATATTTTCAGTTTCTGTGAATATATAAAATTTTAATTTTAGTTCCCGTAAAAAGAATTTCTCCTTTATTGGTCCTCAATATTTCAAGAACAACCATTTTTAGTCCTTTATTTGATACTGATGTGGTGAACGAAAAGTTGAGTCACTAACGGCATTTCACTTAAATAATACCACGTGTGCATAACCTGTTTGGCTCATCCTCGTCTTGTTGGAAAGAAGGTTCCCCGACACCTACAGTATTTTGAACGTGTTTACATCTGCCACAGGTGCCTGATGATCTTTTCAAATTACATATCACAATCCACTACATCGGCCTTCAACATGTGATTTCTTTTTCTTCCCCTCTCTGTGATTGAGGCATTGTGATTATCAAAATTCTAATTGTAATATAATTTTGGAAATATGAAAATGGTTGTTGTTTAATTTGCCAATTAATGCTGTCAACTGGGCAGTATCCTAGAATTCAACGTTGGGTATTGAATTATTGATTAAAAGGACAATGTGATGAGGGAAGAGAAGCCCATTCCTCCTAAAAGGGCAAAAGAAGTGAAGTTTTTCAAGAGCTCGACTCTTCATCTTGTGGCTGCTTTTCTAGTCTTATCTCCAATTTGCAGAACTCCAATTTCAAGTGCCCAAACCGTAGATATTCAGAGAGGAGCCACAAAATTGTTTTGTCAAGCTTGGATTGGATGTCACGATGCAGGTGGAAACATGATACAATCGGGGTCAATCTATTTATAAAGGATTTACCGAGGTAACTGGAGAAAACCTAAGCACCCTCATATTGTGAATTGAAAATATGATGGAGATAGAAAGCCCTGAAATTTTAAAAGGATACACTTCAAATCCAAGTTGAAACTAAAATTTTCAGAGCTCATTTCTTTCAGACTTTATGAAGAATGAAAATAATCTATCAAGTATCAACTATTTCATATACAAATTGCTCTGGCCTAAATTGAAGGCATCAACTGTAAATTGCTTGCTTAGCAAGTTCTTCGGAGTATCTACAAATGTGAATTTAAAAATCACAATTTGTCCCCCTAGCAACAGCTGTGGCAAACTTCCGAGTCTTTTTATTATATCTTTGAAATAATCCAAATGTTGCTCAACATAAATGGAGTTGATACAGAAGTGAGAAGTGTCACATACTATGGCAAAGGAAGAATGCCAGGCTTCGGTAAAGAGTGCATGCCACAGGGTCAGTGTACATTTGGAGCTCGTTTGCAAGATGAAGAGATCAAGATATTGGTCGAGTTTGTCAAGTTACAGGCTGATCAAGGATGGCCAAGTATAGAGACTAAAGAACAGTGGTTTAATACATATTTTATTCAATTTATTTAAAAATAATAATTGCTTATTTCTTTCAATTTTTTGAGAGAACTTTTGAAAAAAAAATAATTTGTCATCAACAGAAAACTAATCTGGTTTTATGTCTAACATTTATGTTGGTCTCACAGGAACACTCAACTACTACGCTAATATTTAATTCTTCTGGTACATACTTGTCTGTAGTTAATAAACCATTCATGATGTTTTTGTCCATGTAGTTGGAACAATGGAAAGGCATATTTAGCTGCTTCTGTAATAAAAAATTACATATTTATACAAGTAACGGTGGGAAGGCATATATATATATAAAATAAAGGAGCAAATCACTAGTTTATTTATACATGGTTTAGACTTCACAGCAACAACCACAAGTTTTTAGAAAGATTAGATATATTGTATAGCAGTTGAGATGGTAGTACTTCTTTAAATAAGACATATATTAAGCAGGAAATGAGCTTAACAAGCCTTACAGCTGAGTTGTGGGAACTGCGTTGTATTTTTCTGTTCAAATATTACATGTTCTTAACAAGAATGTTTTTGCAGTGGTTGTCCTTGTGAATTACTATACTAGTTGTAAGATGGTAGAAGTAAATAACTGTGTAGGTTGAAGAAACTTTGTGGGATATCGGTCGACCTCTGTTCTGCCCTCATTGGTGAAGTGGGTCTAAGAGTTTTTGTTCTTTCATTTTTGTTGTTCTAGCTTCCAAGTTACATTCGAATGGTTTTCAGTCTAGCTAGTCTAAGATGCACAAGAGGCTTGTTCAAAATTGTCGGGCATAATTTAAAACTTTCAAGAGGTTATGCTTTGGCGTTATATTAGATGCAAATTTTTTTGAGAAAGGAGCATGGCTTTATTAAAATTCAGAACTCAAGGCCTGAGCCTGTACATCAGCTAAAGCAAATGGATATGCTTGGTGAGGCAAATCCTCAATCCAGCATCTATTGTAATAAGTAAAGGCTAACTTAGCCAACTCATCAGCTACAACATTACCATGTCTCTTAGTGAATAACAGTGAATGTTATCATTGCAATCCAAGTAATGACATTCTTTTAGGGCATTTCATCAAACAACTTCTTCGCAAGATTTAACTTCCCATTCTGAACGAAACTCGTGATCATAGTATTCCACAAAGCCATGTCCCTCTCAAGCATTCTCGTAAACATCTCCAGAGCCTTATCCAACCTCTTGTTTTGCGCATAATCCATGTTAATTGTCTTCCAAAAAACCACGTTACAAACAAGCATTCTATCAATGAGTGCTCGAGCATCCTCAACTCTCCTGCTTTTTGGAGAAACCCACAACCAGATAGTCCATGAAACCACATCCCTTTCGTATGTGCATCTGATAAAAAGCAATGAATTTTAAACCCTACGTCTAAACGGTCGTGCCTCTGTGGGAAGAAAAAGAAATCACATGTTAAAGGCCGATGTTGTGGATTGTGATATGTAATTTGACATCAGGCACTTGCGGCCGATATAGAAAACGTTTAAAATACTCTGACTTGTCGTGAGCCTTTTTTCCAATAAGAAGAACAGAAAGAGCCAAACAGATTATGTACAAGTGGGATCATTTAAGTGACATGGTGTTGGTGACTCAGCATCAAATAAATAGTGACTAACGACGGGACTAAAAAAGGTTGTTTTATAGTTGAGATTTCGGTTGGAGAATACCTGCTTTCAAGTTTTCGAAAGAATGAGCGCCGCTAGGGTTTCTTTTTCCTTAACCCCTGAGGAGGCTGACCTGTTGAAGCGCAGCAAGAAGAAAGCTAACGTCCAAGGTTAAGGGGACGGGTTAGACAGCGATGGAGAGATAGTAGCTGATACTCTGGAACCCCCTCTTATAGAGGATGCTGAGGCGGAGAAATCCCCTAAGCACCTGTTCGAAACTACCATTGGGGTTAGTATGGAAAGGAAGAAGGTCTCATATAAAGATATATGCTTGGGGGTCAATGGGCATAAAAATGCAAAGGCGGATGTCTGGCTGTTGGAGGAGCAGGATGAATCAAGTTCAGAAGATAAGTCAAGCTCAGAGGAGGAAGATGGTTCAACAGATATAGATACACAAGAGTGGGATCCTCTCTGTCCCATGGTGGAGATTTCGAAAGAAGAAAGGCAGAATGCGTTAGTATGAACCTTGGTAGCAAACCCTTATTGTGAAGGTGTTGGGTAAGAAACTGAGTCTTAAATTTCTTCAAATGAAATTAACAAAGATGTGGAAACCAGAGGGAGCCATGGAGGTTATAGATTTGGAGAATGAGTACTTTCTAGTAAGATTCCAGGAGTGGAATGATATGTGTTACGTTTTTGAGGCAGGGCCTTGGCTGATTGCAGAACATTTCGTCATGGTTCAAAGATGGAAGCCAGGGTTTTTCCCCTTTGAGGATGGGTTTAAGAGGGTGGCAGTTTGGGTAAGAATACCAGGGTTACCAATTGAGTTCTATGAGAGGAATATCCTCTTTAAGATTTATTAATACTATTGGGACAAGTATTAAAATAGATGAGCATTCGTTGATTCAAAGACACTGTGTTGGAGTGAATGGGTTGGTCCAGTACAGAGCAAAGTTTGCTAGACTGTGCATTGAGGTTGATCTTAGGAAAACACTTGTGTCAAAATTCAATTTGCACCACAGGGTGTATAATGTAGAATACGAAGGCTTGCACCTTGTGTGTTTTACCTGTGGCAAGTTTGGTCATAAAAAGGAGGTCTGTCCCTTGAATCAACAGAAGGATGATGGAGAAAAAAGCAGTGAGCAGCCTAAACAACCTAGGCTGGCTATCCCTGGACGTACTAAGGCAGAGGCTCAGCATGAAGAGGCTTTTGGACCCTGGATGCTGGTGCAAAGAAGAAAGAGGAATATAGGTACCAACAAGTCCACTAAGTCTGTAGTGGCATCACGCAGAATTGAGGAAAAAAGCAACGAGGCACAAGCAGGAGGGCAAGTCTCAGGGAGAAATTCGCATAATTTGCATGAGAAGCCACAGAAACCACATTCGAATATTGACAGAAGGAGGAAAGATAAAAACCCGTTAGTGATCCAGGTTGAGGGAAATACCTTTGGTAATGAAGGTAATACGACAAAAATTTTTCAGGTTAAGGAAACCGGGAAAGTTGGCAGTGTCAGCCTTCGAATGAAGCAAATGGCCAAGGCACAAGTGGCATAGACGATCTCGTGCAGTGCGTGAACGCTAACAATGAGAAAGGGAATGTGATGCACAATTGTTTAATGAAAAGTGGAGAAAATGGACAACCCAATCTTGCTACTTTTGTTAAAGGCAATGGGACTGCTCTGACCAAGGGTGGCTGTTACAGAACCTCCTTTATTAAAATGAAAAAAAGTAACTCTAGAAGTGTGTAACCAAAAACCACCTGAAGACATGCACTTAGATTCAGAGGGTAAAGAGATGGTCCTGGAGAATATGGACATGGATGGACAAGGGTCAACTGCCTTGGGAGACGTGATGGTGGTTGATAATACCACCCCAAATCATGTTTGAAGTCCATATGGACTATTTTGTCTCCTTTTTTCTTTTTTATGATATTTTTATCTATGAATTGGTTTGCTCGGAATGTGCGTGGAGCAAGAAACTACACCCTGCCAAGGCTTTTAAATGATTTTATTATAAAATACAAGATTAAGGTACTGGCCTTATTCGAAACTAGAGTCTCTGGGACCAAGGCTGATAATATAATTCGAAAAATTGCTCTTGATTCTTGTGTGAAGGTTGATCCCCAAGGCTTTGTAGGGGGAATTTGGGTTTTTTGGGACTCCGGGTCTGTTTCCCTTAAAGTCCTCCAATCTCATCACCAATATGTTCACTGTAAATTGACCTTTGCTTCTGGCTCATGTTTAGCCACTTTTATTTATGCCAGTCCTTTACCTGCTACTCGTGAAGATTTGTGGAGACATTTGACCCAGCTAAGCTACCTCTGTCAATGAACCTTGGGTAGCCTTAGGGGATTTCAATTCCTACTTAAATAGGAATGAAGAGAGTGGAGGAGCACCTCCAAGACCTTATCTTATGCAGAGATTCTCTAAATGTTTATCCCAATGTCAGCTCTCAGATTTGGGATATAAGGGGCCCCCTTTTACTTGGGAAGGTAAGGGGGTCAAAGAAAGAATAGACTGTGCAGTGAGTAACATGGAGTGGCATGTTTCCTTCCCAGATGCTTCTGTGTTACACTTACCAGCTTTTAAATCAGATCATAAAGGCCTGTTGCTTAAGTTGCTCGTGGAGGACCACTCTCAAAATTTGGATAAACCTTTTAGGTTTATTGCTAGTTGGATGGCAGATCCATCTTTCCAGAATGTGGTCAAGGATGCTTGGAGTTGTGGTGGGGAATGGTTAGATGTTGTTCAAAATTTCAAACACCAAGCTTCTAACTGGAATAGAACATGCTACAGTAATCTATTTCATAAAAAACGAAGAGTCTTAGCCAGGATGGAAGGAATAAATAATAAGCTTAGTATGGGAAGGAATCCATATTTGGAGAAAATCCAAAGCAATCTTTGGAAGGAGTATAACTCACTTCTTCTTCAAGAGGAGACCTATTGGTATCACAAAGCTAGGTGTGATTGGTTTCGATTTGGAGACAGTAATACAAGGTTTTTTCATCTATCAACTGTGACAAGAAGGAAAAGGAACAGGATTGAAACTCTCCAAGATGCTCAGGGAAACGTCTTTCTGGAGCACAAAGATATAAAGGAAATGGTTTTAGCTTACTTTAAAGTCCTATACAGAGAGGATTCCCACCTCAACACTGGCCATTACCTAATATGTTTCCTTCTCTCCAACCTCTTGATCTTGAGTCCGTTCAAAAACCAATTACAGATGAGGAAATTCGGTGTGCAGTCTTTTCTATGGGCCCTTTTAAAGCTCCAGGCCCAGATGGTTTACACCCCATCTTCTTTCAGGAGAATTGGGACACTGTGGGTGGTTCGGTGATAAACATGGTCAGAAACTGTTTTGATGAACCGGAAAGGATAAAGGAGATAAATGACACAGTGATATCCCTCATCCCCAAAGTGGAGGCTCCCACAAATGTTGCTCAGTATCGTCCAATTAGTTTGTGCAATGTCATATACAAGGCTGTCACGAAGATTATTGCCGGCAAATTAAAAAAGGGTAATGCCTTATCTTGTTTCCCCTAACCAGTGTAGTTTTATTCCACTCTATGAGAAACAAAAAAGGAAGTAAAGGTTGGGTGGCAATTAAAGTGGATTTAGAAAAGGCCTAAGATAGAGTCAACTGGAATTTTCTCCTTGATTCTTTGAGGGACATTGGTTTTGGTCAACATTTTCTAATTGTTATACGGTGGTGTATCTCTTCTTCTTCTATGAATGTCCTTGTCAACGGGCAGAAGATGAAGACTTTTAATCACTAGAGGCATCAGACAAGGGGACCTGTTATCCCCTTATCTATTTGTTTTGTGTTTGGAACGGCTTGCGCATCTCATAAATGTGGCTGTCAAAAGTAATCAATGGAATCCTATAAAATTATGTTGTACAGGGCCTGCTATTTCTCACCTTTTTTTCACGGACAACCTTCTTTTTGGGGAGGCTTCGGTTACTCAGTTGGAAATTATGCTTAAGTGCTTGGATATTTTTTGTGCTGCCTCTGGTCAAAAAGTGTCAACTGCTAAAACAAGGATTTTTGTTTCTAAAAATGTGCACAGTTCAAGAGCTATGGAATTTAGTAGGCTATCGGGTTTCACTTTGACGGATGATCTTGGAAAGTATTTGGGAGTACCTCTTTTGCATGGACGGAAGAAAAAAGAGGCTTATAACCATCTTCTAGAGAAAACCAGATCAACACTTTCCTCTTGGAGAGCTAAGGCCCTCTCCTTTGTGGGCGCACAACTCTTGCTCATGCAGTTATTGAGGCGTTGCCAACGTACACTATGCAAACTACACTCCTCCCAAAGGGTGTGTGCAGTAAATTGGAACAGCTGAATAGGGACTTCATTTGGGGAGCTTCAGAAGGACAGCAAAATCTTCACACCATTGCTTGGCATGTCTTTACTCAACCAATAGGTATGGGAGGCTTAGGGTTCGAGGATCTCCATTGTTTCAACAAAGCTCTTATTCTCAAATTGAGTTGGCGTCTTATTCATTATCAAGATGCTTTATGGGTTCGTGTTATGCGACATAAATATGGTTGTGGGGATGAGCTTTTACCAGTTATTAAAAATAAGTCCAACTGCTCAGATATTTGGCGAGCTATTCAGTCTACTTGGGATTGCATTGGAAAAGGAAGCAGATGGCTAATTGGGGATGGCACAAGGGTTAAATTCTGGAAGGACATATGGCTGCCTTCTAGGATTGTTCTATGGGACCACGTTGTGGGTAAGGTGCCCCCCCATTCTGTTGATCTATTTGTTTCAGATTTTGTTGATTCGGAAGGAAATTGGAACATATCCTTGTTTGAGCCGTTTATCCCAACATGGGCAACTGTTGAGATAATGGGTTCAATACCTCCTAATGATGAGTTGGGCGAAGATAAGTTGGTTTGGGGATTAACTCCTGATGGGAATTTTTCTACAAAATCAGCTTACCAATTGTTATCTGCAAACTCAAATCTGCCCCCCATACAAAGTCCTCTTTCGAAGAAGATTTGGAAGTGTAATTTGCATTATAGGTACAAGGTTTTTCTTTGGAGACTGTATAACCAAGGTATACCAACAAACCTCGTCCTGTCTAACAGAGGTATATCCCAAACTTCTGTTTGTCCCATTTGCCTACAGCAACCTGAATCTTTTATTCATATATTTCGAGATTGTCCAATGGTTTCTCAAGTGTGGCATGCTCTACTTCCTAATATTCCACCAAAGTTCTTTGATCTGAACCTTCATGACTGGATTCTCTCTAATATAAGTAAACATTTCTCTATGGTTCATAATATTGACTGGCCAACTTTGTATGGAACTACTCTAGCTTTTATTTGGAGTCACAGGAATGAAGTGGTTTTTAATGGTGTTGTTTTCTGTCCCCAGAGTGTGGCTTTTCACTCACAAAGATGTGCTCTAGACTATTCTAAAAGTGACATGCAAGGCAAAATGTTCCACACTAGCTCTTCACAGCTGCTCCATATAAACATCTCTTAGATTCCACCTCCTCATGGATGGATCAAATGTAATATTGATGGATATGTTTGTGATGGTTTCATGGCTACTTGTGCGGGAGTTTTTCGTTCTCCTCATGGTACGTGGATTGTGGGCTTTCAGAGGAATCTAGGTTCTGCTAGCATTCTTATGGCAGAACTTTGGGGGATTCTAACTGCTATGGAAGTTGCTTGGTCGAAGAAGATGAACAATGTTTTGAGTGGAGTGCGACTCTATCACTGCGGTCCAACTTGCCATTCATGGTTGCTGTCAAAGCCATCCTTATTGGACTATTGTTTCTAAAATTCAAACCTACAGGAATCATCCTAGGAGCACTAGGATTACCCATGCCTATAGAGAATCAAATTTTGTAGCTGATAGGCTAGCCAATTTAACTCACTGTTTACCTATAGGATTGCATATGTTACCTTCCCTTCCAACTTCTGTTTCTCTTTTATGTCTTCGAGACAATATGGGGTTGCTAGTAACCCGAACAGTGACTAACTGTCCTTAGTTTTTGTTTTTGGGCCTTAAGCCCTCCTTATATCCAAAAAAAAAGGTTGTTTTATAAATGTTAAAAGACCAATAAAAGAGAAATTTTTTTACAGAAATTAAAATCAAAGCTCTCTATATTTATAAAGGTCAAAAATATATTTAAGTCAAATATATATTATTTTTTAACTAGAGAAATGGCAAACGAAAAAGGGAACAACACAGTTCGACCTAGGGAAAAGGGGGGGTTGAATTTTAGAAAAAGGATTAACTTTTCGTGCGAAATGCAAATAGACAGAACATTACCTCTTATAAAACATATTTATGAAAAATTAGGGGAAAGTGTCTCTCTTCATTTTAAAATAAAATAAAATGAAATAAAGCGTAATATGTAATTTAAAGAGTAGTTAAAAAATAAAATAATAAATAATTTAGAGCATAATTCAAGAATATAATAGTCTAATAAAAAATATAGATAAAAAAGTATTTTCTTTATTATAGTAATAGATAATAATAATAATAAAAGGTTTAATACATTTGTAGGTCCTTGAACTTTTTAAGAATTTTTAATTAAGTTCCTAAACTAAAAAAAATTGTAATTAGATCTTTGATTTTAAAAAATTTTGTAATTGAATTCCTAGAATTAGTTTATGACGACTTGAAACTGTTAGAAAATTTATAATTTGTGGCAGTTTTACTAACTCTAGGGATCTAATTACAAAAATTTAAAAGATCAAAGATTTAATTACAAACTTTTTTAGTTTAAAAACCTAATTAAAAATTTCTAAAATTTCAAGGACCTATGAATATATTAAACCTAATCATAATAGTCGTTGCGTGGTTATTTTACAAAATTAAATTCTACCTTGTTTTGTATCAAAAAAAAAATTCTACCTTGTTTTAATTAAACTAATTTTTAAAACTAAAATTAAATTATTAAGAAATCTTATCTGAAAATAGGGCGTTGGCTAGGGTAAAGAAATTAATAGATTCTTTATCTTTATTTATTTATTTATCTGTTTATCCATTTATTTGTTTGTTTACTTGTCTTTTTACTAATTTTTTTATCTATCTATTTTTTTATCTATATTTTTTTATTTATTTATTCATATGTTTGTTTGTTTATTTATATATCTATTTATTTATTCATTTATGTAATTATTCGTTTATCTATTTATCTATTTATTCATTTGTCTTTTATTTGTTCAATTATGCATTTATTTATTTATTCATTTATATATTTAATTATATATATATATATATATATATATATATATATATGTATATATTCATTTATTTAATTATTTATCTACTTAGACCCATGAAATGAAATACAATGAGAAAGAATACAAATGAGTTTATATTTTTTTAAATTGAAATTTATAATAAATTTTTTAATCCTAACATCAAATCTTAAATGGCGATTAAATTTAACATGTTCACTAAATAGAAGGGGAAACCTTTGCATTTTAGCCAACAGGACTAAATTCTTCACTTTCTTATAAATATAACTTCTTGCAGAGAGAGTGCAAGGCCATTAAAGTATTTGCCTTAACTTTTATTGGGAGTGTAAATTTTTTAATGTGCTTAATAATTGAGTAATTGGTTAGATGTCTTTGTTGTGTTTTTATATTTTAATAATTAATTATTGAGAGAAATAAGTAGTTGAAAATGCATTTGGAAAGTATAGGGTGGTGGATTGTAACAAAACACTAGAGAGAGAGTTTTAATGTGCTTAATAATAGAGTATTTGGTTAAATTAGAAGTCTGTTGTGTCTTAATATTTTAAAAATTAGTTGTTTTGAGAAATAATTAATTGAGAATACAATTGAAAAATATAGGGTGATGGATTGTAATAGAACTAGTTTGACGGTGTATTTTAACAGTGTATCTCTCTCTCTTTCTCTATATATATAGTTTAATAACTATGTACTATCAATGTAAAAAGTTTTATACTGTTAACTGTAACGCCTGACTGCTTACAAGATGAGTGATTATCCCTACAAACCAACACAAGACTTTTCAACATACTTTGTCCTCACTTACACGCTTCCCAGTTTTATATTGTTAACTGTAACACCTGACTGCTTGTAAGATGAGTGACTGTCCCCACAAACCAATACAAGACTTTTCAACGTGCTTTGTCCTCACTCACACACTTTCCAGGAAACTTCTCAGTAGGTCACCCATCCTTAATCGCTCCAAGTCAAATACGCTTAAGTGTGGAGTTCTTAAGTGATAGGTTACCGAAAAGTAGATGCATCTTGTTGGTATAGGTAGCACTTATTAATTCCTTTAAGCTATCCTCAATTGTACAGTCCCATACCTGCACAGCCTCCGAATCCCTCGCATTCGGGTGTGTATTCGATTAATTCATGTATCCCTCCCACTGAAAGCCTGCCAGGAGCCGCTCCTTATCCATGCCTCATCTCTTTTGCACCGGCAATCACTCTTCGCCCTCGTCAGCGCCCGAGATGTTACATTAACCATTTAAAAATCACCATTAATATGACTTTTAAAGTAATTATTATAAAAATCAACAAACTTATGCGCAATAATTTGTGATTGGAAGACAATATAAAACTGTTTTGTACTGATGACCTATTTTCTTATATATATATATATATATATATATATATATATATATATATATATATATATATATATATATATATATATCTGTGTGTGTGTATAATTTTTAATAAAGTTATTTCCTTCAATAATTTTGTGTACAGATCAAATATTATTAATCTAACCATTAAAATTAAAAGTTCTTATTAAGTTTATCGAGTCTACAATTTTTTTTTATAAAATTTAAAAATAATTTGATATCTCATTAAGTAAATTTAATTTAACTTACAATATAATTTTAAAAATATAAGTGAATTTTGACTATAAAATTACATAACCGTAAATGTCTGATTTATCTAAAATGCACATAATTGTTGAGTTAATATAAAGAGAAAGACTTATATGGACACAAATTCAAAAAGAAAAATGCTATTAGTTACAAAACTCATTTTCGTCAAACTGACACGACGGCTGATTTCTGTCAATTTACTTTTTATATGTTTTCAAAATTTGTAATTAATATTTACTTAAAAGAACGATCAACGTCCTATTTAAAATTCGTGCATGTTTACTTTGGTAACAAATAGCAATGTGTGGTAGACACAGCCAATAATAAGCTGACAACACACTAAATTATGATTATAAAATATATTTTTGATCCCTCTAAAATTTATTAAATTCAGTTTTAGTTCCTTTAAAAAATTTTGTCTTATTCTGATCCCTCTAATTTAAAAATACACAACCTTTGATCTTCAAAGTAGTTTAGATAATACTTTATAATCATTATTAAATATTATTTTGAAGACTAAAAATAGTATATTTTTAAATTAAAAAAACCAAAATAAGACAAAAAAATTTAAAAAGACTAAAACTGAATTTGACAAATTTTAAAAAAACTAAAAACATATTTTAGCCTGTATTAAATTAACATAAAGGTTGTAATTAAGTTTTTGTCTCGTTTTTTAAACCATCGAACGGAAACCCTTTCTTCTTCCTCTCCAACCATTTTTACACATCAAGAAACTTTCTCCTTCTTCCAACAACATGAATCACAGCCCAACAATTTCAAGATAGGATACGAATAAAAACAGGCACACCTCTCATCGATGTTATTAATTAGACATTGAAATATGTAGTTGAAGTTACGATCGTAGACATGGTCGCGGCACGTGCAATAGAAGAGCTCAACATGGTCAATGTCAACGGTGTGGGAAGGGCCGACGACGGCAAAAGAATGGCAGGTGATGCAGGCATAGAGGCAAGAAGGAGTGGAGGGAGGCGACCGCTGGAATGCTTGATCCAGAGGCAGCTGCGGAGGGAGAGGAATAGCTTGGTGGAGTTTCGCCGGAACTCTACCAAGTGGGGATACCGCTGGTGCATGAAGGATTGCCATGGTGGGCACTAGCGTGTTGTGCGCTAATGTTGTGGCTTGTTCTGTTACAGAGCGAGAAAGAAGGGATGAATCAGAGGGAGTAAGAAATTCTTTTTTTTTTAGTTTTCTTTTTATTTAATTTAATATGTTATAATCATATTTTAGTGTGTTTTCAATTTTTTGTTGGCTGTGTCTACCGCGTCACTTTTAGCTTTGTCTTCGTACAAGTCTTTCTCTAATATCAAAGTATTTAACTGTTGAATTAATAAAATATGATGTATACAAAAAGTTATTAAAGTGAATAATTTTACCAAAAGTTACTTGTAAAGTAACTTGATTTCTCTTCTCTTTCTCTATTTATTTATCTATCTATAACGCTTCTATAACAAGCATTTTTTTTATATGAGAGTGAGAGAATAAATAAATAAATAATCAATATTAAAAGACATAAAACATGTAAATTTTTTAAAAAAGTCACATGATTTTTTTAAGTCACCACATAACATTATATTTTGATCATCTATATATGATTGTATGACTCAGATTTACTCTTCCTATTTTCATATAAAAAGTGAGAAAAAGAGTAAGTTTTGGCCATACAACTATATATGTAGGGCCAAAATTTAATGTGACGAGTTTTTCTGTTGAAGGAGATTTTTGGTAATAAAAGAAAATGTTACTCTTGTTTTTCTTAGAATCTAATGAAATTTCGGTGATAATGAGATAAGATGTTATACAGTTACTAAGAAAGAATGGAAAAAATATTTTAAGATTATTTTACTATTTTAAATAAAAAAAATTAATAATAATAGAGAAAGTGATGGAAAATATGTTTCAAATAGAAAGAAAATAATAAGTAGGAAAGTGAAAATTGTTTAATTGAAACATGAGTGATGGAAAGGAAGTGATGACACTGTTTCAAATATAAGAAAGTTATAGGTAAGAGGACATTATTTGTTTAAAGTATAGAGGTAACAATTCAACTAAAAGAGGAGAGAGAGAGATTGATAAATCTGACAAATAATGTGATGAGAAATAAAGAAAGATGAAAAAAAAAATAGAATGAAAATAAGTTGTAAAAGAAACTTAGTGCATATTTAAATTAAAGTTTACAAATATAAGTTTGAATTTAAAGTATGTTATAAATTCGAGTGTAGTAAAAATGAGTATACTTTTGTGATTTATGTTTAGATACGTTTTTGTTCAAAATTATCTTTGATAAAATAAAATTTATTTGGATAATAGAACTAATCAAAAAGTACTTTTTAACGTGTAATTATTGAAATGGGTACGAAGCAATGTGTAATTATACAAAGAATACAATCAATAATCACATGTTCTTCAGTAGTCACATGTTCTTTTTCCTTTTGTATACAGACACTGTTCCACGTCACCTTTTCCTGGTACCTAAAGGACGGTAACCATTTGTAGCTACGAGCATCTCTTTATGTTTGGTCCTTAGTTACTTACCCTTCCGCGCACAGATTAGAAGCTTAGAACCACAAGATGGTGAGGAAATTGAAAGAGATGGGAGTGACGAGATACCAAGGTGGTGGTGAAGTGCTTGGAACTCTTGTTTTTGTGTTATGCGTGACTCTCTCTCTTCTTGCAGCTGTCATCTTCTTCTGTGCAGATGGAGTACCCAAAAACTCCCAAAGAGCCTCCACATGGAGCATACAAAAAGGAAAGAAAAAAGCCTCCAAAGACATCAACTGTGAACATGTTATTTCTGCCGGCGTCATTGCTGCCAGCGCCGCCAGGGGTGGGGCAGTCTGTGGCGGAAACTGTGGCGGAGGCTGCGGTGGTGGTGGAGGCTGTGGTTGTTAAGGCACAGCTCTGAAGCTCGCTAGTTAAGGAACTAGGAATAATATATACTAGCGAGTATCTATTGACACATGCGTCTGTTTTTTCCGTTGTAGTCAAATTAGTGTACGGTGCTATCTTATGATTGTACAAGCCAAAGTGCGTGCGTGAAATCAAACCGCCGTGCCCTTTTTTATGAGTTTTTGATTTTTGGACTCTTGCGGTTTTGGTATTCATGAGAAAAGAGAGAAAAGGAGTTGAAACTCAAGAATGAAAGTAGATATTATTTCACTAACTCATATTCTATTACATATGTTCTGCTGTTTATATGAATGGTAGAGGCTAACACAATCAGTTAAGTTCTTAACCAAAACAGTTGATTTCTAACTAACTCCCTTAGTTTTCGTTGATACATAAACCCCCCCGCGCAAGCTGAGGATGGTAGATATCTAGCATCCCAAGCTTGGCAATAAAAGAGTTGAACAAAGTTGGATGAAGACCCTTGGTAAAAACATTAGCAATCTAATTATGTGAAGACACAGGTAAGAGCTTCATGAGGCTAGCCAAGTTCTTTTCGCAGACAACATGGCAATTGATCTCTAAATGCTTAGTTCTTTCATGAAAAACTGGGTTGGCAGCGATATGTAGAGCGCTTTTATTGTCACAACAGATAACAGGTTGGCGTGGGTAAGATACCTGCAGATCCTGCAAAAGGTAGGTGATCCATTGAAGCTCACAAGTGGCAGATGTAAGAGTCCGATATTCTGCTTCAAAGGAAGATCTAGCAATTGTGACCTGTTTCTTTGATCTCCAACAGATAAGGGAATTTTGCAAAAAAAAAAACAGTACCCACTAATCGATCGACGTGTGTCTGGACACTCTCCCCAATTAGCATCCGTAAAACCTGAAAGGTGAAGAGAGGAACTACGAGGGAAAAATAAACCTTTCCCAGGGGTTCCTTTTAGATACTGCAAAACTCATTTAGCAGCATTAAAATGAGCAGTGGTAGGATGAGCCAAAAATTGGCTGAGTTGGTGAACTGCGTAACATATATCAAGACGAGTTGTTGTTAGGTACAGCAGGTGGCCTACAAGGTGTCTGTAACCAGGAATATCATTGTGGGATGGGCTATCATCTTGGTACAACCTGACAGTAGGTTCAAGTGGAGTTGTAACAGGCTTGCAACCAAGCATACCAGTGTCAGACAACAAATTGAGACAATATTGGCATTGGCATAAGGAAATTCCTTTTGGAGAGTGAGCTGCTTCAAGACCAAGGAAGTACTTAAGTGTCCCAAGATCTTTAATCCCAAAGTGTGTGTCCCGAGATCTTTAATCCCAAAGTGTTGGTTTAACATGGACTTGATGTCAGTGATAAGTGATAGAGAAGTTCCAACAAGAACTATGTCATCCACATAGATAAGTAAAGCTACAAATGAATCTGGTGTGGACTTGGTGAATAGAGAGTGATCTGCAGTCGCTTATTGGAAACCTGACTGTAAAAGTAGGGAGGAAAGGCGTTCATACCATTTGCGGCTGGCTTGTTTCAAGCCATACAATGACTTGAGTAATTTGTAGACCTTGTTGGAACCTTGAAATTCAACTCCTTAAGGCACAGCCATATATACATCTTCATTTAATTCGCCATGGAAGAAAGCATTGTTGACATCAAGTTGATGTATGAACCAATGCTTAATTGAGGCTAGAGCAAGAAGTAAGCAGACTGTAGTTAGTTTTGCCATAGGTGAAAAGGTGCCAAAATAATCAATGCTCTCCGTCTGTGTATAACCTTTTGCAACCAAACGGGCTTTATACTGTTCTATAGAACCATTGGACTTCCATTTCACTTTGTAAACCCACTTATTGCCAATAGGTGTTATGCCAACAAGTAAGTCCACAATATCCCACGTCTTGTTGGCTTCAAGAGCATGTAACTCTGTCTTCATGGCATCTATCTAGCATTGTTGCATGCTGGCTTCAGCATATAAGGTGGGTTCGGATATAGCTACAAAGGATAAGGTAAATGTTTTATGAGAAGGTGATAAGGCTGCAAGGGATATGTAAGAGCTAATGGGATATAAATAGGTGGATGTGGAAGAGTTGCAATAATAATCAGCTATGTGAGAAGGTGGTCTTTTAGGGTGAGTAGAGTGTCAGATTGTTGGTGGGGAGGAAGTGTTTGGTGGTGGTTCAGGTGTTGGATGGTCAAGGGAGGATATATTTTGGGTGGGTGGGTTGGAATTAGGTGATGTGGGGACATCAAAGTATTGCCATGATTGTAGTTGCCTTGTATCTTTTTCTAATATATATGGCAGTATCTGCTCATAAAAAATTACATGTCTTGATAGCAGAACTTCTCTCGTGTGGAGATCAAACATAAGGAAGCCTTTAACTCCCAGTCTAAGACCTAGAAAGACACACTTTCTAGCCCTTGAATCAAATTTCAAACGATGTATAGGATTGCTAGATGCGTAAGATAGACATTCAAAGACCTTAAGTTGGTCAAGATCCGATAATTCTTCATGAAGCACTTGAAATGGTGATTTGTCATTTAACACCTTTGAGGGTATTCAATTGATAAGAAAAACTGCATGTAAAACAGCATAAGACCATAGATATTTTGGTAAAGCAGACTGCATCATAAAAGCTCTGGCTACATTTAAGATTTGTTGATGCTTCCTTTCTATTTTTCCATTTTGCTCTAGAGTATATGCACAGGACTTTTGATGGAAAATACCCTTTTCACCGAAGAATGATGGGAGAGCAAACTCCATCCCATTGTCTGTTCTTATAGTTTTTACTTTCTTGTGAAATTGATTTTTAACTAGAGAAACAAATCTCTGTACTTGTATCTATACCTCATACTTCCCTTTGAGTAAAATTACCCAAGTGAAACGGCTAAAGTCATCCATGATAGTCAAAAAGTATTTATGATTATGTATAGATGGGATAGAATATGGTCCCCAAACATCCATATGAATGAGTTCAAAAGCATATGATGTTTTGGATTTGCTAAGAAAATAAGGAACTTTTCTTTGCCTAGCAAAGTGACATATATCACAAATGTCATGTTTATTTACATCAATAAAGGGAAAATCCTTTGATAAAGTAACCAACCTAGCTGGAGAAACATGGCCAAATCTAAAGTGCCATAAAGCATTTCTAGGTATACAATGCTTATGTGAATCTATATTACTCACAGTTACTTTAGCTTGAAAAGGAGATTCCAAATAGTACAGTCCATTGGCTAGCTTACCGGAACCAATCTTCTTCGACGATGCATCCTGGATGATGCAAATATTATCAGTGAACACAAATCTGTTGTGCATGGACTATGCAAGCTTAAAGATAAAGATTAAATTGAAATTGAACTGGGGCAAATATAAGACATTCGAGATAATTAATGAATGTGTAACACGAACCACACCAGAAAATTCAACAATTAACACATCTCCATTAGGTAATTTCATAGAGATAGAAGAAATCCTATTGTATGATTGGAACAATTTTAGAGAGTTACATATGTGATTTGTGGCTCCAGAGTCAATTATCCACATAACATCTATACCTTCAACATGATTTGATGAGTGATTTTGATTGGAACTTGATCCAATTGCCAACTGGTTCATAGCATGTGAGGTTTGTCCTTCAGTGGAAGATTTCTGAAATCCAACTTTCTGCATAATATTGAGAAGAGTCTTATATTCCTCGTGGGTGAAACTCGGCATTACTACTGTTGTATCATCAGCTTTTGAATTATTTTCTTCACTTGCAGTATTGTTAACTATTGAAGCATCTTCATTTTGTGGTTTAGGTGGATAGCCATGCTTCTTGAAGCATGTATCCACTATGTGTCCTATTCTTCCACAGTATGTACACTGCTTCCCACCATTAGATTTCCACTTTCTGTTATATCGCTTGCTATCTGTAGCATTCATGAGAACTTGAGTCTCATCAGATGTATCTTGACCACTTTGTCTTTCATGCTATATGATTATAAAGAAAACACAATTCATCGAAGGTAGCGGATCCATGAGCAGGATTTGCGACCTTACAATTGCAAAATAATCATTCAATCCCATCAAAAACTGGATTATTGCATCTTGTTCCTTGTACATCTTCACATCTCTGATCGATCCATGAGAACATCTCACATCACATGAACAATCCCTAATTGGCCTGTAATTGTCCAATTCTTCCCACAAAACTTTAACTTCTGTAAAATATTGAGAAACAGACAACGAATTTTGTTTAAAAGAATGCAAATCACATTGTAATTCAGATACTCTCACCAAATCTACTTGCAAGAATCTTTCTTTCAAATCTTGCCCCACTTGAGCAGCACTATCGGTATAAACCAAGCTTTGAGCAATGAACGGTGACACCGAACTCAGAATCTATGAGTGCACCAAGTTTTACATCTTTCCCACGCATCAAAAGTCGGATCGAAATGATCGAGAATAGCAACACTTCCGTCAAGAAATTGAAACTTGTTCTTTGATATCATAGCTCTCTTCATCAATCGGGCCCAAAAGTGATAATTCTTGCCGTTCAACGGTGACGAAACAAGAACAGCCGCTAGATTTTCACTTGGGTGAATGAAGTATGGACTAGTTGGAACCTGTGCAGGATCCATGACTTGATTATGGCTATCATTTCTTGGTATTTGAAACGAATGAGTTGCGCAACAGGGCTCCTAAAAGGAGCTCTAATACCATCTTGCAGTTTTGGTATTCATGAGAAAAGAGAGAAAAGGAGTTGAAACTCAAGAATGAAAGTAGATATTATTTCACTAACTCATATTCTATTACATATGTTCTGCTATTTATATGAATGGTAGAGGCTAACACAATCAGTTAAGTTCTTAACTAAAACAGTTGATTTCTAACTAACTCCCTTAGTTTCCGCTGATACATAAGATGGACACTTAATATGCGTAAATATTCCTTTCACACTCATTTTTTTTATTTCTTTTTAATACATCACGTTACTAATTATATTAAGAGCATAATAACTATGTACTGTCAATGTAAAAACTTTTATACTGTCAACTAATTAGAGATCATTGTTGTTATAAATTTTAAAATAGTTATTGTAAAAGTTAACAAACTTATCATACATGGTAGTTTATGATTGGATGACAGTGTAAAATTGCTTTACACTGTCAGTACATAACCTATTTTCTCTTATATTAATCACTTATCTCTTCTATCTTTTTATTTCTCTTTACACGTTTACATTCAAGGAGTGTCAAAGATTATTTTTCTTTTTTTTATTCCTTTTTTATCCCATATCCTTTAAAAGAAAAAAATATATATGCATTTTTCAATTTATTAAGAAGGACTTTCTCCATTTGTTGGAGTTCAACTACACACTCTTCTTTCTTCCCTTTTTCCTAGGTTTCATATTTTTCATACCTTGATCTTACCGCTAGAAATGGGCATATAAATATAGGATTAACATATTAGAACAATTAATTTTGTGTATGGAATTACAACAAGTAAAGCAATTTAATCACAACAAAACACAATCAAGTAACACTGAACCAATTAACACATTATGCAAGGGGAATGCATATGATGCATGTCATATGTGACATTTCTATTGTGAACATTCTAACAATAAAGTAACATGATCATGAGTTCATACTCCATATACCCAAGCATGCAAATCAATATTCATTTAATCTAGAATGAAAATAACACTAGGTGATTCACCAACAAAAGCTGAAATGGGAACAACCTTATGTAATAACGAGTACATAACAGTACTCTCCACAGGTCATAAATAAATTATAGTGATTTGTCAAAAACATTAATATGTAAACCACCTTAACCATGGCTCAAAGTTGCGACCTTCTACTCCTATGTGGGATGACATGCATCAGAAGTTCTCAAGGTCTCTTTGGCCTTCACTTTAAAATTCATACCCCATCATAGGTTGTAGCTACTTAGGGACCCTTGGTCTAGTGGATAATGATTTTATGATCACAATCAAATCTAATTAGAGTTGGTATCATTCAAGAATTTCACCAATGATATCAAATTCTCATACCAGTTTCATAACTCACCATTAATAGACGTCACTATTGTTCTACTTAACATGTCAATGGTTCTACATCTTTAAATGATATCAACTTTAATATGAAGGACCCACCATTATGCAAGCATGTGAAATACTTAGAGATGCATCCAACAACATCAATCAATCAATATAACCACACAATCATTCAATTCAATCAGGTATCACAAATCCAATCCATAATAAAACAAAAGCGCAAACAATTTAATAATAACATAGAAAAGTATAATTTTACTTAGTGAGTCCGAGCTATTTTATCTAGCCTAAGGATTTAGGTGAATAATTCATCCAATTATCAAACCTCACATGGGGTTTTGGACTGCCCCTGACATATAGGTATATACAAATCCTACTTATCTTATTTTCCAACGAGAGATTCTTTCTCTCGACCTGATCTTTGGTATTAATGGAGGCTTTGAGTGATGATCTATTCCGAGTTCCTTCCACAATGTTATCACTGCCACACATCTCTTCCAAAAAAAAAAGGAGTGATCCCCTTATCATATAAAGAATACACCATTTTTCTTAGCCATCTAAAAAAACAAGGGAATCAATCAATTACGGGAACTTATTGGTTTATTTATTTATTGAGTTTCATTCACAAAAGAGAAGATCATCTTATGTTATTTTCTTTAATGTGACAATATTACTTCTTTTATTCCTTTCCATCGATCTCTTCTTTTGTTTGTCAATATTTTTACCTAAGTTATTTTACACTTTACTCATTTTATTAAATTTTATGATAAGCCTCAAACTCACTTATTGATTCTCACCTATCCTTATTTAGTATTTATTATTGTTAGGTTATTATTTTTATTATTGTTATGCTATTATTATTATTATTATTATTATTTCAACTAGCAACTAAATATAGAAGTACCACTTATTGGTCTAATGTGCAACATCCAATTAAGGTTACCTCCCTTAACTTAGGCAGTTCCAACGTTTTATGTGGTCGTTTTTATATGATGCTATGAAGCAATAGTTATTTCAGCTCCTAATCACAGAGATGAACTACGTCCTTTATTTCTTATCTTCATTATTTTCACTTATCTCGTAAATCCTCACTCAATGAATCTTGTTCTATTAGGTTCAGTCACCCATTCCTTCAGTTAGTTTCAGTATATCACTTTAGTTCTCTCTCAATTAGTATTTTCTTTTAGCCAAGGTTGTGAAGCCTATGCTCTACCAAGTTTCTTTCTTTAGATAGTGTTCTAGTAACTCTCCTCGTTATCCACCTAGACCTTTAGCACTATAACTATTTCTTTTCCCTGCATGCGTTGGTGAGAGTGGAAGAAAGCTAACTTCCGGTGAAATTTTTAATCCAACGGCTTGGATGAACATGAATACAACACAATCGATGAAGTAGACAACCAATTAGGGGCGGCAAGAAAAGAGAAGCTTCGTCCCCTAAAGCGTTGCTGCGTCGGGCTCTAAACCAAGAGCAACAAAGCTCCCGTAACAACATGCATTAATTAGAGAGGAAGAGAAAAGAATAGGACTGCATGTGAGAGGTTTTGGTGATGGAAGAGAATGACCAACTTTCTGTCAATTAGTGAAGGGACAAGGAGAATCGAGCAAGGAGCAGGTGTGCTGTCGCGTGGCACAGGACTGCATGTTGAGACAAGGTATGTGCATGTGGTACAGTGTGTGTGACGCCTAGAGCCAAAAGAGGGAGAAAGTAGAGTGATGATTTTTGAACATCCACTAAATATAAACACTTCATCAATACTCTCATTTCTTTCATCTATGTTCTTGTCACAACACATAATCACTCATATTAATCTTTTATCTCTCTTATGTTTCTATCTTTCTCTAGGTGTAGATATCCAAAAAGTGTCCAAAGATCATTTTTCGATAAATTATTAGGTAATTTTGAACTATCATGTATTCATGGTCCCAGTCAATTTTTATATGACATGTATTCAAGTTTTTTAATTTGCAAAAAAATAATAATAATACTTAATTATGTATCTTATAAAGATTAGTTAGAAACATAATAGTCTCAAACCACCTAATAATTTCTCCAAAAAAAAAGTGTGTGGTTGAGTGGCACCTAGACTCATATGCATAGCTGGGAACACCTGGCTCAGTGTGGTTCACAATGTTATCCCACCATGATTTAATCTAATTATTCTATGTTTGGGACTATAGCTGAAATTTGCAAAAAAAAGAAAAATCTTGAAAAATAAGTTTTCATACATCTAAAAATTTGAAACTTGTGATTATTTTTCAACATTTTTTTTCCCTAAAGAATGTTATTCCCAAATTTACCCTTAAATTTCCCAACAGTTTTTTCCTTTTCACCTTCATACATATCTTTTTTAGAAATTTATTATGTATAAGCTAATTTTTTTATTATATCCAAACAAACTTAATTTTCTTAAAATCACTTTTTAACAAACTTACTCAAATAAAAGCTGATTCTAATTATAATCAACTTGGAATTCTATTTGCTATTTGGACCGTTGTCTACTTTAAGAACTAGATGTGTTGAAAGTTTTATTTATAGACCATAAGTAAATAAGCCACAAATGGTAGCCATCCTGGTAATTCAAGATGCGCCTATAAATAAATATAAAAGTGTTTTATAGTTGTGCCAACAACCCCACGTGACCTTTCAAAATAAGGCTCCTCCAACATTGGATAAAAAAAAAAAGGGAATGAATAAACAATCTTTTAAAATCTACCAAGTTTTTGTACCCAAAAAAAAATCTAACAAGTTTTTAAAAAATAATAATAACAATTAATTAATTAATTAAACTATTGTAAGGATTAAATAACAATCATGTCATTAAATTACACCTTGACTCAAGAAACCTTATAAATAAGCCTAACAGACCTAAGGTATGGACACATTCGAATTTTACACACTTTACCTTTT
Organism: Spatholobus suberectus; assembly: GCA_004329165.1. Classification (NCBI taxonomy): domain Eukaryota; kingdom Viridiplantae; phylum Streptophyta; class Magnoliopsida; order Fabales; family Fabaceae; genus Spatholobus; species Spatholobus suberectus. The sequence continues at coordinate 6,610,511 of CM014735.1, forward strand.
TCTACAAACACCTACTTGAATGTCAAAGTCCTTACAAGTACCTCACCAAAGTCTAACTTGCATATAATCATTATAGATTCTAGAATCCGCTTTGAATATTCTTCGTCTTGATTTGATGTTTAAACATCTAATTTTTTATTTATTTATCTAATTATTTATCTATGTATGTATTTATCTATCTTTTATTTATGAATTTATTTATTTATGTACCTATTTATTTATTTATACATGTATCTATTTAATTTTCTATTTATCCATTTGTTTATTTATTCATTTATTTGGCTCATAGTTCTCAAGGCCAATTCCCTACTTCTTTCATTCGTCTTCCATTGAGAATCGGCTCATCAACACAATCGTTGATTGGTGCGGTTCCTTCACAAAGCAATTCACACTCACTCTCACGCAACAACTCTTTATTAATAAATAAATATCAATATATATTCACTTTTTCTTCCATATTCTTTTCACCTCATTTTCTCTCTGTCTCCCTTTTTTTCTCTTCACATTACTTATCATATTTGTCATTGTCTTTCTCTTCTTCTTTTTTCGCTCTATCTCTCACTTCCTTCCACCCAGACACCCCAAATTTGAGGTGTACAAATATCCCTACTCTTATCTATATGTACATTTTTTCAGTTCACACATACTAAATATGTACTTTTTTTCTCACAAGGAAAAAATATCCTAATACTAAGACTATAATTAGATTAAGTCTGTAAATTTAAATTTGAATAAATTTCATTTTGCAAACTGAATTTATAAAAACAACTCTCCATTTACTTCTATTTTAAACTGAGTTTTAAGACAAAATTGGAACAAAACTCAAATTATATTCGAACCTAACTGAAAACCAAACAAGAAACTTTTTCAATTTTACTTTTTAAACATACGTTAAAACCTCCTTACTTGAAACCAAACTTGCACTAAACAGGTACGTTTTTTGGGTTCGCACTAACACACTTTTGAATTGTAGAGGACTAACCTTAACGCGACAGTGAAATTACAGGCCCTGATTACTTAGAGGTCCTCTCTCTCCTTGCGGGGTAAAGATACATTCACCACCTCATCTCAAACCCCACCAACTAAAACCATCGTATCTAAACCGTCCTTCACTCTTTTTCAATCAACGTTGCACAGAGACATTATTGTCTCTCACAGCTACAAGAAAACTACGAAGCATGGACACCATACAGACACATCTCCCCTTCGGATTTTAAGTGTCGTGTCTTATGCATGATTATCCAATACGTGTCTGACACATACAAGACTTCTCTTTTATGAATCAAGATGCTCTGAAGTTCTTTTCAAAACTGCGGAGATCATGACAGTGAAAAATATTTTCTTCTTTATTATATAATAAAATACTATGAGTCTATGACAAAGTTTAAAAAATATGTACCCCTTTTTTTTAGTTCCAGTGATTTCATCCTTGATTATATATTGAACTTCAGCCATAAAATTATTTACATCCCACTTCTTTTTCTTATTTCAGTGGAGGATATATCCATGCGGAACTGTTCAGCTGGAATGGAGACGAACATGTCTTTTAGTTCTTCTGGAACATCAATATCGTCAAGAACCTGTAACACCACACAATGGCCTCACTAAAACTCAACTTAAAAAAGAATATCACAATTAGAATCGCTCTTTTCTTATGCAGTAATACCTTGAAAGCACAATCTACATTCCGACCACCCACAAGGAAAGTGCATCCTGTTTCTTTACAACCAACAAGTATCTTCAGCATCTTGTTGTAGTCACCATCATAGTATTTAGGCTGCAAGAGTAACAGAAAAGAATTTGAAGATATTAGCTAATAAAATCCATTGAAGCAACAAAAAAAGTACACTTACTCTTAACTACAAAGAAAATAAGAAGTGAGAATTTAGGAACTGAACAGGTCAACTCGTACACCCTTCAGACTTTTTGACTTGACATCCACAATAAAGCAGCAGAAACAGGAAACAAAGAATGAGACATTTCTTGTTTCTTCCTACTGGCCAGTTTGACTTGAGAGTATATTTTGTTTTCATTTTTTATTTTCACTTTTGATTACAAAAATATTACCTTATTTTATTCTGTTTCTCGTTTTTAAAAGTTTGCATAGGAAAACAATAAAAAGTTGTTTTTACTATTTTTGATACATATATTAGAAAGCAGAAAATAAAATAAAAACAAAAAACATTTTCTCAGAGTAAAGAGACCCACATGTTTTCTTCTCTTTTTTTATTCTTTGGATTTTATATAAACATAATTATGTTTACTGCTGAAGTTATACTGTTTCAAAAAGGATATTCACAACACTTCTAAGTTTCTGTTTTCTATTAGAGTAATTTCCCCCCAAGTTACAACTTAATATGCAAGTTAAAGCAGCCAATCTGGTACATAGGTCCTTATTCAAAATCAGTCAATCTGTCAGAAATATTCTTCATCTCAATTAGCTCAATCTAACTCAACTTATCTTTAAGGAGAGAATAAACTACCAATTTAATCCCTCAAGTATTACCCTCTCTCCCAAATTGTTCTTAAAGTAATGAAATTATATAAGTAGTCCCTAAAATATTGAAAATTCATCAATTTAGTCCCTATGTTGATACATTTTGAATAAACCACCAATTTAGTCTCTTAAGTATTACCCTCTCTTCTAAATAGTACTTAAAGTAATGAAATTATATAAGTAGTCCCTAAAGTATTGAAAATCCATCAATTTAGTCCCTATGCTGATATATTTTATTAATGTTGAGGGACTAATATGAAGGATTTTTCAATACTTTAAAAACTATGTAGTATGATTTTTAATACTTTAAGAACTAATTATATAATTTCACTACTATAAGGACTATTTAAGAAAGAGGATAATACTTCAGAAACCAAATTGATAGTTTATTCAATACGATTTCAGTGTGCCAGACAAAAACTACACATTAGGAAACATTCTTAAACAAAATACATGATTTTGTTTCACAAAAATCAGTCCACTTCACGAATGTCATGACATAATCCACAGGGCTGCAGATTAATATACAATGAATAAAACGTGATTTTCCACAACAGCAAGACCGCTGTCCACAAATAAAATATAAAAAGATCGTGAGGGAAAGTGACACGATCCAGCAGAAACCAGGGATCGAGCTGCTTTACAAAACTGAGGTTACATCCTCAGAAAGCATGCCAAACATAGCTGATGAAACAATCAAGTATTAAAAAGTGCAGGACATGACATGGTGAAAATCATGTAATAATAATCCAGGCAAGTAATTTCATACATTAATAAGCCTCACTGCTGTGTCAGCACCAATTACAAAAGCACTGCCTGGAAAAAGTTCAGCCTTCTTATAAAAATAAGGCTGACTGGATATAATTACTGTCTTTCCTGCCATTGAAGAAATCATTTACTACTTTAGGTGGCGCATTAAATAATAACAATCTAAGTACTAAGAAACAGTATTAAACTCTGAGTATCATATTGTCATATGAGCTTATCCTAATTTGAACTTCAAACAAAACATGTGAATCCCGTTCAGTATTCACCGTGCAAATAGAATGTTAAGAACCCATTGTTGGATATAAAAATGGAAGCAGAGTCCCCATCATAAATTGGTAGATAAAATGAAATTTAAAAAACGTGTGCATTTTAGAAGTTAAGACCTGTGTATTTTTAATATAGAATCAACGATAGCAAAAAAGAACCTCACCAACTTTTTCAAATTGCTTGACACGATCTTTGATCTGAGACACTAATAATGGAGGTTTGTCTGCATTGACTGCAGATATTTCAAAGCAAGGATACCCATCACCACAAATGCTGCATATATGTATTCTTAATAAGAGAAATATTGAGATAAAATTATGAACAAAAGAAACAAAGTTTAAATAAATCATCAGATATCTGATCCTAATTAGATTGTCAAAATAGATTTGGTACAAAAGAAAATTATTAATTTCTACAATATAATGTAAATTTTACACTCACTACCCAATCAGACATGGTGTTAACACAATACAACTTCTAAAGAGAATACTTTATTGTCAATGTCAGTTAAAATATTTCTTTACTCCAGTAGTAGCTACTTATGATAAACAACATGAAGAATTTAAGATTATCAACAAGGAATTGAAGATTGGCCATTGGATCCGACTTCGATCTGAGAAAGCCTCCGGAATTGGAACAGATGTGGTTCGCTCAATTGCTTACTGATCCCTCACTCGGGTAGAAGACTAACTTCTAAAAGCAAATTAAAAGAGTAGCCTCTTGGAAGGCACATATCTATAAAAAAATTAAAATAAAAGCAGAAAAAATAAGAAACAAGCAATTCATATTTTAGGACTAGCCCATTAGATTAACCAATAAAAAATATATGAGCATTTTTTAACAAATAACAGAGTTTATGTACCGAGTAGCAACTTCCATAAGCTTGAGATGCCCATCATGTAATGGATTGAAAGAACCAGGCATTATTATTTTCCTTTCGGCTGGTATCTCTTCAACCAAAAGATAAAAATTTATCAATAAGAAAGTCGAATTTAAGCATAACTGTATTAATAATTGATATTGTTTCTGCTAAAAGGTTTAACCATACCATTTGCAAATGGGTAAATTTTAAAGCATATTTGACCATTTATAAGTTGTTCTAATTGTTGATCTTCATTGAATTGCGTTTCACATTCATCAGATACATCTGATTCACTCAACACCGAAACAGATGTTGCTGGAACTTTGCATGCATTTGCAATTGCCTAGAACCAGAACAGAAAAGGGAGCAAAAAGAAAGCTAAATCAAAGTAAGATTTTAAAACAAATCTGTGGTAAGGAATAAACTAAAGTTTCACTTCCAAATATTCCTGTTCTCATTTTACAAGATCTCCAATGCTCTTATACATAATCTTAAAAAGGGAAAAAATAGAAGTAAAAAACCCTTGAGTGCAAATAAATAGCAGAACAAAAATATTCACAATTTTTTTCACACCTGCCACACACCTTGATCAAAAGATGACTAGAAACTCTATCCTCTTCTTCTCGAGTACGAAGCCCCTAAAATTTAAAAGTTTGCAGAATAAATATAAATTTCTACATAAATAATATAACATATATATCCTATAATCACATGATTAGCATCAAGTTCAGAGTAACACATGGAACAAAGAATAGGACAACAGTACCTTAGTCAAGGTCACTCTTGATATCCAAAGTTGGTCAGCTGTCCTTGTTGACATGTAAAATCTGCAAATGGACATAAAAGTAAAAGAAGTTCACATGGAATTAGTCTTCCCCCAAAATCACATTTTGAAGAAGAGGGGAAGTGCAATTGTGCAATCTGAAAAGAGCCTCTTTAAAGAAAACGTGACAAATTAACAAGATCCAGAGAGAGTCATGCACTCAAATCGATAAAAATAAATCCAGAGGTAACTTGAAAAGCAGAAGACATGCACATATTTGTAGTTGAGCTTAGCTTGTATCAAGATTTCGTTGTATCTCTATGTAATCCAATGACTAATACAAATTGCTGCCCAGTGCACAAGGCTCCACCCAACTTCTCAGTGTTTTCCAACACAAGCAAGTTATAATTTAACCCACCCCTGTTCTCATCAAAGCAGGATTCACCTATTGCAATCCCTGGTGTAGTTTCACAAGGTGGTGCCAGGTTAATCTCACAAGACTAGCAAGCAAATGTGAATTTCTTGCCATAAATAGGAAAATAACTCTATAAAGGACCAGGGGTACAACATGTTCAAACAAAATTGGGTATCCCCAAACCTGATGGCAGTACGCCTGAGAGATGGAAACTAGTATATACCAATGCAGTAACGCAATGCACAGGCTGCAACTGAATATGGTGAGGTTTCATGAACCATTTTCGTAGATAAGGCAAATTTAAACAATACCTGTGTTCCCCAAGTTTTGGACGACTGCTAGCCAAAGAACCAGTGAAACCCACACCAACAACTGGGGATCCTAATCAACAGGTAAATGCAGACCACATCAGCTCATACTGTTGCATTTTGCACAAAACAAACACAAAAGTTGCAATCCATCCAAATTATAAAAACATTTTTAAGCAAGTCAAAGCATCCATGTTTCACACAACACATAAATGTTTACATATTTATTATTATTACTACTACTACTACTATGCAATAACAAAGAGAAAAATGAGTGGCAGTGAACCTGGCGTGGAGAGCTTAAGAGCACGATTATAAGCCAATAAAGCCATATCTTCAGCAGTCTGTTGGCTACAAAACTGGGATGGAATCTGCACGAACAAAACCAATGAGAAGAAACATGGAAGCGGTTCGAACAGAAGATGAAAAGGACAGGGACCTTTCCGAGTAACTGTATGAGAGACATCTTAGAGTAAGGAACCACAACTTCGAGCACAGTATTTGAAGCACCGGGAACTGATAGCAACGAACCCACCACCTGATAACATCTAATAACTATTGATTCATTCAACACACTGAAATCAAATACAGAGAGAGAAAAACAGAACCTGAGAAGCTCCACCGGCCAGATGGAGAACGGCTTGGAAAGGAGAGGAGTGAATGGCTTCGACGGCGATTCGGATGCAACCTTCCGTCATTCTCGCTCTCCTCCTTCGCCTTTCGTTCCCCTCTCCCCGATTTAAGGCCATCTGACGCATGTCGTTTCTACCCAAACGACAACCACCTTTGCCATGTCACGACGTTTTGATTAAAGAAGGTAAATCCATCACAAACCAAATGCATCTTTTTCATCTCTTTTTTAAACAATGTTTCGAAAAATTAATAACAACTTGCTATATCATGTTTGTTTTTAAACAATTTTTCTGATAAAATTAATAAAAATCGGTATATCAATTTTTAAGAATTTTTTTTGTATAAAAGTACATTTGTTGGGCTTCAGGTGGTTTTACTTTCGATCTCTTCTATCAAGTTCTATCATTACTAAAGTAAAACTAAAAGGTTGGTTCACTATCCAATTCTCAAGAAGCAGGCCTCGACCAAAATTTGATAAATTAATCTTTCATTTTTTTTTTATAATTAATAACATCTTATTGAGTCTCCACCATCTTCTGAAGAAAATATGTGACATTATCAAATTATTGTTTGTCTTGTAAGTGTCCACTATCATTACGCACAAGAGAAATGATGATTGATGTAAAAAAGTGATCAAATACAATAATGAGTGGAGGTTGAGTCCATCCACGAGTGAAAGAGAGTTTCTTTTTTACACAAACAGTGTTAATGTTCTTCTCAAACCCATGAGAAAGTGATCTTGTGTTTTGTAATGATTAACTCCCATGGTAAGACCAAAATGATGACCTTCGATAGTGGTTGCTACAAGCTCTTCATTGTCAGAAATGGTGGGAAGTTAATCTACAATGATTCTAATGCTTAAGATGGAAAAAAGATAGAAATTTATAGAAAATACATACTTCATAATACTAAATATGATATTTATATAACTTCATTCACTGATCTTTAGCTATAAATGTAGTTATAAATGCCATTGATTATTTCCTAAATGTTTAGAGGGATTTTAGCATGTTGTTATGTGATTTAAATGGTTAGTCGTTCTTTATTGCTTTTCTTTTAATTTAACTCTTGCCCACTTCAAACAAATCAATTTAAAATCATCATTTGGTGTTCTTGTTAGGATTGTGTTTGTGAAATTGTGAAAATAGCATTCATCCATGAAAAAGATACTTAGTTCTTAACATTTAAAATTTTTATTACTTGCAACAATCCAGTACATTTGTTGAGGTCCCATCAATTACACACAGTTTAAATTACAAATAACAAAATGCAATTAAAGTAGTAAAAAAATGTGTTGAAAATTTTGTATCAAAAACATGTGATCTATTGGTAGCATTGTTCTTTATTAATTCACTTTCAAATTCACTTGTTTTAAACATTTTTTTTTTTTGCCACTGAGCATGTGAATTAACAGATATGAAATTGTTATAGCTTAACCAATGATATCAAATTTAAATTCTGGGTATGCATCTGCTGTAAATACTTAAAAAAAAGTTTTACTAGCCATAATAGTCTTACCCGACTTGAATATAAGTGTTTCCATGGAAAATACTTGTGGTCTATACCAAAAAAAATGACCAAAAGATATAATTTAAATATAGTTTTTAAATGTATTTTGTGTTATTTTATAATTAAGATTAGAGTTTTACCTTGATAATTCACATAATAATAATTTGTACAGCAATCAATATAGATTATCATAATTAAACTTGAATTCTTTTTCAAGAACAACATCAAAATACGTAGAAATTTATATGTAAATTTTGTTCTACACCAAATACCTCATTTTAATGAAATAATCGTTAAGGATGAGAACAAATGTTAAAATTCCATCTCTAAATTTTAAATGACGGTAACTTTAATATCATTTAATTGACTCTTCAAATATATATACATACATATATATGTATGTATATATATATATATATATTGAAGGAGGATTCTTATATCTAAACTATAAAGTATGGAATAAATTTTTCTTTTTAAAATTAATTATATAAATATGGTTTTGAAATATTAATCATATAATGATTCTTTGTAAATTATATTGATTTTTAATAATTTTTATTTTTAAATATTTCCATATTTATACATATAAGAATGAAACACACGAAATGAACATATTTCTAATATTACGCTCCATTTGGGTGGTTTTAAAATTCAAACTAGTTTTTAGTTTGTAGTTTCATTTTTTATTTTTTGTGTGTTTATAGTTTTAAAATTTTATTTGTCAATCTTATATAATATGCTCTATATGCGGCTATGATAAGAGGAACTGGGTGAGATGAGAAAAAAACAGAATTCGTGCGGGTTAATTTCAGATCAGGTCATAATTGGATTAGGTTTAAAAGGTTCAAATTTAATTTATGTTCAAAATTTAAACCTCAAATCCTATATTTAATGAGGTAGATTAGGACTAGACTAATCGCAAGCTCAATGTGAGCCATGAGCTATAATAGGTCAAGACAAAAATCTTAAATTCAATATTTAATTTAGGCTTCTAAAATGGGGTTAAAGCCCAATTTATATGGATTTTTTGCATGCTAAACCCAAATCGGGCCATCTTGAATCAAGCTAAAAAGGCCCAAAATTCATTGTGCTCAAAATTTAAAGCCCAAGACTTACATTTCATCAGGAGAATTCATGTTAGGCCAATCCTCAGTTATGGCAAGTTGGGCCAAAAAGCCCAAATTCAATTTGGGTTTTTGAAATAAGGCCTAAGTCTAGTGAAAACTTATTTGTAGGAACTTTTTTTAGGTTGAGCCCGTATCAGGCTAAAAATGCACCTATTTAATTTGTGCTCAAAATTTAAAACCTAAGGCCAACATCTCATTAAGTGGGTTTCATCAGACAAGTCGCGAGCTCGATGTGGGTCGTGTGCTATAGTGAGTCGGACCAAAAAATCCCAAATTCAATTTAAGTTTCTAAAATGAGGTTTGAGCTAAATGAAAACCCCAATTTGTATAGGATTTTTGTGGTCTAAGACTCTAAGTCCATATTGAGTCGTGATTGAATCAAGATAAAAAGACACAAATTTAATTCGTACTCAAAAAAAAAATCTCAAACCCTACATTTCATCGAGTAAGTTTAGGTTAGGCTAATCACAAGTTTGATGCAAGTTACAGGCTATAGGAAATGAGATTAAGCATATTAGAAACCTGATTTTTGCATGAGCTTTTGTGGGCTAAGTCTAAATCGGGACTTGATTAAATTGGGCTAAAAGGCCTATATTTAATATTTGCTCAAAATTTAAAGTACAAGTTTTATGTTTCAACTAGCAGGTTGAGGACGAGACGATCGACACAACCTATTTTGCCACCTTTAAGAAAGATTGAATGGGAGGAGGAGAAGGGTGTAAGAAAGTATCTCAAAGAACATGACAATCTCTAAAAACTTATGTAAAACACAAAAATAACACACAAAGTGGGGTTGAATTGTATTATAGTAAATTTTCACAAAACCTTTGTTCGTATCGTCTGAAAGATATGATTAAAGAGTTTTTCAAAAACGTTTTATAAAACAGATAAAAGCTGAACGACAAACTGGAATGCACACAAGATTTATACTAGTTTGTCTCACCCCAAAGACTACGTCCAGTTCTTGGCAATAACCAAGTTCCACTAACTTTTTTAAGTTGTAAGTATTCTTTCCACAAGCCTTTTCAGGCTCAACCCAAGTAGTCTTTTACTTGGCTCTCCAAGCAATAATCCAAGTATTTTTTTGAATCAAAGCCTCTTTAGGCTTCTACCAATTTCTTTGGAAAAAGGTTTACTCGTGAGTTACCCACTGGGTTTAACGTCTTATTAAACAAATATACAAGTAAATACACAAAGATTTTTACAATCAAAGTATACAAGAGAAGAGTTTTTTCGTTTCTAAAAAATGTTATGATTTTTTAGCAACAATAACTATACGAAAGAGGTTTCCTTTTCTATTTATAGGCTTCTCCAAAAGTATTCATTGAGTGTTTTGCAGGAGACACGACCTTCGTCTAATGAAGAAAGTCGTTGGAGCATTAAATGCAGCATTTAATGCCTTTCACCAACTTGTCATATGATAAGATAAAGCAGTCTACTTATCTTTTCTATTCTTGTACTTAATCTTGTAGCAGTTGTCATGTCCACTTTCCCGTTTCGACATCCACACACACATTCCTTCTTTTTTGCTTAAAAGAGTTGACTCTCCTTGAGAGTAGGTATGTAAGTTTTATACGTTTCGAGGTAGCTTACGCTTTAATTGATGTGTAGATCATTTTAGAACGTTGTCATCGTCTGAAAGATTTGTTAGTTACGAAATTTATCTGACAAAAGATAAAGACGATATTCATTTAAAAACATCAGACAATTACTTACGAACGAATGATCAGACGATTACGTAAAAACATATATATTTTAACTGTTTGTTATTATCAAAATATTTGAGGGTTATAAATTCGTCCTTTGTCTTAACAACTTAAAAATAAAAATAGAAAACCTTTTTGGTTTTTAAAAGTGAGTTAAAATCGTTTTAAAAATTATTTAAAAACCATATTTCAACTTTTTTTCTATCCCAACATGTTTTATTTTTAAATTTAAGTTTGAAAACTAAAAATTGAAAATTTACAATCACTCCAAATGAAACTTAAATGAATGAAAGTGAAAACTTTAGAAGAAAATATTACTAAATTAATTGAAATATTTTTTTTAGAAATATAGACTAAATATTGGTATTTTTATATATTTTTTAATGTATGTAATGTTTTGAGAAATTTAAAAATTTTAGTATTTATATTATTTTTTCTAAAAGTATGAATAAATATTAATATTTAAATCATGAAAGTGAAAAACATTACATAAGTATAAAATTAAAGTTTCTAAAATCTTATTTATTATTAGAACATTAAAATAATAAAAACAGATAAAACTATAATTTTATTAATTTCAATTTTGATATCTAAACAAAAAATGTTATTTTTATATTATCTTAAATGAAATTTAACAATTCAAAAAGAAAACTCATCTGTTTATGTAAAATAATAGTCGTATATTGCACGAGTATTATTATCATTATATGTTAATGGATGTTACATGTGAAGTCGACTCACGTATTTCAGTCAATAATTAAAAAAATACAATAAAATATGTTATTGAAGATTATTATTTAATATAATTACAGTTGCTATTTTTTTTTTTAAGTTGTTGTTGTTAGTTATTTTGGCTGAAAAGTACAAATAAAGCTTTATAGCCATTAACCAGCTACGAGCTCGGTGAATCGGCAGGTACGGGGCCTTCCTTATGACGGTAGGGTGGGCTCAACGGAGTGAAACGGTCACGCTCTTGTTGCCGTTACGACTTTGTGGACCATGTCCATCATGCATCATGTATCACTAGAACCTACTTACAAAAATAAGCAAAACAAAGTGTAACATTTAACTTAATTTTTGAATTGTCGAAAAATTTTCAAATTCAAACTATAAAAAATAAACAGATAAAAATAATTTAATTAAATTTAAATCTAACACAGCAAAACAATTAAATACAAACTATAATGTAATATTTTAGAATTGAAGAGGAATATTCAATATTGTGCGATCTATCACATGTGTTTTCATAAATGAATATATCAGATTATTCATAAAGGTCATTTTAATTATTAAAAATTAACATATCAATTAATAAAAAGATCACCTGTCTGTGTGAAATGAGGTGGATATTACATTACCCAATCACTTATTAATATTTATGTTTTTTATGTGTAATTACTTAGATTAAGGTTCTATTTAAATAAAAATTTTACATTTATAAAAGAAAAAAATATAATTAAAATGAATTAATTTTTTTATATAAGTAAAAATTAATTTATGTATTTCAATTTTTGAAGAAATTAAATGAGAGAAATTATATTTAACCCACTATGGTCAAACAGTCAACCTAGTGATGGGAGAGTTTGAATAGATTGCACAAGGTTTTAGATTCTAACCTTATTGTTGTCATACTGAGCCTTTTTCTATTATCCACTTTGAAGAATGAATACTAGTCCAGGTAAAGCTTGGGTTATAGCCTCTCAGAGCTTTTAGTGGATGACATCTCGGGAAATATTTTGCCCCTAAAACCTACACCAATGAAGAGCCCTCCAAATGAATAAATCTCCACCATTATTTGGCCAACAAAGCAAAGTTGAAAGCCTTTGCCATTCTAAATCCCAAACCTCCACACCGTTTTGGCTTGACAAGTTCCTTCCACCTGATCCAATGCATTTTCTTTGTTTCCAGTTGCCCACCCCAATAAAGTTTAGCGGTAAGTTTCTCAATATAATAGTAGAGAGACACTAGGAGTCTAAAACATCCTATCACATAAGTTGGTATTGCTTGGACAACCCACTTTAATTAAAGTTTCTCTGCCCACCTTTGGTATTGATGATGGACTTACAATGAATGTATGGAAGAACAATTGGATTCCAAAGAGAGTTGATGCTAGAAGGTACTGTATTCATAGGGAGCCAGTCAATGAAGATATGAAGGTGGAGGAGTTTATTAATCCTACCACTTGTTTTTGAAATACTTGGAAACTAGCAAAGTTCTTTCCATACCGGGTGGTAGACATCATTCACACTATTCCCATCAAACAATTCCCGAGTAAGGATGTTGTAGGTTGGGAGTTAACTTTTGGGGGGCTAGTAGTGTATGCACAAGCTATTAGATTCCCATTGATAGGGAGACTTTATCTGAGGCAGAATCTAGTTTCAACAACAAAAAAATTTGGAGGAATATCTAGAAGGTAAATACTTTTCCAAAATGTAAACACCTACTATGGAGAATCTGTAAAATTTCCCTCCTAATCAAAATGAACCTATGTCTTCGTGGGATTTTGGTAGATATGTTGTGTCTTGTTTGTGGAGAGGATGAGGAGACTACTACACATGCACTATTCGAATGCTCTGCATTAAAGCAAATACGGTTTGTGTCCCTTTTTGGTTATCGAATTAAGGCATAACAGGTTGGAAATTTTCAGGATTGGCTTGACCAATGTATGGAGTTGATGGATAAGGATACTCTAGGTCTCATTTTCACTATGATTTGAGCTGTTTAGCGATGTAGGAATTTGTGGATTTTCCAAAAACTTGTGCTAAACTGGGAACAAGTCTTAGATATAGCTTGGTCCAACTTACCACTACCAAAACAATCTCAGTAGCATATAGCTCATACCACACTAGTCCCACAATCCTGGTTTCCCTCTGCTCAACAATAAATAAAGGCCAATTTTGATGCTTTAGTAAAGAAGGTCGCGGTACAGGCTTGGGAGTTGTTTTTTGTGATCATAAAGGTGCTATGGTGGGTGCAGGAACGAAATTTATAACAGCATGTGTTTGAACCTGTTATAGTAACGTCTCTTACATACAGGTGGGGATTAAGCCTGCGAAAATTTATGTTTTAGGCAATTATCTTTTGAAACTGATCGTCAAGTGCTTTACTGCTGGTGGAAGAAGCAAAAGGCAGCAAATGGTTCTTATCTTGTACCGGTCATTTATGATTGCAGCAAGGGAAATACAAAGCCCGCATCTCTTTTTGATTAGACGTATTACAAATATAGTAGCACATACTGTTGAATAGTTAGTTTTTGTTCTAATAGATGAGAAAGTTTGGGTTGGGGACCATCCTTGGGAAATTTCTGATTTATTATTAGCTGATGTACAGGTTGCTGCTTCTTTTTCATCCGTGGATTGAATTGATTCTTTCTCTAGTAAAAAAAAAAAAACTTATTGTTGTCATTATACACAAAAAAAAAATGAAAAAATTTCTATAAAAAGTTAAAGTGCATAAGTTGGTTTTACTTTATGAAAGAAATTTGATTCATTTTGCTTTCTTATTTTTTTTTCTTCTATAAATACTTATAGAAAATTTTATTCAACCAAAACCTAAAATTAAGACTCGTTTAAGAAATTTTTAGAAGTGATCATTAAATTAGAGTTAAATTGTCGTCCTCAACCTCTCTTAAATGGTAGAATAATTCGTTACTTGGAATTGGTATTTTGGTTCATATTCTCCTTAATAGTCTATGCATAGATATAAGCACTTTTTTTACAATGGTCCCACGCCATTTTTTTCAATGTTTAAATTTTTTAAAATTTATTGCTTTATTTATCTTTCTATTCTTAATTTTGCATTTCTTTCATTTTCGTCTTTCTTAATTTTACATATTTTTAACCTTTCAAAATTTTATTTTTTCATAGCTATTTTTTTTCAAATTGTATATTTTATTACACATATAAGAGATTAATTAGAAAAAAAATTATACATTAATATAATATATATTAAGCACTATTTAAACTTATATTAAATTTCATTATCTTTAATTTTATTCTTATAAGTTTTAATGAAAAGAATACCTCTATAATATTAATGTAATCGATCTTTTTATAAGTTTTCTATTTGAAAAAATATTTTAATTTTACTTATACTAATAATATTATCGTATTTTTCTATCAGCTTTTTTTATATAGTTGAGTAATAAAAGTCCAGTTACAGACAAAAAAAAATACAAAAGAGAACTATAATACAATTATTTCATACTAATATACGCTATCTATCTCATTTTATTTGTTATTTAAAATAATATACACATCTTAAGGAAAACAATTAATTATACTAATGTCCACAATAAAATAGTTTTATTTGACTAATATCCTTATTTCATAAATAATTAATTAAACTTTTTTGGTGAGATAATTAATTGAACTATTTAATTGCAACTATGCATTCAGTGCATTTATTTTTTAAGGGTATTATTGAAAAAATAATTAATATTTTCTTGATATTTTAAAATAACAAATAATTTGAGCAAAAAAATATTTCAAACGTACTTGTTTAAGCACTACAACTAACCTACTAAAATTGGCCTAGTGATTAGAGATTTGAATAGTTTGCACAAAGTATTAGATTGTATAACCTTGTTGCCGTCATTATATACATACACACACAAAAATAAAATAAAACACCAATCATAATAATCATTGCCCGTTTCTCTCTCCGATACAAGGGAAGATCCAAATTATTTATAATTATATCATATTAGGTATACATTTAAACTGTAATACACCTTATCATCTCCCCGTTACTGCACATTACTCTTTTTATTTTTTATTTATCTTGTTCAAAAGATAATAAAAAAATGAAAAAATATATTTTATTTATTTACTGTGGAAAAAATACATAAATTAAGAAATATAATTAATAATTATCTTTGTATTAACTTTTTAACTTTTTTTTGGTGCAATAACGTTTTTAACTTTTTAATATAACTTCTACAATTATTTCAATTCATTTATAATAAATATATAAAATAACTAAGAAATAAGCAGAGACAAAAGTTAATTAAAAAAAAATAATTAATATTATATTAAACTTCTACATAAATAAATAAATAAAAACAAAATTTTCTTCTGTAAGTTGATAAAAACAATGAACAAAGCAACCATTATCATCATTTATATTGAAACACTGACTAAACAAAATCATTTATATGGAAACTATTTTTATTTTTTTAATATAATTTTCACTCTAATTATAAGTGTATGAAACATTTTAAAATTAAATAAAAAGATGATAATTAATATTATTTTATTTTTAAAATAAAAAACAAATAAAAGTATTTTTTCTATAAATATACTAATAGAGAAAATTTTTAAAAAAAAAGTATTAACTTGCATGAGTGTAGCACGAGGTCTACTGCAGTCTACCAATTCTGTTGGATAATTTAGTATCCATTTAATTTAGAATTTAATAAAATTAATTTTAAATCATTAAATATAAACCTTAGTCAATGTAGACTAGTGTGAGTAGGAGTGGAAATAGGTCAGGTCAGACTAGGTTTTGGTAGGCTTGACTATGGCTTTTATTAAAAATATAAAGTATAAGCCTGATCTATTTACCTATTATATGCCTTTTTTGAAGGCCTGAGCCTGTCCTGTATAAAAGTCTGGCCTAGTCTATAAGCCTGTTTAAAAACCTATTTTCTTATAAGGCCTAAAAAAAGACTGATAAACCTATTGGCCTATTTACAATGCCTATTGAACTAAAAAGGTATATTAGAAATTATATATTCTTTTATATTATTATATGCAATATATGTATTATGTATAATTATGTATATATAATATGATAATATTATATATATATATATATATATGGGTCAGGATCCGTTAACACTAAGTGTTAAAGTTAGTCAAATTACACTTTTAATAACTTTTTTATAGAATGCAAATTTAACTAATCCAACTGTTAAATTGTATGATATTATCTTCACGACATGTATATCAAATTTCACATTATTTGGACTTTGTTAGATATGTTATATAACATTGAATATTTATATATATTTTAATATCATATTGTACATCAAAATAAAGTGATATGATGAACTATTAAATAATTTTAGAAATATATGAAATTTTGTATATTTAATCTAATTAATAAAAACATCAAATTCAACGGTTGGATTGGTTAAATTTATATTTTACAAAAAATTATTGAAAATATAATTTGACTAACTTTAACATTTAGTATCAACGGATCTTGACTATATATATATATATATATAGACCTACTTGTTAGGCTTAATAGACTTTTTTTAAAATCTAAGATATGACCTTTTTATTTAAATAGATTTTTCACAAAACCTAAATGTGACCTCTTTAATAAATGGAGCCAGATTAGACTTTATATAGGCCAGATTATACACCCTTGACAAGTGCCCTACCTATTTCTATTCTTGAGTGTGAACTCCAACGTTAACACGGGGTCACTCACCCTCACCCCGTAGCATTTTGCGACAGGAACGGTTACTTGCACGCTTCACAATCACATGCCAAATTATCGTTATTTTATCGCCCCCTTCTCCTTTTCGTATCGTGGTATTTTGGCAAATTTGTAATGGCTCCGTCTTGAGCGGTGCACTGACACGTGGTGTGCAATCACAACGTGTCGTAGCGGCGGACCCCCCTAACCCTAGTAGGAACATCAGATTGGCTCTTTACTGGTCATCCCAATGCTATTGGCAGCTACGCCGTTATATCTCCACTGAATATCTGAGTGCGTTTAATTACATACTATGGTAGGGAAAATTAATTATAAGTATTTATTTTTTGGCTAAATTATATTTTTAATTCTTCTATTTTTTAAATCTGTAATTTTAATTTTTTTTTATTTTTTTAAAGATATTTTGTTCTCTTATTTTTAAAAATTCATAATTTTGATGTTTTTATTTTTTGAAGAGACATTCAGTACCCCTATTTTTAAAAATATGTAATTTTGGTCTCTCTGTTAAATTTCTCACATTGACCTTTAGTGGTTTAACGTTGACTCTGACTTGTTAATGTTGACTCTAACTTTAACATGTCATTTAAGTTTTAATACATCAGAATCAACGTTAAATTACTAACAGTTAACGCAAGAGATTTGACAGATGGACCAAAATTGCAAATTTTTAAAAACAGGGAATTAAATGTTTTTAAAAAAAACAGGGAACCAAAATTGAAGATTGAAAAAAATAAGAGACAAAAAATGTAATTTAACCTTATTTTTTTACCAGAGAAATACTATCATTGTTGTTGTTTTGCATTAGACTGATAGCACATACTACCAAACGCACATATCAACTTATGATTTGAGTTCAAATCCAAAATATGCAATTGCATTAAATATTTAGAAAAAATTATTTGCTGCCTATAATAGTTCTACCCAATTCCATTATGATTGTATTTAGGAGAGAATACCTACAGTCTCTAAAAAAAAAGACTGATAGCACAAAGTTTTCTTTTGTCAAGTTATAGCTTTAGAAACGGGTTTCTTAATCATCAGCGAAAGTTGGGTTTGTATAAGATTGTGCGTAGATTCTGGTGGTTATTTTAGCGTTATAGTTTTAAAAATTTATATCATCTTATCTAACTATGAATAGATGGTCGCTGATGATCCAAACTACCCTGTACAAACGGCAAAAGACACATGATCCTTCATTTTTCTTAATTTGGCAATGATAAAAAATGATGATAAAGATAAAAAGTTTCATTTCTACACATTCTCATTGTAAAATGTTTTATACTATCAATTAATAAAAAATTATAATAAATATGACTTTTAAGATAATTATTCTAAACATTAATAAACTTATCATATATGACGATTTGTGATTGGTTAATAATATAAATTCATTCGCACTATCCGTGCATAGATTATTTTCTCAAAAATAAAATATATGCAAAAGTTTATTTTGGGAAACAAATATCACAAAGTGATTACTATAAAAAATACAGTGATTTATAATTATAGTCACGTCTTTCTTAATTGTTCGGAAACAATTATGAGTGTTGATAAAACAATATTATGTTTATTTATATTTGATCTAAAATCTTAATAGAGTCATTCATTTATATTAGAACCTAATTTGATTAGTAATCAATAATATATGATATGTTAGTATAATATATTAATTTTAATATTATATATAAATAAATTATAGAATTAGAAAAAATATAAGCTTGAAATTGTTTTGGACAAACTGCTACACTGGTTTGTTAGATTGAAGTTTGTCGGAGTTGCCTTTGTATTGCATGAATGGGATGATCCTTCATACGTTGAAGCAAAGTTGGGGGAGGAGAACGCACCTACACAGACTCTGACGTCCAAGTTAGGATTTGATGGAGTAATAATATTGGTATATGAATAAAACGTACCTGCTTAAGGTTATCATGGGGTATTTATAGAGAATGCAAGTCATGCATTGGGTGATTCTTCACCACGAGCTTGTCACATTTTTATCCAGAAAATTTGCATGATAAACGATTGTCTTTCATATGTAGGGCCTATATCTGTAGAGACTGTGTGATTGACAGCAATGGCTGTGTGATTCCGAGAATTTGATAGTTTGGTGATGATCATCCTTATAGATTGTCATAGACAATGGTAGGTTGTGTAACTGATCGGTGCAAGAGAGCAAACCGACCAGCTAGTTGGCAGCTCGTTCATCCTTATTATACTTCCAAAACAAAATCAAGATGTATTTTATACTATATACTTAAAAATAAATAATATATCAATATAAATATAATATTATATTGTATAAAATAATCTTTATTAAATATTATTTTATTAATATATAATATTAAAAATATGTTTTTCAAAAAGAATATATAACACCAGATCAAATTAAAATTATTCAAAATATAACTCATTTATTTAAAAAAATGCCAATGTATGAACACTCACTACCGTATTACCATTTCATTAACATTTCTCATTTTATTATTTCTTTTTGGCTTAATTGCACATTTTGCCACCCATTGTTGATGATTTTGCAAATTTTGCCACCTAATTATTTTACTTGCACATTTTACCACTCAACTTTCAAAATTCGCGCATTTTGCCACCCCTTTAGTTGACTGTTAACTAGCAATCAACAATTGAGGTAACAAAATGTGTAATTAAAATAATTAGGTGGCAAAATATGCGAATTTTAAAAATTGGATGGCAAAATGTGCAATTAAAATAGTTGGATGGCAAAATTCGCAAAATCATCAAAGATGGGTGACAAAATGTGCAATTAAGCCTTTCTTTTCTGATCATATTATATTACTTATTACATCTATTATTATTATTATTGTTATTATTTACTTCTTTCTTTCTCAAGATGTAGCATGACATTTTGGTGTACAAAGATATTTTTAATATTTTTAAACAAGTGATATCTAATTTGTAAAATTTAAACTCATTAAAATTAACTTTAAATTGAATTAGATTAACGAAGCACTGACGGATGAAGAATATTCCTAACAGAGAACAATCATCACTGTCCATTGTTGTCGTCCTCTTAAGGGTCTGTTTGGTTGGGGTGAATTTGGGAACAGAAGAGAAAAGAAGAAAAGAGAGTAGAATATAGCAATTTCCCTTTAGGTGTTTCAATAGAAATGGAAGGGTTTTGCACAAAAAAAAATGAGCCCCACACCTTTAAATTTTTTCACTAAAATGAGAAGATTATCGGAAAAATCGTGCGACTCGACGCCAACATGTGTTGTTTTGCAAAGCAGAAAATTGGTTTGGTTGAAATCCAAACCAATTTTGTTGCTTCCTCCCCTATACCAGCGCCCCCCTGCCCCCTCGCCCCAGGTTATCATAATAACACCCCCTCCCTCCCGGTCAATAATAATAATTATAATAAATAATATATTAATAATAATTTTTTTTGTTAATAATAATAAAAAATAATATATTAATAATCAAAAAAATTGTTAATAATAATAAAAATAATATTAATAACAAAAAATATTATTATGAATAATAAAAATGAATAAGAATAATAATAGTTAAAACAAAACATAACTTTAAAAAATTAATTTTTCTTTCATTTTTTTTAATTTCTCTTCAACTAAACAACCTTAATTTCCATTTTATTTCTCACTTATTTTTCTTATCTTCTCTTTTATTTCTTTTCCTCTATTTCTTTCCTGTCTATCAAACACACCCTTACTCATTCTTCTGTTCAAATTTCACGGTTATGTTTTCTTTATTATTGTGTGTATTAACAATCATGATCGTGGGCAACTAAATATCGGGATCCTTTTCTGACCAACACCAGGTCCAAGTACAAAATGTGCAGTTTAATGTATTTTGTTCATTTTATTAAGAACTAGTTAGAAACCCATGCAGACGCAGTCGTACGCATAAATTATATGAAAATTATGCATTTATAATATAAATCTTGTAATACTTTTAAGAGGTATATTGGTAAAATTGAGAATTTTAATTGAGAATTTGATATTAATAATAATAATAACTATAAATATATAAAAAGATTCTTATTTTATATATTTTAAAAGTATATATTACATCAATTTTGATGTATATTAATGGAGTATTAAATAATTTATATTAATATAAATTTTTATAAATATGATTTATATGATAAGATTTTTTAATTTAATGATAATTTTTAAATAAAATTGTCTAATGAAAATTATTAAATAACATAAGAATTGATATAAGTTATAATAATGTAAATTAATTTCTTTATATATAAATAAGAAGAACAAATTTCAATAATATAATTTAAATAAATAATCAAAATTAAACTAATTAGAATGTATTATTAAAAAAATATGTTCTTCTTAAAAACTAAAAGGGGAATAAAAAATGTTGTCCTTCTTAGTGTATATTTGACAAGTATTTTTAGCCAGTTTCTAACTATTTTTATTAATTAAAAAATATTTGCGGTGTTTGGTAAATAAACTCATTTTAATAGAGTTTTTTGAGACACTATTTCAAGTAATATTTTAGCTTCTAAGTTTTAGTTTTTTATATTTTATTCTCTTTTACCTTTAAAATATGTATTAAATTTATTTTTATCCTTTTTACGGTAAGATTTTATTATTATTATTTTTGTTTCCTTTCACCCTTTTTGGTATACTTAAGTATATGTGTTATTTTTATTTTATTTTATTTTATTTTAAGGTATAGTATAAGATTAATAGTAGAATGCATAATAAAAAAAATATAATAATTAAAACTAAAATGTATAATTAAAATAATTTATTTTTAAATAAAAAATTATGAGTTTAAAATTAACTAAAAAATTATAATTATAATTACTAAAAATATATTTTTATCTAAAAAATAAAATTAAAACTTATATAAAAATATTATATAAACATTTATTTTTGTCATTTTATATTTATTAACTATTTCACTAAATAATTTTATTAAATACTTATAATTCAATAAATTAACTCAATAACTAGTGCTCAAACGCTTGTCCTGGTTGAGTCTCCTACGAGCATCAGCAATGCTTTGAGGGCTGACATGGCCCGGGTGGTTTTCACCCGGTTGTAATTTTTGTTCTGCTTTTCTGTTTTGTCTTTGTTCTCGCCCTTTATCAAAAAATTGCTGACTTTCAACTACCAATTTCGAATTACCAATAGTTTTACCGCTTTTAACTAATTTTTTTACTAGGGATGTTCATGGGTAGGTTTAGTTTGAATTTAAGGGGAGAAAAATATCTGAATCAATCATTTTTCATTGATTTAGTTTGGTTTAATTTTTTTATTTTTTTTCCACTCAATCCAAACCAAACCAACCCGATCAAAAATAGGTTGGTTTGGTTTTGGTTTATTGGGTCTATCTTATAAAAAAATTGTAAAAATTTAGTTTTTGAAAAAAATAAAAAATTTATGGTTTTAAACAAAAATTGACACATAATTTTGTCATTAAAAGAGTTTAAGCAACATATTTTATAGTAATTGTCTTATACCAGCTAAGTAATAGTAAAAAAAATGGGAAAAAAATAATGGAAAATAAGAAAAATAGTAAATTAGGCCACCTATTCGGTTCGGGTTTAATTTAGTTTATAAGCCCAAACCTAATGTCTAAACTAATCATTCTTAAATTTTATTGGTTCAGTTTGGATTAGACTTGATTGGCTTAAAAAATCTAACCTAATTTAATTGATTCTATTTGAATCATCGGATTGATTCGGTTGATGCAAACTAATAAACACTCTTACTTTTCAGGAATTTTTTCTTTTTATCACACATATACTACTCTTTACGTTTATGCATTGATAAAAGAAATATCGCGAGAATTTGAGAGTGGTGAGTTGTTGTTTTTCTCTCTCTCTCCCCACTGTCACTCACCAACAACCTTGTAACTCTCCCCGAGGCTCCGGTTTTGCTTTCCCATTCTTCAACACTTCCTTTCCCACTAGAACTGTTTAAGCTTTCTCTCACCTCCACACACAACACACAGCCTAGCCTGCTTTGTCTTTTTCTCTCTCTTTCTACCTCTCCAGTCTCCACTCTGTTCATGTTCTGTTATCTTCTCCGTAACTCAAACCAGCTAAGCTAACCTTGCCTCACTCACTGACCCTTCTTCTTTTCCTTGCATTTTGGATAAGCCCCAACGGTCACTTAGTTGGAGGAACAAGACATGTTCCCTTTTGTTTTCCTGTTTTTCCATCTTTGCTTCAACTCTCTTGCACCTGTGGTGTATTCTCTGAATGCCGAAGGCTCTGTGCTTTTGACACTAAAGCAGTCACTCACAGACCCCCAAGGGTCCATGAGTAACTGGAATTCCTCTGATGAAAACCCTTGTTCATGGAATGGGATCACTTGCAAGGACCAAACCGTTGTGTCCATTAGCATCCCAAAGAGGAAACTCTATGGCTCTCTTCCCTCTTCTCTAGGATCTCTCTCCCAGCTCCGCCATGTCAACTTCAGGAACAACAAGCTCTTTGGAAACTTGCCTGCACAGCTCTTTCAGGCTCAGGGACTGCAAAGCTTGGTGCTTTATGGCAATTCACTTTCTGGGTCTGTTCCAAGTGAGATTCAGAACCTCAGGTACCTTCAAACTCTAGATTTATCACAAAATTTCTTCAATGGCTCATTGCCTGCTGCAATTGTCCAATGCAAGAGACTTAAAACCCTTGTTCTCAGTCGGAACAATTTCACTGGCCCTTTGCCAGATGGGTTTGGTACTGGTTTGTTTTCTCTGGAAAGACTAGACCTTTCTTTCAATCAGTTCATTGGGTCAATTCCTAGTGACTTGGGAAATCTGTCAAGCCTGCAAGGAACTGTTGATTTGTCTCATAATCATTTTAGTGGTTCAATTCCAGCTAGCCTTGGTAATTTGCCTGAGAAGGTTTACATTGATCTTACTTACAACAATTTAAATGGTCCAATACCCCAAAATGGTGCTTTGATGAATAGAGGGCCAACTGCTTTTATTGGGAATCCTGGTCTATGTGGTCCTCCTTTGAAGAATTCATGTGGTTCTGATACTCCAACTGCTAGTTCACCATCCTCATTTCCATTTATTCCTGATAAATACCCACCTCAGGAAGGTAATGGTTCCATGGGAAGTGAGAAAAACAAAGGGCTAAGCAAGGGAGCTGTTGTTAGCATTGTTGTGGGGGATATAATTGGAATTTGCCTTTTGGGTTTGCTGTTCTCTTTTTGCTACTCAAGGGTTTGTGGTTTTAACGAGGATCTGGATGAAAATGATGTTAGCAAGGGAAGGAAAGAGTGCTTCTGCTTCAGAAAGGATGAATCTGAGGTCCTATCTGATAATAATGTTGAGCAATATGATCTTGTCCCATTAGATTCCCATGTGAACTTTGATTTGGATGAGCTTCTCAAGGCTTCAGCTTTTGTTCTGGGTAAGAGTGGAATAGGGATTATGTACAAAGTGGTGCTTGAAGATGGGCTTGCTTTGGCTGTGAGGAGATTGGGGGAGGGAGGTTCTCAAAGGTTTAAGGAGTTCCAAACAGAGGTAGAAGCAATAGGGAAGTTAAGACATCCAAATATTGCAACTCTGAGAGCCTATTACTGGTCTGTTGATGAGAAGCTTCTCATATATGATTATATACCCAATGGAAGCCTTGCTACAGCAATTCATGGTAAGTTTTGTAAAAAACAAGAGCCTTTTTTTTTCCCCCCACTTATTGGCAATTGCTGATCTTTTGGCTTAATCTAACACTTTGTTTTTGTTCATTTGATTGTTTGGTTCCATTTTATACCTTCAGGGAAGGCTGGACTTGTCACATTCACACCACTATCTTGGTCGTATAGATTGAAAATCATGAAAGGAACTGCAAAAGGATTGGTCTATCTGCATGAATTTAGCCCCAAAAAATATGTCCATGGAGACCTCAAGCCAAGTAACATACTTCTTGGACATAACATGGAACCCCACATTTCTGACTTTGGAGTTGGGCGCCTTGCAAATATTGCTGGAGGCACCCCAACCATTCAATCCAACCGAGTGGCCGCAGAGAAACTTCAAGGAAGACAAAAGAGCATGTCCACTGAAGTCACAACCAATGTTTTGGGAAACGGTTATCAGGCTCCAGAGGCACTGAAAGTGGTGAAGCCATCGCAGAAGTGGGATGTTTACTCATATGGTGTGATATTGTTGGAAATGATCACAGGAAGATCATCCATTGTCCAAGTGGGGAACTCAGAAATGGACCTTGTTCAGTGGATTCAGTTCTGCATTGAGGAAAAGCAGCCACTCTTAGAGGTGTTAGACCCGTACTTGGCTGAAGATGCTGATAAGGAGGAGGAGATCATTGCGGTTTTGAAGATTGCAATGGCTTGTGTCCATAGCAGCCCTGAAAAGAGACCTACAATGAGGCACGTGCTTGATGCTTTGGATAGATTGACTATTTCATCTGATTGAGAAATTTCAGGGAGCCGTGCACCGTGAATCCAGCTCATTTGTGAAGCTTTGGCCTTACTCTTGGTCACGTTTAACAATGTCTTCAACCTGATGAATCCTTGTAATTGGAGCACTAGCAGAAAAATTGAATTTGTTTAAGCAAAAATCATCATTTTTTCTAATATTATCCTTTTTTTTGGTGCCATCATCTGGGACCTGTGGTCTGCTACAACCTACGAGACATGGCATGCTTTGGTGGCTCATAATTTTTTATCCTCGTTTTTTTAACCTATATAATTTACCATGCATATGATCAAATTAGTTTTATTTAATTTAATCCAAGTCATCCGTTTACTGTTTAAATATGTTATGTTAACTGTACATGAATAATGCCTTCGTGTCGTGTCAAAAGATAAGTGTCGTGGTTGTATTCTTGTCATGTCTCAGTCTTCCTCTGTGTCTTGATGAGGACGGTGGAAAGACTTAATTGGGTTCCTAATTCGTGATCTTATCGCATCACTTTCTTCAAGACAACACTGATAGGAATAACTGTTCCACGCAATACTTAACTGATTGGACTTTTTATTCTTAAGCCCCATTAAATCGAAAAATTATTGTACGGTTTTGGTACTGGTGCTTGTTCATGATTTTAGCTATTTTTCATATAATATTTCGTTAAAATTTTTAATTTACGAAAAAGTTAATAAAATTCAGTTACGTGAAGTTTGATTATGATAATGGATAAGTATATACAATTATTTCTTTGGTCACGTTTAACCTAATTTAAGGGTTGACTTGCATTTAAACACATTCTGAATTATAGAGAATACTTCTAAATTGTCGTACATCTTTTTTTTATTGTTATTAAATAAAGAAAGTATTACATATTTTTTTTTTATATTTTTAAGATATTAAATATATATTATTTGATATTTTCTTTATAAAATAATAGGAAGAGATAAATAAGGAAATTTTGTTAGAGATATAGTATTAGTTAATATAATGGTAGCTTACTTAGACAATAATAAATTAACTCACAAAACCAATTAACTGAACATTTAGAAACGACACTAATAAAAGTAAATAATATAAGAAAAGTACAAAGAGAGAAAAAAATATGTAGAAGATATATAATTATAAATAATATTTTTTCAAAATTATATCTTTATTAAAAGAAATTAATTACATTATATTCTTATTAAAAGAGTTTTAATTTAATTTAATAAGTGATGGATATTTACAAAATATCTATGATAAAATAAAAAAATTATATTATATAACTTATAAGATATTAAAAAGCAAAAGTTAAATAATAACCAAGTTTACAAGTACCACATTAGATAACGAGGAGAACATTTACATGTGCAACATATATAAAAGTTAAGAGGTAAGATATCTATCTTGTCTTATTAATTTCTTAATTCTTAATCTTTGATGTAGATATTTACAACTTAACATTGGATATTTATTACTTCAGTAAATGTTGTCAGTTGAGTTAAAAATTTAAAATAAAAAACCAACCTAAACCAATAAATCATTAGTTATTGTCAGTTAAAAATTAGATTAAATCAATCGGTTTGATCAGTTGAATTGAGAATTGGGCAAATTAATAATTGGTATAGATGACCACTCAATTTAATTTTTTTTTATTACTGCTATAATGTTATTTGATTTATTAAATAATTGGTCTAGATGTACCAAAAAATAATGTTAAATTTTTATTTAAGTCTCATTGTTTTTAAATCCGCTCTATCATATTAATTTTTATTCCATGAGCGTCGTACTGATCGGATCGCTATTGAGTAAAAACCAGTAAAATTGTTGGTGACCCGTAATGGTGGCCCCTTTGGTTACTAAAACATTTACCGGTGCTCCACTGTCATCACTTTCTAACATTAATGAACTCTTCAAAGTTCGTTATTACCATATGAGAAAATAGGCTGATAATGTAAAATAGTTTTATATTTTGATCT
Organism: Spatholobus suberectus; assembly: GCA_004329165.1. Taxonomy (NCBI): domain Eukaryota; kingdom Viridiplantae; phylum Streptophyta; class Magnoliopsida; order Fabales; family Fabaceae; genus Spatholobus; species Spatholobus suberectus. Next base: position 6,638,171 of record CM014735.1, read on the forward strand.
AATCACAAATCACTTTTTATAATAAGTTTATTGACTTTTACATTAACTACTTTGAAAGTCATACTCATGGTAATTTTTAATTAGTTGACAGTGTAATTATTTATCAACTCCACTTTTACTATTGCTTTTTTTATCTTGATGATTTTATCTAACTTTTTTCATGATTTTATATTATTGTTTATTAAATGTATTATAAATCAAAATATATATTTAATTATTATCAATTGGATTATATGTGATTAATTTATGAACCAGTATTTATATTAATTCAATGATGAGTACAGTTTAAAAAACATTAGTTTTGCTGATAAAATTTTCACTGATTTTTAACACTCGACTTTATAGGGCTAAATGAACCAGTCATACGACTGACTGTAATATGTATTTATCATCTTGTACCCATCTTTCTCAAACTTTGTGATTAAGCGAAAGAATAACAAAAGACAAAAGTAACGAGTCTCAGAGACAGTTACACAGTACTATTTTGACTAAATTTTCAATTTCATTTCTAAAGTATTATTTTTTTTAATTAGTCCTTAAAATAAGAAAATTATATAAATTATTTTTTAAATATTAAAAATTATAATAATCCTCTGAAAAATTCATTAAATTGGTCTTCCAATATTAGTAAAAAATATCAACTCAAGGACTAAATTGATATATTCAATACTTAATGAACTACTTATATAATTTTATTATTTTGGAGACTATATAAGAGAGAAAGTGATATTTGAGAGATTAAATTGATGATTTATTCTATTGAAGAAGTTTAGTATTTTGAGTTTTATACACAGGAAAAATATTGAAAATATAACAAATATAATAAAGCTATTGTGATATGGGCGTGCTGAAAATTGCTTTTGATATGCAAATTTTCTTCGTAGTTTGTAGTTGATTTATCACATGCAATATGTTTAAAGTTCCAAATTAAAAATGTTCACGACTCTAATGACTAATGACAGCTCTTTATTGTGAGTATTGCAAGAACTGTATTCATCATCATAAATCATAATATGCGAGTGTTGTAAAGAAAGAAGAGACTTAACTATCTCGATAACCGGACCAATAAATTAAAAAAAAAAAACCCAAATTTTCTTACATTTGAGTATTCTAGAATGTAAAATGAGAAATGAAAAAAGTTGATTTTCACAAATAGATTAATTATATTAAGTTGCTTGCACTTCACAAATTTTAGTAATTTAGTGATTTTCACATTTATATTTCATAAGATTTTGCTGACTAGTAAATTTGACAAAGTAGATTAGATGCCGTACATTTTTTACATTGATAAAGACGTCGTTGGGCTTGGGATGGCCTAACCATGTGGCGCGAATTGAGGGGAAATGGGTGGGGAAATTGTTGGCTGTCAATTGTCATCTGTATTTTAACTGCTAATTATTCTTCTGACTTTGACACAGACAGCATTTCTCCCAGTATGCGTTTCGTACGGTTTGCTGTGAATTTGATGCCAAGGCTGAAATATTAAAAATAAAAACTTTTGTATCACGTTTGTTGTATTTTTTGTGACTTAATTTCTTAGACCAATGCTTTTAACAAGTTGGAAGCTATATTATCTCTTTTCTTCCTAATAACAAAGAAAGCCCAAAATATGGGAAAATAAACAAAAGTTTAAGGCCTTTTCATCTTCTTGCGTACACACGGTAAAATAAAATAAATGATAAGTTGGTTAAAAAGTAAAAAAAAAAATTAAAACTGAAGAGTTACTTTTTTGTTAACAATTGAAAATTGTGAAGTTAACTACTTCTTTTTTCGATAATTTGTGAAGTTAACTTATTGAATTAGAAATATTTGATAAAATTGATTATTGAACTAACTGATAAATTAAAATAACTAAAATAACATAAAAGGGTAAGTTCATATAATTTTTTTATTTTGTAGAAAAAATACCGGGAATAAAAATAAAAAAAAGAATAAATAAGTTATAAACTATAAAATTCAAAAGTGGTATGGAAAATCAAACAAATTTATAAAACTAGTAAAATAATCTTTCTTTTTTGTATTGTATCTTCTTTTGGAGATAATTATGTTCAAGACATTATCAAGCATTAAGTATAAACACTTTTTCTACTGAGATTTCAAGCATTAGTTCATTGCGTTATAAATAACTAACCTCTTTAGCTAGAGTCAACTCCCATTCATAACTTGTAAAATAACTAGTATTTTAGCCCATGTAATGCATAGAATAAATGTTTGTTTTATATAATTGTTATTTATAATAAGTGAATACTTTTGAATATATAAATTAATTATAATTAAAATTCATAATAAATAAATATTTTTGAATATATAAATTATATTTTAAATTTATGATAAATAATTTATATTATGATACAAAGTTATTTTTAACTATTGATGATTTCTTTTAAAATATATTAAAATTTAATTTAGAACTAAAAATAAAAAAGATAAATTAAAAAAGATACAATATTGAGAAAAAAATTTAAAAATACTCTCATAAAAAAAATCAACTACAAACATTCTTGATAAAAAATAATTTCTAAAAATATTTTCAAAATAGTTATTTTAATTTATATATATAGAAGAACTATTACCTAAGACAACTTATTAATTACACTCAATAAATAGGATGAGTATGAATGAATAACTCTGATCTAAGCCAATGGCGGGAAACATGTCATTGTCACGGTGAAAGCAACTGTACCTTCCAAATTAGTAGCATGAAATTTGAGAAATAACGGAGAACAGTGTTCCGGAAGTCATTGGTATTTACTAGGTATTAATTTAATGCAACATTGTGGCACTGAGCTACAGTATAGCGATGGACCCAGAGTCACCCAAGTGAAGTCTTAAGTCCTTGATTGAATTTTGGAAGTGATTATTAGTATTCCATTTTAATGATTACATATCACGTACGTTTCCATCAAGGACTTGCTTTACCGTCTAAGATACCATGTGCACTAATTGAATCCAGCAAGTTTTACACGACCAAACAACTTAACGGAAGGACATCAAAACAACTTTGATTAATTTCTACCATAAAGTAAGGGACAGAAAATTTAGATGTATCTAGAAGAACAGGAAACAATGCCCGCATTCTTGCTTGCAATCCTCAACCGCTTCACACGTTCTATAAACTCTCTGCGACAAAATAAAAGAAGAGAAAGAAAAAAAACAAAAAGTTAGAATTATTGTTAAAATGACCTATAATAGAATGTAGAAAATTGGCAAGTCAAATGGGACCTACTTCCATGGTACATCACCGACAGCCCTCCAATTATCTTGTCTGTCCTTGTAGAACAATGAGTACTCTGATCCCGATTGGAACAATCGTAATCCAGAAACAGAATGGCTTCCTGAATGGTACAATCAGTTAAAAACATGTTACTAGTTAAATAAAATTATACTAAAAATTAAAAATATCTTGGAAGTGCATTATTGACTCTGCCTAGTTACCAAACATGTCTTCTAATTGGAGTGCTAGACTTGAGTATCCACCGTGATCAAGCACACAAATTTTCCTTCCAATGGTAACCCCATCCATGTTAACCTTCACATAAGCCCGTCTCTCATTGCTCTGGACCCCCTCTATCTCTTCTTCAAAATTTTCGTGGACAGATCTAGAATGCATTGTGTTTGAATTCTTGAGATTGAGATTAGAGTGAGGCCAGTCCATAAGGTCATCATCATACACTGAATCCAAACATATTTCATTAGACTATATATGAGGACAGCTAGAGAGAGAGAGAGAAATTAAATGAATTCATACGGTTAATGTTACAACTTGAACGTTAACTATTAGTTCATTTCATGCTAACAATGTTAGTAATATAACTCAGTCTCAGGTGAATCATCAACATACAAAATTGATTACACATGACAGAACCGAATTGAATTATGAATTTTTTGTAGAGTTTAATTTGTATGCAATGTTAGTTTAAACAATTTATCTATGTTATGAAAACCGGACCGGACCGGCCGGTTCAACCGAAAAACCGGTGAACCAGTCCTGTGTCCGGTCCAATTAAACCACAAAACCGGCTGGGTAAAAAACCGGTCTATGAACCGGTGAACCGGTCAAAAACCGGTAAAACCGGTCAAAACCGGTCAAAAACCGGTGAAAAACCGGTTTGCAGCGGTTCAATAAAAAAGTCTAATAAAATATTATTTTAATATTTTTTCTTTAAAGAAATAAAAATCAACCTAAAATATTTGTCATTTTCTTTTTTATTCTAAATATAAACTTGTTTTTATTAATAAATATTGATGTGTATTATTAAAACTTAGATTTTAAGTATTATGACATTTTTAATTTGAACTTTTTTAGGTATTGTATATGTTAAGAACCTATAAAATTATATTTTATTTTTAGTTTTTAATATTATAAAGTTGTGATATTATATTTTTTTAATTTTTTATGTATTATTTAATTATTATTATTATTATTTTATTAATACCGGTTCAACCACGGTTCAACCCCGGTTAAACCATTGAACCTTGAATCAGTGTCTTGACCGGTTCAATGACCGGTCCGGTTTTAAAAACATTGCAATTTATACACTATCAACCAATTAGAAATTATATTATATATGAATTTTAAGATAGTTATTATAAAAGTCAACAAAATTATCATATATGACATTTTTTTATTAGTTAACGGTGTAAAAATCCTTTATACCATTGCTGCATATACTATTTATTCTTTTTTATAATTCAAAAACATTTGACTATATGGTGTATGGAAGATTTGAAGAGATGAAGAATTAAAAGAATGAAGGAGAGGGTGAACCCATACAGTTGCCAGAAGAATGGTAAGCTTCATGTTGAACAGTTCCGAGACTAAGACCCAGATCAATTATGCCATCATCCTGTTTGTCTTGGTAGAAAACTGAGTGCAAAGTTGAAGAGTTCAAAAGAAAGCTTGATGTGTTTGAATCCATTGGGAACTGCTGGTACTGGACTTAACTACTCAACGTAGGTATTGTTGGTCAAGGTCTAGTGAAATGCATTTGTAGACTTACCTATTTATAGTGATAATTTTGAGTATCCAAATGAGACATGCGGGAGCACATGGAAGACAAGGAAGCGTCCTCCATTATCAATCATTAAATGCACAAAGCTTATCTTCTGTTACTGTCAACATGGAACACAAGGTAAAAACAAAACACCCCAAGAACAAAGGATGGCCAAATTGATCCTAACAGAAGTTATTCTGGATTCTGCTCCCTGACATTGCTACAAATGCTCAGACTCTTTTTATGACAATATTCCATGGTGATAGTAACCCGAGGACAGCAAATGGAAAATACTAATGAATATTAAGCTGGCTCATACCAACAAATAAATTCATTTAGAGTACAAATGGTAGGCTAATTATCGTGAGTTCGGTCTTGGTAATCTACTAGCAGCATCTATAGTGTAATAGTGTAATAGAGGCAGAGATGGCGTGTCTAATTTTAGAAATATTATTATAATAGTTCATAATCTTGAACCTACAGTGTATCCTTTTTGTTGTTCATAGGTTAAATGCATAACGAATACTAATATTTGCACAACTCATTTCTGTGCATCATTTTACGCATCGCTCCAATTCTTGCATAGGGGATCTACATGTGTTCAGGTCATGCAAAGAAACCAATCATTATACAATACTTTGATGTCAAAAAGTGATGTAATTATGTAAATGAAGAAGCATGTGCAAAAATAATTTCAATATATTATACATGTCCAAATAAGCAACACTTTTAAATATTAGCATTTTATGTCAGAAGAAATTCCATGCCCATTTGCATAGATGAATGAAATACTTGAATCCAATATATGCTTACAGGATTCATTAACTTGCATATAAGTGTAAGTTTTTATCTAAAAAAAGGATATATAAGTGAACTTGATCATTACCGTTTAGGGCTTGAATTTTTAAAATTTTACAATTTAGTCCTTGGCCTTATCTAAGCAACGTGGCGATTTAGGCATAAAGCTCACATTTGAATATTTGTTGAGTTATCCAAATATGACAGGACTACCACTTTTCAAGGGAACAAAGATCTGGTCAGATCACAACATCCCATGCTAGTATGCTTCGGCAGGAAATGTCTTTTCTTGTTCTTCTTTTTTATGGGTTACAAATAGAGAGAACAGATGTAAGGTTTACTTGTGGTATTGAATTAAAATAGGTTAACTTTAATATTGATCTCAACAAGCCGCATAGATTAGAACTATAGAAAACGAGTTTCTGTATGTCTCCGGGTAAGATACTAACATTCCTGGATCAACTATATTAATGGAGGCATATGGTATCTGATATTTAAATACTGATAAGTAACAAAGATACCTCTGTATTTTAAATGCACACTATGATTCAAAATTTGCTCTTGGCAGGCTTAATTATTAGCAAAAGAACATTTGACACATCAACTTCTTGACTACTAACCTCCCGCTATAACGATTGTTTTAAGTAAAACCAAGGGTTAATTTTGATAATTCTTGGAATGTCAAGATCAAAAATAGAGGCTTGGAATTATTGGGAGGGTCAAGTGTGAAAAAGAAGTAATCATTAGATGAAAATGGAGAAGTAGAATAACATATAAGTAATAAGGACCCATAAACTTGATGCATTAAGATTTTAAATTGATGTAGTGTCTATTTAAATTATTTGGTTCATACTTGATCCGTTATTGAAGATTTATTGATTGCAGTGTAACTAAGTGTCTAGTATTGAAGTACAATAAATTTGATGTGTTGAAGAGCTCATCATCTTCTCACTCTCAACCTATTGATCTAGCCATCATTACTTTTCTTATGAGACTTGATTCCTGCATTAAAAATATGAAATTTTAATGTAAGATTTATAAGGCCATGGACTTCTTTAACTACACCAACTGATTTTTGTAATGTGATTCCCAAGATTCTTATGATAATAATAAGAAACTCTCCCAAGGTTCTCCCAAACTCTTATAATTTAAGAGCTTCTTACCATGTTTCTCATGTTATAATTTAAGCTATGATAATAATTTCGTCTCTATCTAAACAAAAAAAAAATGTAAAAAGTTAAAATATAAGACACTCACATTTTGATATGAAAGTAGTCACATAATGCGTATTGATATTCAATGGGGAGGGATGTTCAAAATTGAACCAAATCGATAACTAAAAATGTATTTTTATTTCAATTTGGTTTGATTTTTGATTCCTATCAATAAAATCAAAACTTAAGTGATTAGTTTCACTACATCGAGGTAATGTTTGCTTTGGCACTAGTGTAAGCCTCACAATTTTATCCTTAAAAAGCATATTAGAGAGTTAAGGAAAAATGATATTTATAAATTATCCTTAGTCTCGACTTCTAAGTAAAGTGGGACTAGAGGGGTACTATTTTGGTACACAAAACAATGTCCAAAAATGATTTATAAACACTCTCTTCTCTTAACTTACTACGGTGTCTTTTAAGGATAAAATCATAAGACCCACACGAGCACCAAAGCATAAGTTAGAACATTTTGTATTATATCAATTTATTTTATTAATTATCAAATTGAAAATAAATTTAAAGTCATAAAAAATACAAAATTTAAAAAATTGAATAATCAATCCAAAGTTGAATCTAATGTAGTTCAGATTTAATATTACATTTAAATCAAATTAAAACACCTTTAATATCCTAAATGGATATGATACAAATACGTCACAAATTTTGAAGTATCTGTGCATCATAGATGTTCAGGAACTCGGACCGGAGGAGCCTTATCAAGCACACACACCACTTTGTGAAACACATTTAAGAAACTCAGGCAGGTTATAGTCATAATAAACAGTATCGTGTAAGAAATTCTGTACATATATTTTTACAGCAATTAAGAGGCAATGCTGCAAAAAAATTACAGGCTCCCTCATAATTCCTATTTCTATATCCTCGATCGTATTTCAGAGTCCTACCTTTTGCTGCTATGGTTAGGAAACAAAAATGCGGAACCCCCTTACACCAATGCACAAAAGGTCTGATCAATTCTTTCAACTTTTCTTCATTATTTAATGTACCTAGTAAAATAACCAAACAAATAATCGTGTCTGTACCATCAACCCCCACATAGGCGAGTGCTACGTAAGCTCTAACGGGGTTTACAAAAGGCAATAAGAGAAAGGCATCTCACACCTGTTTGGAATGTAGTTATCAAGCATGATCCAAGAATAATGTATTTGTTGAAAATTGATGGTGTACATCACTTGTCGTGACAACTAAGAAATTCAATAATACAGGGATACACCTGCTCCACTGCCTGTGCTCAAAATAAGCATAGAAAAGACATCACAAAGAAAGTAGGCATAAAAAAATAGAGACCAATTATTTATGTCAAACAAATTCTTGATACGAAAGAAACAAGCAATGCTTAAATAAGACAATTAAAAATGGACGAAAAATAAATAATGAAGCAAAAGGGAAAAAAAAAAAAAAAAACAGGTAAGAGTAGATGAACTGGAGGAGAAAGGTGTGAATAGAACAGAAAGCTGTGAGAATTCGTGTGTGGGACAACCAATATTCTTTCATTCTTAACAATTTTTGAATCTAAAATAACATTAACAACCACCACCAAAGGAATAAGTTCATACCAGCCTTCCTCCAACCAAATCATAATGAGCATAATGTGGGCCTCCAGGTTCTCCAAAAACTTTATAGCTAACCAGGTGCTCAGGAATTAGCTTAACGGTTTCTGCTCATAAAATACCCATAAGAATATTCACTTCTTGAAACAACACATCAGGCAAATGGAACATCTACACCTATGATCGAAAAATACCTTCCACAGCTTCGGGTGGGCAAATCAGATCCTGGTCTCCAGCAATAGCTAAGATAGGGGTATTGCTTTTGTGTAGATGGTCTTTGTAAAAAAAGGTCCCATTCCTGTTACATAAACCACGCTCTCGAAATGCCGTAGTGAGCTGCAAGACAAGTTTTGCGGGTATGGTGCCTACCAGTTGTAATTGTATCATGTGAAGGTTAGATATTAGTATTGATTAGTCAATGTATAAATTGCTTAACTAAAGAATAAAAAAATGTGCACTGCACTGCCTATACCAATGTTATTCCAGACTAAACAAGTTCTAACCCCAAATATCCTACTCGTTGGTCGTAGTAAAAGTAACAATATCTAGAAAGTACATCTAGAAGGATTACGATATTCGTACCACTTAAATTTTATAAAATCAAATCATCACTTCTTGTTCATTATATCACTTCTTAATAGTTTAATATCATACTCTCTTATCTATGTTTTCAAGGTCCATTGTCCAAGTGCAAGCAGAGGAATTATTTTGCCTTTTCATCATCGTATTCATCTTAACATGCTTAAATGAAATTATACCATTAATTCTGATTCATCTGAATATCCTCTCTCAAGATTCTGTAAAATAATAATGTATTACACACAATTTCTTAATATCTCTAAAATGGAGCCACTGGGATAGTTATAACTACTGAAATAAGCATTAAAAAGAAGGGCATGTTGAACATAGGTTCTGGAACTTCTGGTTAGAGTCCAAAACAAGAAGTATGTGAACCCATCTGTTAAGTCCAAAAAGAATGTATTCCACAAGAATTGACACTTATGATACACATTAGAAGAATGGATAGCTCTTTCACACTTTCTTTAGAGAATACAAAAGGCCACGGAATAATTCAATTTTTGCATGATAGTATTAATACAATGATCAAGCTATTGACTCCACCATCCTTTAAAATATCAACTGCGCTTTAGAAATGAATTGAATTTCAATAATTACTGAAGAAAAGAATCCATAGTTTGCAATTTAATGACAGAGTTTGTCAAATGACAACCCAGATATTGACTTATCGCAACTGGTTCCAAAATGAAGTTTACTATCTAAAGGGCATTGCCCAGCATTCCAAACAAAGAAACTATATCCCATGCTATGTCACAAAAAAGACTATGCACAAGCCCATTTCACTGCGTGCCAAAATTCAAAAGAATTGGGATAAGAATCAAACTCCTAACCACTTGCTCAAAGCTGCTCTGATACCATGTTCACAACCAATCCTCCTAAAAGCTTAAGCTATTAGGTGTAGGCACATGAATAATTTTAGATTTCTAATGGATAGAAATACTTACAGAAGTTATTCAAAACAAGTCTTTTTAATAAATCTGGATCCATCATGTCCTCGGCTGAAATCAAAGTATTTAACCATGAGAATACATATGGTGGACGAGATGAAAGAGGATAAGCTGCTGCCAATATTGCCCCTAAAGGAACAACAGGGACATTCAGAGCCTGTGCAGGATCTGCCTGTTCAACAAGTGACTAAATTTAGCACCTTTACAGATATTATGGCAAGTTAATCACTAAATCTATGTAGGAAGTAATCAGAAACAACTAGACCTTCCACTTACTAGGGGTAAGAGTAACTTCAGAGTTGATTTGGATGATGTGTAGTCCAGAGATGATGCCAGTGTAACTACAGCAGCCAATCTGGGTTCTTTACCTTTAAAACCTTACATTAAATTAAAACAAATATTTAAGTAAATAACTTACATATTTATTTTATACATGTCCAAGCAGATAAAAATACATATGTGTCGGTATATGTAAAGAGGTGATATTCTACTCGCAGTCCTAGATTTACACTTCTATGCTTACTAGTAACATGTGCTATGTATTGACAATTTTATTAAGAAACTGCCACCAAAGTTACAAACCAAAATAACGTGTTATGACCAAATACAAGGGTAGAAGTTATTTGGGAGTAACATCATTCTATGTAAGAATTATCCATCAACCAGTAGCTATAATACAGATTGAATCCTACTTTCATCTAAAAAAAAAAAAAAATCATAAATTCCTTTGTTCGACTTTTTCGCCATCTCTTATTCAGAAGACTAATCATGCATAAAGCCTTTAGAAAATGTATGTAATCTATCATTACACTTGATCATATGTCCAATCAATATAAGGATGAAATTTCAGAAAGATCTAAGTTTGATCCTGTTGTGATTCATCAAGATTTGTAGTTGCTTCTGTTTCAGACAAGTTAATAGTCAATCAGGAATGTTCAAGTTGGGTTCAATAATTGATATGGATTATTGTCAGTGACTCAATCAAAACTGAAAAAATAGAATGTAGACTAATGATTTTCATAGACAAAGTTGTTGCATAGCATTTTCCTCCCAAAGTAAATATTGACTGAAGACTGATTCGAAGTCTTGATATCTAAGACTAACAGTATATTTGGTGAATCCAACACCAGAACAGAAACAATCTACCTTTGATAGATGAACATCATTATAATATCAGCCCACTACAGGAACTAATCCAAATATTATACCCCGCCTCCCCCCAAAAATTAAAGAATGATTCGACATTATAGTTTAGACCATAATGAATGCCATAGTACACAAGATAAGAATATAATAAAAAATAAAGGCAAAATAGTTAATGGTCCATCGATACTACCGAAAGCTGAAAACTTACCAAATCGTGACAGCATGGAGTAAAGTAAGATACCACCCATCGAGTGTCCAATTGCAAGCAATTTTCCATCTTTAGGCATGCTTTGTTTCATTATGTATTCTATCTGTATAGGTAAAGACAAAAAGTCATACAAGGGATATGCAGCCAAAGAAAGTTTCATGTAAATAAAAGAAAAAAAAAGAAGGTATTTCTAATGATATAATTGTTGATTACTGTCAATAAAATTAACAAGAGTGATTGATTTATAGCTTTCCAACACAATAAGGTGTCACCTCACCGCTGCAGGAACATCTTCTTCCAAGTAATGATCGAAGTCCCAATCATACTTCACTATCAAGTCAAGTTGCTTTTGAAAATCTTCTATTGTGGAAGTAAAGCGAGCTTGTAGATCAAATAATGGAGGAGAAACAGATAGCTGACCTTCCTCGATAATATTTACTAGTTTTTGACTCAGATCAGTTATTTGACTAGTAATACCAGAGTTTTGCCTTGTTTCAAACAGAGTTGAAAGCTTTCCCCTTACCTCATTGAATTGTTCATATAATGGAGAATCCACTAAAAGTTTTGAAATCTGATCTAGAAAATTGGCAAACATGACCTTTGATTGACTTTCACTAAGAAACCCAGAGACTCTTTCGGACAAAAACATAAAAGTCTCAGTCAATCTTGCCACCAACTTCGATTCATCCCAAACAGTAGCTAACCTAGTTAGGTCTCCTTTGATTGCCACATTCTCTGTTTCTACTCCATTTGGGGCAGAAATCTCAGGTTCAGACACTGCACAAGAGATGTTATTCAGTTCTTTGTTCGAAGCCACAGCTCCATTGGTTGTACTTTCTGAAGCAGCTTCCATCTTCTGAGACATTGCATTGGCAGACTGTTCAATATCTTTGGAATTTGAACCCTGAAGACTCAACCCAGCTCCTCGTACTTCAAGAATCCAAGTTTCAAATCCCTGACCAGACATGTAACGTGCAAATGATGACTGCAGTACATACCATGTGTTAGTGGGAAGCCTGACACATAGAATCAGAAAAGAAAATACTACTAACCGGCTATAATTAGGCAGACAGCTTTCATTAATTATTCAAACACAGGTTGATCACATATAATAATACAGAGGAATGAAACTTAAACCAGAATAATATGGAGGAAAGCATAATATAGAATCAAAAGATGTAGCTTTGGTGCATTCTTTAAGGGAAGAGGCATTCAGAATTTTGCAATCAAAGCATCAAACTGCAATTTAAAATAGTACATTAGTGTCAAAACTCAAAAGCTTTTGGTTCCGATGTTCATAAACATTGCTATCATGCTTTAAGACCTTATATTCAAAATGCTAAAGAAAAATATTAGGGTACAAAAAACGAGGATAATAAAAGATGGGTGGTCACCTATACAAGAATAAAAGGATAGCGATTAAGCGTCGATACTTGCATTAGTTTCACGTATGCCTATCAAATACATATCCAATATACTCTTGTATACTTCACTAATACGAATTTGTGAAGTATCCAATCTTTTTTTTTTTGTTTTTTGGAAAAAAGAATTTATGAAAATCTTATACAGCCAGATACGTATAAGGAAGAAGCATAGTCACTTGATGGACTGGAAATGAAGGCTATCTTCTTTATTGATGATGCTCTGGGAGGGAAAGAGATAGGTACTATTGTTTGTAGACAATGGGCCATGATTTATGATGTCAATGATTTATAATTTCTATTTTGATTTTAGTATTGTCCAATTATCCTCTTAATTTAGATTTGTGGAATTGCAATTATATATTTAATATGTTTTATGAATATTTATACATATGCATATATGTATCCTGCACATATTGTATCCTATATATTTAACAATGGTCGTGTCACAGCAAGGAATCCAATATACTATGCAAACATATTGCATAAAATAAGACATACCAATAATTCAGGGAACGGGGATGATATTAAATTGAAAACCGTACCAGTGAAGCTTGTGTTGAATAATCATCTAATTGCCCCACTATATTCCATTACAAGTTTACCAGCACAAGCAATTCATATTCCAACGATGATAAAAGAAATTAAAAACACAAGTACCAACAACAAATTCCGAGATACGAAAAATGAAAATGAAAGAAAACAGACAGAGCATAGGACAGGAAAGCTTACAAGGCAAACTGAACACAGAACAGAAACACACAATTTCACAATTACGATGGACGGATCCAAAAAAAACTCCGGATACAAACAAAATTACAAGGAAAAAAAAAAGTTGAATACCTCAGGGGAAAGGTCGTATCCAATGGCGTTAGTCCCTACTCCTGACAAGAGCAAGAGAGGATGATTCCTCGGAGGTGCCTATGAAACAAACATTGTATTCTAAGAAAACGTAACAAATTTATAGAGAGAATCGAAATAGGTGCGATTTGAATGAAGAAATAAAACTAACGAGAGGCGAAGGGTTGTAGCGCCAGAGGGCGAGCTTCCAATCGGAATTGGAGAGGGAGACATAGTGGAGTTCGTCGGCGGTGCAAATGGAGGGCTTGTCGGAGACGGCGGTGGAGAAAGCCCTCAGGCGGAATGGTGCGGTGACGCGTGGGAGGGCGCAGAAGGTGGAAGAACCTTTGCAGAGAGCAGAGAGTATGTCGGATTGGAAGGACATGGACATGGACATAGACATAGGTGCCATTTTGGGTAACATAACGCTTTGCTTCTATCTCATTACTTTTCTTTATGGGGTAATCGGTTTCCTAGTTCTTACTCGTGTTTCTCGTTTCTGTCTAACGTTTTCAATCGGTTGTCTCAGTCAAATTTGTCATGGCGGTTGACGCTTTTGGCAAAAGGTTGAATATGTTTTTGATTCTTCAAAATATGAGAATTAATTTTAGCGTTTTGAAAAAAATTTCTTTAAATAAAATTTCTCAAATATTATAAATATTTTAATTAGATCTTTGTATTAAATTTTGTTTAATTTTTCTATTAAACGATGGTCATATTAGTATCACAGTCACCATTAATTTGTTAATGTGACTGTTCATATCAACTGTTATGTTAAGGTCAGATTAATAACATATTTTTTGAATAAAATTATTACATGTTTAATCTTAAATCACAGACTTTTTTAACCATAAAGTAAAAGGAATTACAAAATTTTTTATTAAAAATTATTATTGGATAGTTTAGATTATAAAATACTTTACTTGAAAGCTAATATAGTTATCATTTAACAGAAAAATTAAACAGAGTTTAACACGGGGATTTAATTAGAGTATTTTTAATATTTGAGGGACTTTATTCAAGGAAAAAAAAATTGAGGACTAAAACTAATTTTGTCATATTTTTGAAAGACCAAAAACATATTTAACTTTATCCAAAATTATGGCATCTACCTTGGAAATTTGGAATTGGGTCGACCACATAAAGAAATCCATTTGAAAGGTAAATTAGTTTTTTCTTTCCTTGATATACTCTAACTATTTAATGCAATTGAATCTTTAGAACTCAAATTCAATATCACTTGAATTCATATTTCTTTTCATTTTATTTTTTTCTCTATATTTCATTTTTCACTTCTACTCTTGAAAAATTAAGGATGAAAGTTTTTTTTTTTATAGACAAATTTAGGGAGAAGAGATGACACCTTAGTTTAAGACAGGAAAAGCTTTCGGACTCAAAGAGCACTTTCAGAAGTACTTACATTTATCTCACCCCAAGAAGATGAATGAGGCTCAAACCTGCAACATATTAGGACAAGACCAACCCCTTAAGTTTTTTTTTTTTTTTTTTACATGTTGTCAGATTTTACCATAAATATTTGAAGACACAATTTTTTTATCAAATCTTTTATGATTAAGCACGTGCATCAATTGGTATAAGGTTGTTCCATCTTAATTAGTCTTCTCGAGTTCGAGTCATGTGTATGTAGTTAGAGGTGTTCAAAACCAAACCAAACCATTTTAAACTGCTAAACCAATCCAAAAAATGAAAATCAATCAAAACAAAAACTGAAAAAATCACATTTTTATTGCGGTTTGGTCTGGTTTTCGGCTCTTAATATGAAAACCAAACCAAACCACACATTATATTTACATTGATTTTTCTTTTATTCTCCTATATAAAATCTCATAATCCAAAATTATGACATTTTGATAGTACATGACTAATTGCGTATGAATGATTTGTAATGTACTTCTGAGTATAAAAGATTCAAAATATAATAATTACTACCATGTGTAATTTTTTGTTATTAAAATTTTCATTATTCAAATATAATGATTATGTAAGTGTCAATTTCAAGGCTTAATCATGACTCAATTAGTTATTAAATTTTTCATTATGTCAATCTTTTTGTTAGTTGTTAAATTAAAAATAATTTTGAAAATTATAATTTTAAAAAAACTAAACCAATCTAAACAAAACCGCAAAAGATTGATTTGGTTTAGTTCAGATTTAATATTGTACTCAAACCGAACAAAACTGAATCGCATATTATTTTTATGTTTGGTTCAGATATTTTTTGTTCAAAAACTAAACCAAACTGCATCAGGAAAGGGAAAGTTTTGCCCATAGTAATCTTCCCTAGCTTGAACAAAATTATCTCCTATAACCGTACATGATACACGTGGTCTCTTAAAAAAAAACTTTTATGATCATTATTTTATTTCATTTTGGATCAAAGTCAGGGACAATGTTGAGGAGCCGAGGCAGGAAAGGAAAAACTCGTCGCCCTACCATGCCTATCTGCAAATATATATATACGTGTGTGTGTGTGTGTGAGAGAGAGAGAGAGAGAGAGAGAAGTTAAAAGAAGAGACAGAATAAAGATTAAACTCTTATAAAAAAAAAAAGAATAAAGATTAAACTAAAAATGAAAAAAAAAAAAGTAAAAACAGTTATAATATGTAGATAAAGGGTAAAATAAAAGAAAAGTGGAAATCAAAATGGAATATTACCTTTATTATTGTTATAGATTATATATTATTCAATAGGCATTTTTTTTCTTTCTAGATCATTCACATTTCAATACTCTATCATCAAACTTTCTAACTAGGCCTTTATTTTTTTCGTCAAAATAGCATATCAAAGGGGGCCTGCTATTTCTACCCCAATTTTCATTCTTTTCACTTCTACTTTTGTTTGTACTTTTTTTCCCAAAAATACCCCATGATGAAAATGTGTTTTTGTTGTGTATTGTACAAAATGGAAACTCGTTTCTGTTATGAACAAAGAGCACACCCCTTACTCAACGGAAACATGTTTTCGTTGTATATTTAAAAATTAATTATTTATATTTTTAAATTCATTTGTTTTTTTTAGGCACGGCTTTTAAAGGTTCACTAACGCGTGAGCAGGGCATGCATTTGAATCGGTGCAATCTGGACCCTTGATTTATTGTGTGCAATCTCGACCGTTTCTTTTTTTGATGCATAAGACAAAACTTTTAATGATTCTCTGACGCAAGAACAAGGCACATATTTAAATTAGTGCGATTTGAACCCTTGATTTAGTTGGTGCATTCTCAACTGTTTCTTTTTCTGACACATAGGACATCGCTTTTAATGATTCTCTGACGCATGAACATGGCACATCTTTGAATTGGTGCAATTTGCCTTGATTTAATCGGTGCAATCTCGACCGTTTCTTTTTCAGATGCAAAGGACAAAGCTTTTAACAATTCTCTAACGTGTGAATAGTATTTGCATTATAAAATAAATGTGTGCTCTGAAGCACTTGACATTGCCTTTCTTCACAGCCATCTTCATTCTATATTGTTTTTTCTCCTTTGAATATGGACAGATTCCTTGCTGTGGTGTATTACAATAGTCACATGACAACAACGTCTAAAGGAGTCTTGTTTCAATGTCCACATGGTCTAAAATTTCTTAGGGTCATTGAGGACATGATGGTTGTTGCTCTGAGGAAAAAAAAATAACAATGCGATCGGAAAGTAGCAGAAAAATACTTAATATTCATTATCATCAACCTATATCTTTAGGGAATGGCTGTATTCATTACGGGTCTATGGACATTAAACATGACAAGGGTGTGGCAAGGATGTTGTCCATCTTTGCACAATTTCCTATACTTGCATCGACTGAGTTATACACTATGTTAGGTAGATCTCCTAAAGAGATCCTAACCTGTTTGCGTCAACCATGAACCGTTGAAAAGATAATCGAGTGCTTGTGTCAAACAGAGGCGTCAACTAGCTCCAACAACCAATCAACCATTAGTTTGAGCGAACTATGATGATACACTTTGTTTACTGTTATTTCATTTGTATTAAATCTATGTAGAAGTGCTTTTATTTTATCGAATAATATTATTCACGTTGCATTTGTTTGTTTTTATTATATATTGCATGTTATAAACATAATAGTGATACCAACAACGCAATAAGTATAACATATATAAAATACAAAACGTCTATAAATTCTAAAAATATATACAATAAGATTTGTACATATGATATAAAATACTAAAAAAAAGATCCAACGATAAAAAACAAAAAAAAATTATCAGATGTGGTCGTCCTTCTCCACCTCTTCCTTTAATAGGTGCACCTGAATGTCATGCCTTCCTGTGTAATGACCAATTTCTACTGCAGGATGCTATTAGCGTTGGTGCCCTCAGGTGCAGTATGTGCTCCATGTTGTGAGCAACGATCTCCCATTTTGCCTACAAAAAAAGAATGCAAACTTTTCTTAAAAAAGGTTTCATTGTCATTGAAAAAACACATTATAAAGATATGAATACTTACCTCGCATGAATGAATGTCGCTAGACGAAAACTCCATCACAGGCTAATCATGCCCAAGCTACAGCACAAGAACTCACAAAAGGCCTCGTGAAAGATCTCCCTCCACTAGAGGAATCAGATATGGATGAAAAACATGGTGGAACCACTCCAGGTAATCATTGATGCAAGTCCATAGAGCATGGTGCAACACAGCTACTCCTCTATCCACCATATGCCCCTCCTAACCCTCCCAGTCAACAAACTGGTTGGTATGAGACTGATACTCAGCAGGCGAAGGGGCGAAGGACCCTCTGTGTAACACTTTCACTTTTACTTACTAACCTATTTTTCTAATTATTCTATAATTATCTATGGAGAACTAGATGGGAAACTCAAGGGTTTGATCCTCATGGCTACATTTGTATTAGTAGTAGTTAGTTTAGATTTTTAATTTTTTTCGAACCAAAACCGAAGAGGGGGAAAATGACTATTTTGCCCTTAGAAGGATTGATAATTAAGAAAATAGATAAATAGTTAAAAATGTCTAAAAAATATTTTTAAGTCATTTATGTATTTAGAATAATTAATAATAATTTTAAAAAAATAAAAATTTATTGAGACGATTTTTGTAAAATGGCCGATATACCTCTAAATGACTATAAGAGTCAATCAAAGACTTTTTGACCTCAAAATATTTTGAAAAAATTATATTCACTATATTTTAATTATAGAAATTTTATTTTGAGGGAAAATTTTTGAAAAAACAAAAAATATAATTATTTGATAAAAACATGATTTATTAGCTTAATAAATGTCCTTTTTAGTGAAAAATTCATTATATATATATATATGAGAAAAATCTGAAAAAAATATTTTAGACTAACAACATATATGTGAAAGCATGGTGTGGTCAAATTTGTTTAAAACTAACACAAATATTTAGCCAATTATTTACTATAAACTATTATTTTATTACCTTTTACCGTTACATACACATGTTAAATTAAAAGTCAATAATTTCAGCTCTTATTTTCTTCCCTATGGTTCCATTTTCAAGTCTGTTTTGAATTGGTGGTTGAGGGAGTAAATTTTTAATTATTTTTAATGGGTTTTATGTAAAAAAAAAAATCAAAACTATACTAATTTTTCTCCTATAAATACCCCTCATACTACACTTCAATTCTCACACTTTTTATCAAATTTTTAGACCCCATTCTCTGGACTCTTTGTTGGAAGTCCCATCTCCTCTCCCTCTCCAAGCCATAAATTTTTTTCCCTCCATTAAAGCATCTCCAACCATAGGTATAGTTCTAATACCTTAATACTTCCTTTCCTCTTCCATATTTCACCAACAAGCTATTTATTTGAGGTAAAGAAGGAGTGAGGTTTTAGCTTCTAATATGTTTTCTTAATGGGTTTAATGGTTGGGTTCCCCCTTAAACCCATACTATATGTCTACTCTTAATATTATTATTATTATTACTATATATATATATATATATATATATATTTAATTGCTTTTATGTAGAAGGTTTTGGAGTGAATTTTTTTCCAAAAATCCTCAACTTTTTACTTTTCATTTAATTGCCTTTATGTAAATGGTTTTGGAGTGATTTTTTCCCCAAAACCCTTAGCTTTTTACATTCCATTGTCATTTATATTTATACTATTTATCTTATTGTCCATTTTAATTTCTTATCATTTATATTTTTGCCATTGAAGTTATTGCTATTTACTTTTTGTTCACTTAACTCTTGTTATTTATTTTATTGTTCCATTGTTATTTATTTTTTATGTTGCTTTTATTTTGTCGATACTTCATTAGAATTTATTATC
The DNA here is from genome assembly GCA_004329165.1 of Spatholobus suberectus. Taxonomy (NCBI): domain Eukaryota; kingdom Viridiplantae; phylum Streptophyta; class Magnoliopsida; order Fabales; family Fabaceae; genus Spatholobus; species Spatholobus suberectus. Next base: position 6,658,189 of record CM014735.1, read on the forward strand.
CTATTATGTTAAATAATCATCAAATTTATTTTTATACAAGTTAATTAATTTAAATCAAGTTTATGGTCTTGAATCACTTGAAATGGAAATTTTTATAACCTATCTCTCTAATTATGGGCTCTCGGTTTTTTTAATACATAAAATGAAGCTAAACTTTTTTTTTGACAACTAACCAACTAGTATAAACAAAGTGGTTAAGAATAAAATAATTTATAAAATTGAATTTTTCTAGACAACAAAAATAAACGGAGTTGATTAAGAAATAATGGTAAGTTATCAAATAAATTTTTAAGACAACTTAGCAAGTATTTTAAACTCTTGTATTCAAAAGAATTTAGAAAGAGGAAACAAACAAAAATTAACTTGAAATGAAAACATTAGAATAAGGATTAAATTTCTACAAAAGTTGAAAATTTGATTTTATTGAAATGTCCAAAATTTCAAAGTGAGAAAATGAAAAAAAAAATTGGATGTTTTATATAAAAGGTTTGCGGCACCTTTTAAATAGATTAAGCAAAATGAATTCTTTTATTAATTTAAGAATTTTGACAATTACTTAATTTGGTTCAACCTAGTAAAAATGAATCTAAGAATTAGTAAAAAAAATTAAAAGAAAATTTTTCACTTTAACTTTTATGAAACTAATTTAAGAAACAAAGTTTCGAGCTAATTGAATTAAATGGGCTTCTAGCCAAACTAGTGAGAGTTTTTAGAAATAAAAGTTTTCTTGTATAAATTAAGTGGTCTTAACATCTAATCTTTTGTTAACTTATGGCTAAGAAATGAAAATTTTGTTTAACTAAGCCTTTTTAGTAAATGCTTTTGTTAATAAAATAAAATGCCTACACTTGTAAATAAAACAACGTTTTAATTAACAATTCTTTCAAACTTTAATAATTAAATTTTTTCCATATTTATGGATTAAAAGCCTTTCCTTTAAAATAGTCTAATTTAAAAAAATTAGAAAAGAAGAAGGATAAATCAAAGAAATTAAATTGAAAACTTATTTTTAAAATTATGTATGTGTGAAAATAAATTTTTGTATGCAACTTTAAGTGTTGACATTTTCTTGCTATATTTCCTAGTTGAATTATTTTTAATTTATTATGAATAATGGATGAATATCTCTGTGAAGAGTGATTCTGAAATTATGCTAAATTACCCAAAGAGTATGCCTAGAAACTTAAAAAACAAAGTCATAGGAAACCCTTGATTGAAGGACCATGCTGAGAAGCATGAGTTAGTTCTTATGTTTAGGTAGTAACAGTTTGGTACATTGCGAGATGAAAGGCAGGGACCATTGTTAGGGTCTCTAGAGTACAGGTACTGAGTTGTGAACATTCCAATGGTTAGGTTAGTGCCCTGAGCCGGGATAAATCACATAAACCGACTTAGTAATCCTGACCCCTGCTCAACATCACCATGATTGGTGGAGTGTATATCCCCAATGGGCGTGTACCCCTTTCTTCGAGGATAATGATTACGATATGGATGTTTGTACCTTGTGAGGGATTATATGAACTCTCACTCGCTTCCTAGTGATCCCTGTTGATTAAAGTAAATCATCAAAGATAGGTATGGATCCATACGTTTGGTAAAGGTTGAGGTTGAGTCATAATGACGTAGGTCAGACCTTAGAACTTCCCCGATTGATTGTTTAACCTATTGTTTGTAGCTTATTAAGAAAACAAATGAGGCTTTTATAAAACACCTCACTCCTTTCTTTTCTGTTTCTTTTAATATATTATTGTGGTACGAGCAGATAGACTCTAAGGACTTGCAATGATGGCGAGTTTACGTGTGACTTTTGTAGATTTTATAGGATGAGGTGACCTAGTATAGACTTATACTGCTCTGACATAGGTCATTTTGTTGTACAGCTACGGGTGAATATATAAGATGTACTTTTCTTGTATCTGCTTATGTATTTCTTATATATGTACTCTGACTTTGTATGTAAAACTTGACGGTTATTTCATGATGATGGTTCTTTATATAATGTCTCTTGTAATTACTAAACGTTTGTGAAAAATAAGTACGTATAAGTTTTAAATCAAGCCGATGTTTCTAACAAACGGATTAAGAAATAATAAAATAAAATGAACATATGTATTATTATAGTGGGTGTTACATCCTGGATATACCCAAACTATTTGAACACCCTCTCTAGTAGATGGGCGCGCATATAAGTATCACATCTGATGAAGCCTGAGTAGAATGAGATCACCTGTAGCGACTAGACAACCTTGTGTGTGTCATATGGCACCCAGGCAATGTTGCCTAACTGCAGCCAGTTCAACGCCTGCCTAGTCTCTAGTATAAGACTCGCACCCCTCATGTCCTTCCACTAACAGAGACGGGAAAGCTGGTTTGGATAACTTATGGTCGACTCTCGATCCACGATGATGGGGAAGTGTTCATAGATCCAAGCATGTAATTGACAATTAATAAATTAAATTACATAAGCAAAATAAACCCTAAACAAATATCTACAAAAATACAAAATCATACCATCACTAGGCTCATGTATCCTCCAAACTGAGTTGTAGATCGGACACTAGCAACAATGAGCTGGTCATAGAGGAACGCTAACACAGTAGAACCCCAAGAGTATTCACTGCAGAATTGAAGGTCATGGAAGAGGTCCAAGTAGTGTAACACCCCAAATTATTTAAATATAATAATAATAATTTTATGTAACTTTTCCTATTCTTGAAAATATGAAGTGATTTTTTTTATATATTACATCACAAATAGTAAATACATACAAATTTAAGATACAATATTGTAATTTCCTAAAGCTGGCCATACCAAAAAATAAACTTTACTTGTGCAAAATTAAAGTGGCAGAGGGTTGCCATAAGAGAACGTTGAGAAGATCTCACCAATCCTTTACTGGGTTATACTGATGTTGACGGCTACCATCTAACAGGGTAGGGAAAACACACAACAAACAATAGACAAAAGAAAGGAAAAACAACACACATACAAACAAAGAAGGGGTGAGGTTCTAACTTAAAGACATCAATACGATAATAAGCATCCATGAGGCCTAATCTAACATATAATCACAATGAAACTTAATAAATAAGAGAATTCATATTATATCACAGACAAAAATTCAATCAAATGCAATGCATGAATGCATAGAAGCTGACTCATGATCAGACACAATGGATAGGTATATAAGTATCAACTCATCTCCATGGAGGACTATCCAACAAAAGAGTAGCATGATCAGGAGCTCATACTCCACCGACCAAGGCATGCCAAATCAATATCAATATTTACCCAATCTAGAATGAGAATAGCATGAGGTGATTCACCAACCAAAGCTAGAATGAGAATAGCCTTTGGTGGTAATAGGTATGCGACAGTACTCTCCACTGATCATGGATAAATTGTAGTGATTCGTTAGGAATGTTAGTGCGCAAATCGCCTTAACTACGACATAGAGTCACGACCCTCTGACCTTTTGGGATGACGTGCACCGAACATCCTCGAGGTCTCATTGGCCTCCACTACAAAATTCACACCCCATCAAAGGTTGTAGCTACTATGAGACCTTGGGGTCTAACAATAATAATATAATTATAGTCCGTCTTATTAAAGTCGATATCAATTAAATATTTCAATAGAGAGTCTCAACTACCCTTAATACATATTTTCAATTTGCCAACAATAGGCTTATGAACAAATCCTCTTAACTAGAGGTAACAATTAAATTATAGTTACTTGATATCAACTCTAATATAAAAGACTAATCATTGTATATATGACAACATGAATACGCTATCCAATGAAACCAATTCATTCTTAATAAATCACAACGATGATATAAGATTAAATCAAATCACAAATAACTTCAATAGATAGTCTCTCATCCCTTCTTATTTTCGCTCATCCCCTACGGATTTAAAATTCACAATTTTATTTTCTTTATTAAATATTATGATAAGACTTCATTGATACTAAATAATTTTAATCTCGATCTTTTTTAAATTTTATGGAGAATCTCACTTTACACTTAATTTCACTTATTTTGTTTTGTTTAATATAAGGCTTAAATATACTTTTGGTCATTTATCTTTTAAAAGATTTGTTTTGGTCCTTTAACTATTAAATTTAAGTCAATATTGTCCTTTCGTTAATAGTGATCGTTTTCGATTTTTGGACACAATTTTAAACCTTTTTTTGATTGATTCAAGACTTGAAACTTATCCTATTAAATTCACCTATATGAAAACTATGAAACTCAATTAATGTTCGAACAAAAAAGGGGGCATAAACATGGTAAAAAATGCATGAAAAATAAGTCATATGAGCAACCATTAAAGAATCTAATATTAGATTTTTCAGTTTTTAAGTTGCTCATAAGACTCACTTTTCACGCTTTTTCACCATGTTTATGATCTCTTTTGGTTTGAACATTAGTTGGGTTCTATAATTTTCATGCAAGTAAATCTAATGGGACAAGTTTTAAGTCTTAAATTGATCAAAAAAGGGTTCAAAATTGTGTATCAAAATCAAAAACGATCATTGTTAACAAAAGGACAACATTAACTCAAATTTGAGACTTAAATGACTAAAATGAATCTTTTAGAAGATAAAAAACCAAAACAAATTTTAATAAAAAGATAAAATACCAAAAGTATATTTAAGCCTTTAATATAATTAAGATTATCATTAATTATTATTATTATTATTTGGCTTTTTATATTAAAACTTCGTTTTTTTTAAAATGACGTTATTTTTATTTCGTTTTATCATGACTACCTTCCATTATCATGACTATTCTATTTAATAATATTATTATAGTTTTATTATCATTATTATAATTTATATATCATACATATATAAATACATTTTATTTAAGTGTCTCACCTTGGCTTTTCTACCTAAGCGTAGATTATTTTCCTCTCACAACAAATTTAATTAATAATTAATAACATCATTAGTATTTATTAGTATAATATTACTATTACTCCCTTTTATAGTATTCTCGTTATTGTTATTATCATATGTTACACTACCTCATGGTTTCAAACAGTCCAAATTCACAAGTACTATGATGAATTGTCTTCCCCACCTTGACAAAGTTCACGTTCTCCACACACCACTCCTCAGGTTTTCTTTACTTCGTTTACTAGTACTAAGTGTAGCACGTACAGCAGTAAACCCAATCTAGAAGCAAGGTCTTCAAAAAAGAAAATTTGTATAATAAATTTGTCACAGCCCACACCTTCCCCCTTTCCACGTTCTGCTACCATTTTTTTTTGGCGTCAACATGCTCGTTCCTTTGTCTTCCGAAATTAGTTATGTAAATTTCCTCTGCATACAACGATCAATTCGCACCACACTCACACACACAGTCACAGTTTCTCTCACAAAAACAAGAATCCACCAGTGCAAACAACACATCAAGTACAAACAGAGAAATAAACAGGAAATCATAAACTACCAGCAGCAAATTAACAAATAAAATTACCGATTGAGGCCTAAACCTCTTCCCCACCTTGGATTTTTGTGAGCAAAACCGGATTCCTTTCTCTCCCGATCTAAACTCCGCTCCGTTACGCGCCGTATCGGCGGGAATGAAAAGGGAATGTTTTGACTGAGAGTTTCTTGAGAAAAGAATAGGATTTTTGAGGAAAGAAAGAGACAAGTATCTCTCTGATTTTTTTTTGACAAAAAGGGAAAACCGTGAACATTATTCCCCTGTTTCGTTTTCTACGTTCACCGACTCCAGAGGAAGAGAGCTTTTTCGTTACGTTAAAATGAGGGAGAAGAAGGTTCTCTAATTAATTGATCCAACGGTTAGAATTGTTCAACTATTCCTCGAAGTTAGATTTAATTAACTTAACCCATCTGCTGGAAATTTGGGCCACCAGCCCAACTAGAAAAGAAAGCAGCAGCCAAGCATTTTGGGCTTCTGTGTATGTGTGCGTTTTGGGCCTAGTCAATGAGAAAAGAAAAATCAATAACACACACATCCTCACTCATGTGGGCCTGCGATTTGGTAAGCCAGGAAGAAGGAAAACAACGCAACTAATTATTCTACTAACCCAATTCTAATTAGTTATTTACACACTTATTTAATTATTTAATTTAACCTTCCTCTATTTGTTTATTTAATCTATTTATTCTTACACTTTCTTAATTAACTTAACTACTAATTAATTATTTACCCAATTTTAGTTAATTATTTTCACACATACTAAAATTCTTAATCTTCTCATTAAACTTTCTATCAATATTTAAAGCTTCACGAATTTTACTTTGATCCATACACAAATTCTTAATTTATTTAAATTCTTAATATTTTTAACTAATTTTCTATGACTCAATTTTAATTACATTTAATGTAGCACAAATATAATAGCAATATAGTTATTTAAACCAATAATCAATAACAATGACAAACAATTAAAATAAGATATTATTGATATACAAACAATAGTTCTTGTAACTCCCTTTTTTTTCTAACAACCCTTTTTAATATTAAAACTTTAAAACTTTATTTTAATTTACACAATTTTTTATAATTTATTTAAACTCATAATATTTTTTCTCCAAAACTAATTAATATAATTTCTTTTAATTATCTTAACTTAATTCAAATATAATTGCAAACACAATTATTAAATTAACAATTGAAATAGTAACGAGCAAAAAAATAAAGTAAAATACTAATTTATTTGTGTATTTATTTTATAAAATAAATTGGGAAAAAAGAGGATGTTATAGGTAGCAGACTTGCACATGTGTCGAGCTCTTGTTGGTGAATATCGTGCTACCAACAAGATGTAACAGATAGGCTGTCATAACAAATGTGATCTTCCCAACTACAACGCATGCGCTGTATGTGTCCCTCAGCCACCATAATGTCACACCAGTAACCTTACGGCGTCCTTGCAAGTATAATAGGTGTGCTTGCAGACCTTGCCTATTATAAGCAAGTGTAGGAGAGATGACACATCATTTAAGGTGATGGTCATCTTTCATATTGACAAGTGGAAGGAGCTAGTGTCCTTATGTCACTATTCAACAAAGGCATATATGATGCCCTTGTTGGCAGCAATATACTGTGTCTCTATAAGAAAGGCGAGCCCTGAACTTTGCATGAGTTCTGTGATATGCGGGTGTGTGAGCATCAATAATACCTTACCCCTATGGGTGATCAGCCTAAGTTCAGGGAAGGGCTATCCAAGCCATAAAAGTCTAGCAACATAGTCTTCATAAGACCTAAGCAGAGACAAGTCTGCAAGACCTTTTCCAAATGAATATCTAATAATGTGGTCGACCAAATCATCCTGAGTCACCTCTGCCTTTGCCTCTGTACCTTAGTCTCTGGCTTAAATACGTCAGCATGTACCTTTTCGTCTTGTTGCTGCTACTTAGCTACTATGCATGCAACCTATCTAACTCGACATACATATGTAGTTGGTGGTGGGCGCCTAGATGTGCCTAGCGCATCATTTGGCAAAAGACCTCGTCCAGGACAAAAGGCACCAAATCTCATATTTGACATAATGAATCTGAAACAATGATAATAATTTAACAATTAGATAATAATTAATAACAAAGTATAATCAAAATTATTAATATACAGTTATACGTAATTACAGAAATATTCTAAAAAAATATTAGTTAAAATTAATAAATTATTAGAAGACAAAAAATAAAATTAAAAATTACATAAATAACTTAAAAGTCAAAAAATAATTTAAAACAATTAATTTAAATTAATTAATTCAAATAAATAGTCAAAATAAAAAAATAATTTAAAAATTACATAATACATAATGGAATCGCGATTCCATTATATATTATGTAATGATACATAATAGAATCGTGATTTTGTTGTACATTTGGGTTGTTGTTTATTAATAGACAATAAAATTGCGATTTCGTTGAATCTAAAAATTATAAAAAATATATAAAAGAAGGAAACCCACCTACTTATAAAAATTATATAAAATATACAAAAGTTGAAATTGTTGTTTTTGGTCCCTACTATTATGTGACTCTTGTTAACTACTTGTTTATTTGACGAAAGGTCAAATGACTATTTCAAGTGACACCTACTAGTATTTGTGGTATCATGTCAGCATGTGATACCTCTGATTTTTTTTTAAAATTCCTAAAATAAATCATATTTATCTACCTTAAAATAAATGTTAAAAAAAGTGATTTCAAATTTTAGAGGGATGAAAATCAAAGAAAATGTTTTATAGGGACTAAAACCAAAATTTACTTATTTTATAGGGACCAAAAATAGTAATTTCAAAATTTTAAGGGATAAAAAACAAAGAAGTGACCAAAATCAAAACTCGCTTATTTTACGGAGACTAAGAACATATTTAAACATTTTTAAAGGGTTAAATATGTTTTTGATCCACCAAAAATATGACAAAATTAGTTTTAGTCCCCAAGAAATTTTTTCCTTAAATAAAGTCGCTCAAATATTAAAAATACCTTAATTAGATCCATGTGTTAAACTTTGTTTAACTTTTTTGTTAAATAATGGTTACATCAACTTTCGAGTAAAGTATTTTATTACCTAAAGTACCCGATGATAGTTTTTAATAAAAAATCATGTAATTACTTTTGTTTTAGGGTTAAAAAAATCTATGGTTTAAAGTTAAACATGTAATAATTTTATTTAAAATGTATGTTATTAATCTAACTTGGACATAACAATTGACATGGACGGTCACATTAGTAAATTAATGATGACTGTGATATTGATGTGGTCATCATTTAATAGAAAAGTTAAACAGAGTTTAACACAGACATCTAATTAAAGTATTTTTAATATTTGAAAGACTTTATTAAATAATTTTTTTTTTCTGAGAACTAAAACTAATTCTATTATATTTTTGAAAAACTAAAAATATATTTAACCTTTTTTTAAATGAGAGAAGGAAGGAGAAAAGACGAGAGTAGAAGAGTATTTTCACCTTCTTTTTTTTTTCTGAAGTTAGAGGTGAAAAAAGAAAAAATAAAAGGGTGAGAGTAGCAGTGGCTATCAAAGTTATTAAAAACCCACTTGGTGGCCCAATGCTCTTTCTCTTCTTCAACGATAGTGGCGACGCTCTTCTTGCCTGAGAACCGAAAATCAAAAACTTTCGCCGCCTTCGAACTTTCTCCCTCTGTGCACAGTGCGTGAGAATGCGTAGCGGTGGCGGTGAAGTTGAAGTGAAAAGGGTGTTTATCGGAGCGGGATGCAACAGAATAGTGAACAACGTTTCATGGGGTGCTTCCGGTTTGGTCTCTTTTGGAGCTCACAACGCCGTTGCTATTTTCTGCCCCAAGGTCCCCCTTTCCACTCTCTTATACTTTTTCAGTGACCCTTTATCTTAGATTTTCTCTTCCTTTTCGTTATTCTTTAATTTTTGGGTTTTCTCAGAGTGCTCAAATTTTGACAACTCTTCCGGGTCACAAGGCAGTTGTGAATTGCACCCACTGGCTCCCAACCGCCAAGTTTCTATTTAAAGGTATTCTCTTTCTCCATCTCTGATCAACTTGAACTCCACAAGTTCATTTTTTTGTGAAGTTGCACTTGAATCAGTCTATTTGGCATAACAATCTAACAAGTTGTTGTGAAATTATTAGATTAGTTTCAGCGTTTAAAAAAATTGTCAATGGTTAATATTCCCTCTTCTCTTTGATGTGCAGCAAAACAATTGGAGCAGCATTATTTGCTATCTGGAGATGCAGATGGTGCTATTATTTTGTGGGAACTGTCCCTTGCCCATGGGAAGGTACAATGTGTTCCTTTGTTTTTTTTTTTTTTTTTTCTCTATAAATTTTTGTACAAATAAATTATGAGAGACACTTGTCAGTTGGTGGCTTTGATGGAATTATGAATTATTGTTTCTTGCATTTTTGTCTTTGAATTGTTTGTAGTGGAGGCAAGTGTTACAACTGCCACAATCACACAAGAAAGGTGTTACTTGCATTAGTGGAATTATGGTTTCTCAAACTGAGGCAATGTTTGCATCTACTTCTTCAGATGGCACTGTTTGTGTATGGGAACTTGTATTTCCAATGACTGGCAAAGGTAAGCTATAATTCTCAATGGCAATGACCCTGTTTACGACCTTGCTTTTAATTTTACAAGCTACATTGATTAAGACTTGATTCATCATTTTAGGTGACTGTAAATTATCATGCCTGGATTCTTTCTCTGTTGGTTCCAAATCTATGGTAGCCCTATCATTAGCTGAATTGCCTGGAGATAGCGGGCAAATTGTCCTTGCAATGGGAGGATTGGATAACAAGATTCACCTTTATTGTGGTGGAAGGACAGGAAAGGTATATTCATCCACATAGTTGTAGATTATTAACATGAACTTTTGGTTTCCTGTAGTTTTATATGTTGGCTTTTGTTTAAGTTATATTTCTTTTCTTATACATATGAACCCAGCTTGTACATGCATGTGAGCTAAAAGGGCAAACAGATTGGATCCGGAGTTTGGACTTCTCATTACCTATAAGCATCAATGGGGAAGTAAACAATATTTTTCTGGTGAGTTCATCTCAGGATAAAGGCATACGAATTTGGAAGATGACGTTACGCAGCCCTATGTCCAATGGACATGGCATATACATGACAGGAGAAATAAGCTTATCATCCTATGTAGAAGGTCCTGTACTTGTGGCTGGTACATCTTCTTTTCAGATATCCTTAGAATCTCTTTTAATTGGACATGAGGATTGGGTATATTCGGTAATGTGGCAACCCCCTTTGGTTGCATCCATGGAAGGGGATGCCCATTATCAACCGCTAAGTATCTTATCTGCATCTATGGACAAGACTATGATGATCTGGCAACCTGAAAAGACTTCCGGTGTTTGGATGAATGTGGTCACTGTTGGGGAACTAAGTCACTGTGCTCTGGGTTTTTATGGTGGTCACTGGGGCCCAAATGGAGGTTCAATTTTAGCACACGGATATGGCGGATCTTTCCATCTATGGAAAAATGTTGGTAATGATAATTGGCTGCCGCAAAAGGTTCCCTCTGGTCATTTTGCATCAGTGACTGATATTGCATGGGCTAGATCTGGTGATTATATTATGTCTGTCAGTCATGACCAGGTATTTATTTAAAACACATTCTGTCCTCAAAAGCTATATACTATTGATCAATCATGTCTATTAATTTATCTCTTATGATTTCATATGAACTTGGATTTTAAAATGGCTTGCACTCGGTTGTTTAATTAGCGTATGAACATTGGCTATTTTGTGCTTTTGAAGAGAAAAATAATGAAATTCAATTTAGTTTCTGCTATTGGTATTTCAAATAATAACCCTGAATATTTTTTTCAATTTGTACTGGCTCTGAAATATGAAGCACTGACACCTCTCTTATTCAAAGTGTCACGGTGTCGGACACATTTCCAACACCAACACTCCCCGACACTTATTCGACACAGTTTAGACACTTCTAATTAGGTGTCCAATTAAAAAAATTGTTTTTTGTTGGCTTCGACAATTAAGCCGACACCTCTACACACCTTGGACACTTGAGCGAACACCTTCATATGAATGGACACACACTACTGTTATTAAAAAAATAGTCAATTTTTAACTGTTATATAAGTGAACTTAAAATATAATATAAAGTATTAAAAAAATAATGTCTCTTCCCTTTTTTTGAGGCTTGTTATCATTAAAAAAAATAGAAGGTTGGTTTAAAAAGGTGAATATATCATCAATTTGTATTTTTGGTTATGTTATTTATATTTCATTTCATTAGAGTCTTTCTCTCTTTGTATGTGTATGTGGTGTCCCGGTGTCCTATATTTTAGACATTAGCTGTGTCGGGATGTCCGTGTCCATGTCATGTCCGGTGTCCGTGTCAGAGTCCGTGCTTCATAGCTGAAAATTGTTGTTGCTATGTGAAAAATTGCAGACAACTAGAATTTATGCTCCATGGAAAGTTGAGGCTTCTCTCCAAGATGGAGAATTTTGGCATGAAATAGCTCGCCCTCAAGTTCATGGGCATGATATAAATTGTATGGCAGTTATTCATAGTAAGGGGAATCATCGTTTTGTCAGCGGAGCTGAAGAAAAAGTTGCCAGGGTGTTTGAAGCCCCATTATCATTTTTGAAGACATTAAATAATGCCACTTTGCAGAAGTCCTTTTGTTCCAATGATGTCTTGGGAGATGTTCAGATTTTGGGTGCAAATATGTCAGCTCTTGGACTGTCACAGAAACCTATTTATGTTCAAGGTCAGTCATTTCGTTGAAAGTCGAAATTGATGGTGATGTGATGTGTAACAAACAGATTTTGAGATCATATTGTGAAATGTTAGTGCTCTTTCTCATGCTTATCCACCAGTGTTAACTTTTATAGCAATGGCATCTGGTTGTAATTACTTAAACAGATAGAGCCACTGTTTGAAGCTCAAAAAGGATGCAATTAGTTACAAAAAAAATTATAACCAGGTGGTTTATTAGTCTTGCTTGATAGTCAGGTAAAATTTGCACCCACTCTAAGCTAATTAATAATCCAGTGTAATTTACTGGTTAACTTTTTTAATCTTTCAATATTAATCTAGATGTAGCTACTAAAATTCGAATATTTTGTGTTTTATTGATCAATTTTAAACTCAAATACACAAATACTATAATTGACATATTTTGATGTATATTGCCCTTGTATTTACTACTTGTAATGAGCACTATGTATAGAAATCTGATAATAGCTTAATTAACTCGTCTGTTTCTGCTTGATCAGTATAATATATAAGATCTTGGAAAACTGCACTTTTAAATTTCCCCTTTTGTGGCATTGATGTGAACTTTTATCCAGTACTATAGTCATTCCTTCTGCCTGGCCTTTTGGAAGAGGGCCTTCAATTTAGAAATGTGAGTGTTAGATCTTTTTTCTGACTCTGTTCTTCATTAGTCTCTTGCTTGATGCCATGAATTAATTAACACACTGGTTACTTGTCTAGAGTAAGCTCCCTGATTTCTCACAAGTTAGAAACAAAGGTATATTTTTACTGAACCTGCGATCAAGATAAGCTGACTGATGTCATATAATGGGAAACTAGTAAACTAAAACCCTTTGTTTTATTTTCCTATGTTGAAATTTAACTTTTCAAACAGTTATAAATGTTTTCTGATGTGTTTATCTTCTAGAAACTTATAATTTTGAAGGGTAATTCTACATTGCAGCTGCACATGAGGCCCCTGAAAGAAGTGGGATTGATGGTCTTGACACCCTTGAAACTATTCCTGACGCCGTTCCAACTGTGTTCACTGAACCTCCAATTGAAGATCAACTGGCTTGGCATACACTTTGGCCTGAATCACACAAACTCTATGGTCATGGAAATGAACTATTTTCTTTATGCTGCAATCATAAGGGTGAGCTTGTTGCTTCTTCATGTAAGGTATGTAGTGTTACTCTAGCTGTGCACATGCACCTGTATTATTATATTGAAATCCTTTTTGCTTGCGTATCTCATAACTTGAGGGATAGACACTCCTTATAACTTCGAATATGAATTGACTTCAACCAAGATAGCTTAGATTGTTCTGTTAGTCAGTCTCTACCTTTTTCACTTTTCTGCTTTATCACTGATATTGTTATGTATTATTACATTTTGTTTTATGCATTGCAGGCCCAATCTGCAGCTGTTGCAGAGGTATGGCTTTGGCAGGTGGGCTCATGGAAAGCAGTTGGCCGCTTGCAATCCCACAGCTTAACAGTGACACAGATGGAGTTCTCACGTGATGACAACTTTCTTTTGACTGTTTCAAGGGATCGCCAGTTCTCTGTTTTTTCAATCACCAGAACAGGTAGACCTATCATCATTGTTTATAGAATGCAGGCATATGAATTGCAACTTTTCATTATTATTATTATTTTGGTGATTTTCTTTGGTTGACACTTGACATTTCTTGAGATGGAATGGCCAAGTCTCGAGCCTGAAGAAAACTAATAAAACTGAGCTAACTAATAGAATATAGGTTAGTTACCTATTCTGTTAGGAGTTAGTTACAGAATAGTCCTATAAATAAGGGATTAATGTACGTAATTTTACATCTTTTATTAATTCAATATGTTACCTTCTGAGTATGCTCTCTACTTGGCTTATGCCTACGATCTCTATCCCTCACATCTGCTGATTACTAACACTAACCATTAGATCTGCAACACTAACTCGTTGGCATCTCTCTGCAGCAATTATATTGCTGAATGAGTAAAAGTAATTTTGAAGTTAAATATTTCGAAATTATTTATTGGACTCCTTTAGTACTGCAATACTTGCTAGTTTCTTGTTAGCTACTGCAACTCAACAGATATCCTAATCACTCAGTTATGGTTTATAGGCACCGGGGATATTAGTTATAGTCTTCTAGCGAGGCAGGAGGGCCACAAGCGGATTATCTGGTCGTGTTCTTGGAATCCACATGGCCATGAATTTGCAACAGGTTCACGGGATAAGACAGTGAAAATCTGGGCCATAGAGGGGGACTCCGTCAGGCAGCTTATGACTTTACCTCAATTTATGAGTAGTGTGACAGCATTATCTTGGGTTGGTCTCCATCATCAGAGAAATAATGGACTTGTAGCTGTCGGAATGGAAAATGGCCATATAGAATTGTGGAATCTGTCTTATAACAGAGCAGATAATGGGAGCATAGCAGCACCAGGTCTGGCTGCTGCTCTTGCTGTACGTATAGATCCTTTTATATGCCATGCCTCTACTGTAAACCGTCTAGCATGGAAGAAAAATGAGGATGATCACACGAGTATGCAACTTGCTTCTTGTGGAGCTGATAATTGTGTAAGAGTGTTTGATGTAACTGTTTAATAATTAGATTATTGTTCCCCTTCTTTTTTGATATATCTGTAGAATATTTTTTGATCCTTATAGCTATGGCTAAGAAAATTTGTACCTGCTTGCATTGTTTTTCCACAGAAATATGCATTATTATTATTATTGTTAGGAATGTCTTTTTGGCTAAATAAGCAGTTTTTCTTGTGGTAGAGGGTATTTAATTTTAATATAAAAAATTAAGGTTAGGTGAAATTTTGTAACACAATTATTCAGTGTCACGTTATTGAAATATAATTTTTATCGTTACCTCATGGTCTCTTTTCCCTTTTCCATCGAATGCCCAACATTGTTTATGGGGGCAGAGCTCCGGCCATAGGGAATTCTTTTGTATTGATTTCTTTAATATTTTTGCTCTTATTTACTTAAGTTAAAATTTATAATCTAAAGTCCTTTCCATCAGTCACCATTTTCGCTTACCCTCGTTAAGGTGTCATCTCATTCCCATGCCCGTCATTGTTCGCGTATGGATCTGTATGTATTATATTATGATGATAGGATTTTTTGTGGTATGGGGGCACATGCCTCCACCCAATTCCAATATTTTTTTTAGTGTTATGATGATAGGTTTTCACCCACGGCTCGTTATCTTTAATTTTGCCTTCATTATGTTAGTTTTTATCATATTATTTTTTTATTTAAAGTGAGATATTATCTTCATCCAAAAATTTCGAGTCCGTAGTAACGATACATAAATTTTTGATGTAATCCAAAAATTTCTCCACTAACGGCCATCAGTTGTTCACTTGTCACTGTCTCGTGAAATTAACGTTGCCATCGTGGTGAGAGGGGTGAAAAGTTTGTAATCAAAAGCTTGACAGTGAACATTAGATTGAAAATTTTGTTTTTATGTTATCAAAAGCTTTTGTAATAAAAAGCATATGCTTGCCAAGTTGCATCGATAAAAAGTTGTTCATTGAGTCGGTTGTGGATTCAAGTCTAAATGGTATGTTATTCGATTTATTGTAATAAAGTTTGGGGAAATATAGGAAAATTATATCTTGTTCTTTTATGAATGGAAGAAAAAGATATACACTAAAAAAAGGAAAAGATTTGTAGAGTTGCAGTCTTTATTCTCTCATCTAATATTACAGGTTTGTTATAAATTAATAAATGTTCTGTTCATCCTTTCCCACTTCCAAACAAAGGTAAAAAGCTTCGAATATTCCAGTAAGAATATCTAAACGTGGTATGTTTAGTATGACGGTAATATTGTTCACTCTTTCAAGCGGATGACTCTGATCTATTATAGTAGATTCTTTTTGTTTAAAAATGTGGATTCCCTTTGAAGGCAAATGTTTCTGGTTATTAGAATTTAAGACAAATAAACAATGTAGCTAGGGACTTTATGATCATCTTAACTGGGCCCCTTGATGGGCAGCTTTTTACTTGGTGCCTTTGACACTCCACCAATCCATTAAATCCTCGGAGGCAGAGAATCAAATTTTGAGCAAATGGCTCATTTATTCCCTTTCCATCATTATGGAATTCAGTTCTTGGAAGCAAAGGGTAATACGCATTGAAATATCGCATTAATTTCGGTGGGGTGCACATACACACTATTCTTTCATGCGTTTCTCATAGTTATATGGGTTTCCATGACCCGCCCAACTTGCCACTATGGACTAAGGCTCCCTCGATCGGCAATAATGCACCAATTATGTGCATTGAATCGGCAGCATTCTTCTAAGCAAAAACTAGTTTATGGAATAGTGGGCGACCCTGACCTCCGTTGACATTCAACAGGTAGGGACCATAAGTCATTTGACAATTGCTAGCCCCGTCATTAATGTTGATGATAATGGTAATAATACATCAGAAATATGCAATAGGTTGTTTGAAGCAGAGTCAGCATCAACCACTAGTCCCAGGATTTAAGTCACGGATGACAACGTTTGAGTGTAGGCAGCGGCTTAATCGTGCAAACGTGTAATTGAATAATATTGAGATATAAGTATGCTTTTGTTTGTTTTGAATCGTATATTGTTTCTATTTGGTTCGAGCCAACCAAAATTGTACTCCAGAGCATGTAACCAGCTCAATCTTACTCACGCCTAAATCCTAACTCTTAAACCTCGTACAGTTAAACTATTTTTATTAACCACTAACTAGTACTTAGTGCATACTTTAATACAATAAAACATCAAATCTCATGAACCTTGCCACTAAAGTCACATGAAATTCAGCAAAACCAACATATGTAACGTGCACTCTGTAGTGCAGGGTTTATATTAATCTTGAAATTCACTATACGTTAAAATTTCACATCAATTAAACACTTTGCTTAACAGTGTTATCATCATACATACGTGTCTTGCTTAAGAAATTGGTCTAGCTCCCCGTAAGTGCCAGCCTTTGCATAGTAGCTCTCGTAAGCATACTAAATAGCATTTGAATTCAGATCCTCAAGTTATCTTAACAACGTAGGAGACTTGCTTTGTGATAGCATTCTTGCATAACATGAAAAGTATGCCATTAAGCCAAAGCAGGATAAGTACAAAAGTAGAGTTGTCATGCGTGATCAATTTTTATAGGACTGACAACCTAATCTCTGTATAAAGTCATACTAAGCAACTTGAAATGATAGTAAAGAATCCACTTGATTATCGAGAAGCAAAAGGGGCAGTATTTTTCTTTTTTGGTTATGCATTTAAAAGCTGGCATGTTGATGATAATTCAAGGTGTAGCTTTCATCAAGGAGAATCAAATTCAAACTAAAACTCAAGGACATTTTTGTTCGGTCATGCGCAGCAAAACCTTTAAGCAGAAATATGATTTTCCTATATAAAACGAACAAGCGGATTGAAAATGCGGCCAGACCGAAATATGATGTATGACTACACGAACAAGTGCAAACCTGTGGTCCTTCATGCATGGTTGTGGTCATATAAGGGACCAAGGACAAACTGCTAGTCCAAAACTTGAAATGGCCACATCCATTGCACTCGTCAACAGGAATGAATAGTTTAGTTTATCATGAACCATGAATCACAAGACCAGAGCAAGAAACAATACCCGGTAATTTACATGACAATCATTTCAGGAATTGATATTTGAACTTCACAATACAATGTTTCAGACTTGACCTTTTACAGTATAACCTTGGACCAATTTCGTTTCCTATATAAATTATGACATACAAGAAAAAGTACAAGATGATCACAGTTTCTTATTTTTCTATCCAAATACATACCACAAACAGTTTACCAAACATGACGACAGGAACTGCATATAAAACTTAAAGCGAAACCAAACCCATTTTTTTCAAAATTGTTTCTTTTTTTATGAAGGACTGGTTTATAATGGCTGTGAGGTTCTTATCTGCTGCTTCAAGCTGTCTGAGGGATGCTGAGCCGAACCTTCCTGCATCATCACAGCAGCAGCAGTCATAGTCTGGTACTGTGAAGGCATTGTGGGTGCCAGAGGCTGCGAGTAGTATATTTGAGCGTGAGCAGGATCCGCATAATCAAAAGCATAATTGGTAGGGGCAACAGAATTGGGGGCCATGGACTGAGATGGATGGTGCATCTGCGAGTAAGTGACATACTGTTGCTGATGCTGGCTTGTAGGAACTTGAACTAGTTGAGGGGTGCCTCCAGTTGCAGCTCTGTAAGCACTCATTTCAGTTTTAGGCATGGGAGCATTTCTAATGGGGTTGTAAGCAGAAGGCTGTGGAACCAATGTAGCAGGATTCGGCGGAGTTTGGGGCCGGCTAGAAGCCATGTTTGCCGCAGACTCACCCATATTAGCCTGCTGCAAAGGCAGGTTGTAAGCCTGGGTCTGTCTCGCAGGCACATAGTAAACCTGGGGATGCTGGGGATGTTGCTGGGAAGGATATACAGGGTAATATGCAGAAATTGCAGGGTTATGGTGAATGAAGTGTGTGCCAGGTATAAACTGTTGCTGCTGTTGATGCTGTGGCGGCTGCTGCTGCTGCTGTTCAAACTGCTGTTGCAACAAATATCCAGGGTCCTGTACATGTTGCTGCATCTGAATCCGACCGTGTGGATCAGACACATTAAGCTTCGGACTAGGAACCCTTGTAGTCCCAGATTGAATCTGAACTTGGTCCTGATAAACAGCAGGTTTCGGACGCGAAATTGCATTTGCGAGACTACTATCACTGCAGGATCAAAACAATCACCAAAAACCTAATTCAAACAGTGCCAATTGAAACAATCACCAAGAACCAAATCCCTTATTACCCAATACACTCAATCACTCATAACATAAACAAACCCAATAAATAACATAATACAAATGAAATAATAAACAATCCAATTCTAACCTTTAAGATTAAAACAACTGACATGCAAAAGCAGATAGAGAAAAAAAAGAAATTGAAATTGAGAATAGTTACCTTGAAACTGAATCAGGAGAAGGCAAATCAACAACGCCGCCGCCGCCACCAGTTGACTTCTGTTGAAACTGAGGAGCAAGTGTTTGTGTTTGTGACTGTGTCTGTGCTTGTGTCTGTGTCTGAACCTGTGGCTGAGGAGTGGGTGGTTTTCTATACCCAACAGGAACCCCATGATCGGATCTCTCATCATCGGAGACAACCCGGTTGTGATATTCCCCGGAGACGACCGCCGCCGGCCCAATCGGCACCCCCATGGGGGCGAGCGTCGCCGGCACCGGCGGCGGCGGCGGCGAAGACAGCAAAACAAAACCCTCATCCTGCTTCTGCCCCACACCAACCCCCATCTGCGCGAACTGCTCCTCAATCCCCATCACCTTCTGATCCTCCACGACATGAACCCTAATCGGCGGCAAATTGGCCAGCGACGGCGACGACGAGGTGGACCCAAACGACGACGTCGTCTCCAGCATCGGCGAATCAGGAACAGAGTGAACATCCTGCTTCAAATTACTCTTCCCGTTGAAAGATCCACCACCAGCACCGCCAGCGCCAGCGCCGCCACCAGCGCCGCCGTCCCCGACATCCCTCGAACCGGGTTCGAGGTTGTTCCCGACAACCTCGTCGTCGAGACCGAGAAGGCAATTAACAGAAGCAGAATCAGAAAAGCCGCGGTTAAGCAATCCAGCGCCGTTCAACGCGTTTAGGAACCAATCGTCCGATTTCGCCGAGGTGTCAAGGATTTGGGGAGGGATGGAGTGGGTGGAATCGGGCTTGGTGGGGAACAGGAAGAGGCGGATGCGGGAGGGTTTGACGGCGGAGGTGGCGGCGGCGGCGGCGGTGCGGTCGTACTCGTCGATCATGTTGTCGAGGTCCTCGTCGGTGGTTACGGAGATGAGGGAGTCGAGGTCCTCGTTGGGGAGCTGGTACTTGAGCGTGAAGGGGCGTCCGTTCAGGAACGTCTTCGAGAGGCGCGTGGAGAGGTCCGCCAGCGAGGTGGCGCGTTCCGACACGATGATGCGCGTGTCGCCGCCGACGTAGCACAGCGACTTGTCGTGGGGGCGCGGGACGATGTGCCCGCCGTAGCTGCACATCAGTCGGAGCTTCGTCGACGCCGGCGCGAACGGCTCGTCCCAGGAGTCCGTGTTCCGGGAGCGCGGCGAGGATTCCACCGAGTCGGGGTAGTTCAGGTGCGGCGGCGGAGGCGGCGGCACGGTCGAGGGGGTCGGAGGTTGGGCCTCCATGCTGGCAGCGCCGAAGAGAGAGAGAGAGAGAGAGAGAGCGAGGGGAGGGAGGAACGCGGTCTCGGGGATGGTCTTATAGTAACTTGATTTTTTCTGTTTTTGGTTTCGGTTTTGTTTAATTGATATTTTAATTTGAGTGATTTATTTTTTAATTAAATACTGGTATTTTTGTTGATAATATTTTTGGAATTTTCTTTTGTTTCTCTGTGCGCGTTCTGGGAAAAAGCGAAGTTGGTGATTCATGGAAGGAAATACTGTGGGAAAGGGGATAGTGGAAAAGGGAAGAGTAGGGTGATGTGGAATGAGGGTGAGGGTGTGTGAGTTTGACAGCTAGTTTACTCATTGGACCCAGTTGGGTTTTGGCTCTTTGGGTCCACGGGACACTAACTCAACTGTGCAAATCACGTAACTTTAAGAATAAATTTCTATTTTAGTTGTTGAATTTGTCAAGTGCTGTTACAATAGTTTTTAGAAATAGAAAAATATTAAATAAATCTCTAAAATTAAAATTATTGTCATTTTAATTCCTAAAATATATAATTTATTATTATTATAGTCCTTAACAAAGTTAATAACAGGAACTAACATACCTAACAAATTTTAATTTTAGAAATTTATTTGATATTTTTCTAATTTTAAGGACAATTATGACTTTGTCTCACAGATTTGGAATTTAATTTTTTATTTAAATTATCAACGCTTTGTCCACAGGCAATCACATAATCATTAATGATTTTAATATTTCTTCTATTTTTATCTATTATTTCTTAAAAAATGTTTTTATTTAGAGTTTACTAGGTATGCACTATTAATGTAAAACAATATCAACCAATTAAAAATTATCTTTAGTATGACTTTTAAAATAATTATTATCAAAATCAACAATGTAAAAAAAATCTTTACAATATTAGTACGTATCTTTTTTCTTCTTCTTTTATTTATGTACTATTTTAAAAAACTAAAATAGTATCCATTACATTCTTATAAAAAAATTGAATAAAAATATAAAAAACAACAAATAAGAAAAAAAAGCATATTAAAAATGAGTAAATAATTCATTCATTGACGCTATAAAGAGTTTTTACTTTATTAACCAATTGGTATACAATAAATGAGAAAATATGTTATGTATTGGCAATGTAAAACAGTGTTACACTATCATTCAATCACAAACTACTATGTATGATAAGTTTGTTAACTTTTAAAATAATTACCTTAAAAGTCAGATTAACGATGAATTTCAATTGGTTAATAATGTAAAACTTTTTACACCGACAGTACATAGTCATTAAACTCATAGTAAATTTATTATTTTTTATAATAATTTTTAATTGATTGATATTGCAAAAATATTTCTATTGATAATACATAGAAATTAAACTTTTAAAAAATTTCAAATAATTTTAATATAAATAAGAAGATTAATTAATTTCCCTAATTTATGTGTTATAATCTTAAACAAACAAATAAAAAGAAGCAAAGGGAGTTTACTATTAAAACCTTATTTGTTTATTATTCTCATTCTTTTAAATAACAAGTGATCTTACTCAGCTTAAATAAGATTATTTCTCATGAAAAATACTTGTAACCTCCTAAAAAAATGGTTCTATTGTGATATTTTATGCAACTCCACCATAAATTTTAATGAAAAATCATTTATCAATTCCTTAATTAATATATTAAATATTCATTGACATGATAAAAAAGAAGGGTTTATGTAATTATTGAACGCATAAATCTATTTTAACTTAACTAATAAACCCAACTTCAAATTCTAAAAATACAACTTTGTTAAAACCATAAATAGCATAATAGCCAAATCATACCTAATAATCCCAAATTTTAAGGCCTTTTGTATGATTTTGTCTGATTCATGAGAATGAGTACGGTTAATAGCATATACTAGTAAAAATAAAAATGGTAAAGTTGTATAACCGTATAGGTATAAATAGTTTGCATTTTAGGGTTTGTGTCGATCCTTTTTATCGTACGCGCTTAGGTTTTGGAACCTTGGAGGCTTAGACCTTAATGACTGCAACCATAAGCAAATTTGGTGTAGAGCAGCAAGTGGGGGTGGTGACTGGTGACTAAACGTGAAAAAATATCGAGCTGACGTAACGTAACCACGTAATGCCGTTTTTAACTACGGAAGAACGCAGGACATTACAAACAGAGTAAGACGGTTACGGCGTTACGCTTAAAAGCAATAATAAGTAGCTTCCACGCGCATCAACGCTCTTTTTTACTATACTTAGCACAGAAGGCGCGTGGGGGTAAGGGAAACGGCGCCCATAAGCTGCAACGCTGTAAAGTGACAACTGACAACTGCCACAGTAACGTTTTCACCTGACGCCTGACTAGGATTGGATTGGCTATGCTATGCTATGCTCGCAAACTACAATGTAAGGAAACCCGGATTCAGATATTCTGCATGACATTTCGGCTATTCTTTTATTTTTAGTATTTGATAATTTTAATATATATAAAAAAAAAATTGTATAAATGGTGAAATTAAAAATTGCACACGGTGCAATTATTTTTTGAACTGCCGGTGATCCATTTTCTCAAGCACTTCCCTATAGGAAAAAATAAAAGGGAAATATTTTTCTTTTAAGAGATCACACTTATATTTTACAAAAGACAATTTTGCTCAAATTACTTAGGATCAAAGTTTTTTCTCTAAATTTTAATTTAATTATGTATTCAAAATTCAAATTCAATATTACTGATTAAGTTTATTTCATATTAAAATAATTATAATGTTTTACAATTTTTTCACAAAAACAAGAAAATATTAAATAAGATAAATTTATTCTTATACTATAAATTACAATGTATAATTTAGACAGTGAGACTTTTCTTCTTTTCACATTTTGAATTAGACATTCTCAACATCCTATCTTGTTTCTTTTGAATATGTATTTCACACAATGTCCTTGCAACTAACCAAATAATTTTATTTGTGTATTTAATATACTTAGAGCATCTACAATGCAAGAATTTAATTTGGGTTCATAACTCTCTTTTAGTGGATATCTTGTTATCACATAGGATTTAAGTCCCATTTTATCTTTCTACTCACACAAGAAGAACCCCATTAACAATCTTGCTTGTAGTTGTTTATATAAGCAATTCTTATAAGAACTCTATAAGAACTCATTTATTTCAATGGTATTTTTAAGTTGCTTAGCATTAAGAATCCCATAAGCAACTCCCATTAAAGATGCTCTCAACTATCGGTTTGTTTCAATTTTAAAATAATTTGATATCACAATTTAAATTGTTCATTATCAATTTAAAATATAATTTATATATAAAAGTGTATTTATTTATTATGAATTTTAATTATAATAAAATTTATATATTTAAAAATATTTATTTATTATAAATTTTAATTATATAAAAATAAATATTTATTCTATACAATACACATAATAAAATACTAGTAATATGACAAAAAGATATCAAAGTAGTGTTGTAAAAAATATCACAAAAATATATTATATGAATATTTTAACACAATAAAATATCGCACACATATAATGCTAAATCATTGGAAGATGAAAAAAAATAATAGATATTTTTTCCTTTAATTGACTAAATTAATGTACACATGCACACAATGACAAATTTTAAAATTAATTATTTTCTTCATTTTCTTTACTAGTCAACTTTTGAAAAATAAATATTTTTATTTATCTATCTATTAATATTAACTATTTTTTTTATTATACCCTTATTTCTGTCTAATTCTTAAATATTTTCTGTATTTATTATAAATGAGAAAGAAAAAATAGTAGACATCATATAAAAAAATATTAATTATGTTTTCTTAATCTTTATATTATTTTCTTAAGTGGACAATTGAAAAAAAAAGGAATAAAATCATATTTGAATAAAGTTAAAGTGATATTTGATCAAAATTAGTTTCACACTCTTTATGTGTAAAAACACCTTAAAATATCTTTTAAAAATACAAAATCTTACTTAGAATGTTTTTATCCTCATAATGAATTGTTTATACTTATAGAAAGAAGTCTCTTTCACTCTCTCTTTGCGATATTATTAGTTTTTAATTTTAATAATGGAACACGTTAAGCAACTTTGCTTAAAAATAAGATATGTCCAATAAAGATGCTCTTAAATCCCTTCAAAACTTTTTAACTTATCCCAACATAAAAATTAAATTGTTATCACAGACCAATTGATGTGTCTAGAACACGCTTAAGGGCAAGCATATCCTATTACAGTAGTAACAATGGACTGAGTCCAAATATCATACCCAATGGATTGATATGGAGTACCTTTCAGAGAAATTCCTATGCTATCTAGGTTGTTCAAATTACAAGTGTTAAGTGCAAGAATTGAAAGAAAATTGCCTAAAGTAAAATTAAACTTTAGTGAGCCAAAACCCAAAACTATGGGTTCATCAATACCTTTGACTCTCCTTCCCCCAAATTAAATAGTAACCTTATTTCCAAGCTCAATTGTCAATTTTCATCTATTGAATTATTTCACAACCTTTGGTCATGGGTTATAAAAACTCTTTTCTGTATTAAACCCTTGGTTGGTCATGCAATAATTTAATCCAGGAAAGAAAGAGGAATAAAGAGGGTGAATGAATTCGATTGAGAATTTGGTTCGTAGTTTGATCATTCAACGTTCCAAACCAAACTACCCTAGAGATCTACCAATTAATTACAATACGGTCGCCAATTAATTAATTGATTAAAAACATGCAAGGAGCGATCAGTTCCAAACAATAACTTAAATAACGCTAAGGCAATTCAATTGAAAGGAAAAGGAAAAATAAAATGTACCAACTTTCAAGGAAAAAATGACTAAAAATGGTTAATAAACAATGTTTATTAACTAGTACCTTTACTTGCTTATAGGAAAGGGATTCTCAAGCCACATGCTCTACCTTTTGGTTTTTCACGATGTTTCTCCTTCTTTGAAAAAAGACTATAGAATGAAGGTTAGAGGGGGAAAAAAAAAGCCTCCACAGTGCTACATATGTTAATGAGAGTGTAGGTCATGAAAAAAAATATGTTGAGTGGGATATGAAATGGTGCATTAAATAGTTAACTTATTGGAATTGTCAATTTGTAGTAATTGGCACTTTGGAAACATACGTGTTTGGTGCTTTTATTTTCTCATTCAAATTTTCCTTTATAATTATATAATTATTATTTGAAATTAAATTTTCATAAAAAGAGAAATTAAGGCAAAAACCACTGTTTCAATTATCTTTACAATAAAAGTCTAAAAAATGCAACAAAATCTTATCTTTTATATAATATTTATTTATTATTCCTTAAAATATTCCTATATATTAATGTTGATTTATATAATATTTATATAAGGGGCAATATGTCCTCAAGATTTATGTAATATTTATTGCTATAATGTTGATTTATATTGATTTTAAAAAATGGGCAGTTACGATTTACATTAATTTTCATCTTGATTTTATAATGTTTTCTTAAAAAAAATGATTTATAATTTGTGTCATAATTATCCATAAATTATTTTGTATGCAAATATACATGAGGTTGACACATAAGCAAAAAAAATAAGAGAAACACTTTGGTATTGCCGAATGGATGAAATTTTGTGTAGAATTACTCTAGAGATTGACACGTGGTTAGTTTTCTTTTTGAGATTATTTTCAATTGTATATATATAACAATGTTTTATTTTGGAAAGACAAATAGCAAATAAAATCATTGAAAATAAATTTCGGTTTCAAGAATGCTAGTTAAAACCATTGATAATAATTACAAGTTTCAAGAATACTATTATATTTTTGAAAATTTCAAGTAAAAATGAATTTACTATCTTAGCCCTATAATTTTTAAAATGTAAAGTTTGAAAAGACTAATGTAACCCTATATATATATATAGGTCAGAATTCGTTACACTAGGTGTCAAAGTTAGTTAAATTATATCTTCAATAACTTTTTGTAAAATGTAAATTTAACCGATCTATCCGTTGAATTTGATATTCTTACTACTTATATTAAGTATACAAAATTTTATATAATTCTAAAATTATTTAATAGTTCATTACATCACTCTAGTTTAATGTATAATATAATATTAAAATATATGTAAATATTTATTGTAAGATAACACATGTAGAAAAGTCCAAATTATGTGAATTTTGATATACATGATCATGAAGAAAAAATCACAAGATTCAACGGTTGGATTGTTTAAATTTACATTATACAAAAAGTTATTAAAGGTGTAATTTGACTAACTTTGACACTTTATATCAACGAATCCTGACCCTACACACACATATTGTTTGATTATGGAAAAAAAAGTTTTAGTAAATAAAATCATTGATGATAAATTTCAGTTTCAAAAATGTTAATTAAAACCACACATATATATTGTTTGATTTTGGAAAAAAAAGTTTTAGTAAATAAAATCATTGATGATAAATTTCAGTTTCAAAAATTTTAATTAAAATCATTGATAACAATTACAAGTTTCATGAATACTATTATATTTTTTAAAATTCCACAATAGGTAAAAATGAATTTATTATTTCAGCCCTATAGTTTTTTAATGTAAAGTTTGAAAGGATTAATGTAATCCTATTAAATGCAAAAATTAAAAATAATAACTTATGTACCCTTAATTTGGGAAAAAAAAGTCTAGTAACTCTTCTTTTATATATATAAAGATATATTCAATTTTTAATTATATTTTTAAAATGTATATTATGCATTAAATTAAAATTACTAAAGAAGTATCAAACTATCAAAATTTATAAAAAGAAAATTGTAAATTTGATCTACTCAATAAGAATATTTAACGATTAAATTAATAAAATTTAATGTATACAAAATGTTCTTGAAAAGAATAACTTTATCAATAATTAGAAATGTTAGCAACACACTTTTCTAACACAATTTTTATTATTAGCTAAAATTGATTAAAAATTACAATTTTTTGTAGATCTTGTATTTTATTTAATGAGTCTTTCTTCTGATTTTGTAATTTTTAATAAATTTTAATTAACAATAAAGTGATAAAGTGTGTATTAAAAGAGTGTGTTATTATCACTTCTCTAACAATAATTACTCAAGAAATGGCTTGATTCCTCTTCACAGACGTGTGTGCGCGCATGTTATGTACACTGTATTTATTCAATAATATTTCTATACACATTTAATGCCTTATAAATAAATTAAATGTACATTTAGTTTAATTTATTTTATAAAAATAATTTAAAAAACTGAGTTTTTTAATAATTATTTTCTCAAAAGATGACATTGGTGTATGACCCCCCACCTCCAGCCAATTTTCGAATATGACATTGCCAACTCATGTGTGACCCCACCTCCTTTGACTCGGACAAAAAGGAATGCGGCTCACCTCCACCCTGAGTTTGAAGCATGACAAACCTCTTAAACGGATGGTAAGAGTGAGGAAGGAATGCAAACTCCTTGCACATTGGGAGATCGCAAAATGATGCAAGAACTAAAAGTACTTATTTAAGTAGTTAATGTAAGTTAAATGGAGGGTAACTTTATGATTAAGCCGAATTTTAATACTTTAAGGTGAAATGGGTGAGAATGCTAGATTACGAAATAGGTGAAGGTGGTGATACTTGTGAATATTGTATGAAAGTATTTGAGTTAGTATATAAATTAACAGAGTAATATTGTATGAAAATAGATTCTATTTAGTAGTATGAGAGTTATTATGTTTATAAGGCTTAAACGAGGGTGAGTTATAATTCTGGCATCAGAATATAACCGTGAAATAGCTTATATTGAGTCTCAAATTCAGTGACTTAAATTCTTTATTCTTAAGCATAGAGAGTACCATGTAGTGCAAATTTCAAATAACTTATTAAGTCTCAAATTGGTCTGAGTCCTAGAAAAGAACTAAACAGTTAAGACTATATTAGACTTGTCACGTAGAACCTCTTTGAAGCATACCTATAACACGTTACATATTTTCACGTATATTATGTCTCTTCTCATTAACTATATATTAAGTTTTAATGAAACAACTAAATATTATATTCATTTAGTAAAAAATCTATTTGTATTTAATCAAGAAATTTGTGACAGAAAAATATGATTAACTACAAGTAGTTTAATGGTTAATAATAAGTAAACTAATATTTTTTTTAAAGTAGGTAAACTATTAGTTAATTAATATATGGTAGATATTTGATCAATAAAAAGTGTAATATAAAATGAAAATGTATGCATTTAGCATTATTCTAAAATGGAGCAGACGTTTTTCAATCACATCTTAATGGAAGGATGTCAAAAATATAAGATCGGGATAAGGTAGTGATTGATTTATTTTTTTAATTTTTAAAGAAATAATTAAGTCAAGTACATTTTTTTTAAAAGTTCTTAAAAAAATGAACACCTTAATTTTCATAAAGAAAAAGAGAAATAAGTAACTTTTTAAAAAATTAAGTAAAAGAACTTTTTAGAAAAAAAATAATGTTTTTCTTCTCTCTTCCTTCCTCTCCTCTCTCTCGTTGTTATGCCTTTTTTATGATTAGTTTTTGAGTCAATTATTACAACATCCTCTTTTTCAAGTGATTTCAATGGTTTATTGTCGCCTGCTGCAATTAAAGAAATTGTTTTTTAAGTATTAGCTTAATATTAAAATTGAGTTTATGGAGATAAAAGAACAAATGTAAACACTAATTTCTATAATCAAAATATCAACAGCGTTTGTAGTCCAACGGTTAGGATAATTGCCTTCCAAGCAATAGACCCGGGTTCGACTCCCGGCAAACGCAATTTAGTTTTAATTCATTAGGATTGGTTTGGTGATGAAGAAATTTGGGTAATTTATATATAATTTTTGGTTCAAATTTTCCTATTATCATTATACAGTAAAAAAAATCTAAACCAATCCCTTAAGTTGTTTATTTTTCATTTTTTAAATCGCAAGGCTTGCCGCATAAGTTTTGTCTGGATCCATTTTGGACAAAGGAAGTTGAAATACACTATTGAAATATTATAAATTGTGCAAACACTTCTCAATTCACTTCCTAAATAAATGAATTATAATCAAACTTTAATGAGGATATTTCAATGTATATTCAAATAATAGTGTAATAGTGTATTTTTTTTTATCCATGCCCTTCACCAAAATTATAAATCACTTAAATAATATCATCCTATCCTATTAATGTCGTTGGTACGTAAAATTTCTCAAGTGTTGGAAGATGTTTTCGACTAAATAGTTTAATTATTCAAAGAAACTATATCAAACTAGAATTTAAAGACAAATTGAATAACTCATGAAGTGATTCAGAAATTTAATTGAGAATTGAATAAAGAAGAATTTGGTGAAGCATCTTGATGCAAGGTTCAAATTGAAAAAGAAGTTACTATTAGTTATTTTTAAAATGTAAATCAAGACAGATGACAAAAAAATATGGAGTTTGTATACATGTGTCTTTGTAGAAGAATTCAGTCATCGGGGATTGAAAGTCTATAAATAAGATTACTCTTATATTTTATCAGATGTTGTTGAAATACTTATCAAAATCTATTGTAACACCTAATACACCAATCACATTCGTAGTTAGTGGTTCAACGAGTCGGGTGTATATTTCCAATCACCTTTTTTAACAAATTGTCTTTACATTTCCAAAAGTCGTTTTACTTTGCTTTTTGATTTACGATGAAGGCTCCAGTGGCCGACTAGTGTAAGTGGTGTATGGTGAACCACGATTTCTAACCCATGATAGTGTGTTTTGTCCCTTTTTTCTTTCTTTCTTATTCCACGTCAACCATTTAAAAAAAATAGAATGACTTTATTACCCTTTGTTTGTACGATTTGTGACCCATTTCTTTTTAAAAAAAACACCACATATTGCATCTCGCATCTCTTTTTGGCTACACAATCCAGTCTTTTGTTTTCCCGACAGCAATGAGGGGGAAGTTGGTGATAGTGTTTGGAGCCCTTGAGCTTCATGGTGGCAACTTCCTCCACTGTGTCAAAGGTGTCGAGCCATACCTGTGTTCGAAAGGTCGGGTCACGAATCTCGATGGTCCATCGTCCCCACGAACGCTTCGGAACAGACTTTGGTGACGAGGAAGGTGAAGGTTGTGTTAAGGGTTCTGAGGAGAAAGGAAGGTTTCTGGTGATTTGGGTATTTTCTTTTCGGTGTTTTGGTGGGTTTTGTGGGTCCTCATCATCGCCGGAGTAGTTCGAGTTGGTGGCATCGTAGTCGGTGAGAATGACTTGGAGGAGCTTTTTTGCGGTGGTTAGGTGTTTTGTGGTTTTGTATGGTGAGTCATTGTCAAAATTTGAGCTTGGGGCTTGTGGGTTAAAGGGGTGGAGCTTCAACATACAGACATCGAAGGTTTTTTGCAAAAGGGTTGAATTTTATTTTATTATAATTTTTTAAATAATTTTAAACAATTATCATTAAATAAGTTAAAGAGCCATGAATGTCTACTGTTGGTTTTCCTACACACACAACTAATCATGTTGGTGTTCTCACCATAGGCGTGGCGACAGGCATGGCGGTTTTGACATTAAGACTTAAATTGCTAGTGTTGTTGGTGCGAGTATACTATAGAGATGATTGAATCTTGTTACGAACGAATGTTTACAAGCTGTGACATGATTTGTTCCATGACCATTTGAGAGTTTTCGAAAGAGGGAAAAGATAAGGGATAAATCTGTAAACACATATATGAAATTAAAAAAAATATTATTAACTACTATTACTGGTAGCCACAAAATGATCTGCACCCTTCAATATTATAAGCATCTATCTAACGGTATCTATAAACTTTCCCACCATAAACCACATGACTCTGTGGTCCACCTTAGAATTGGTCTTGACTAACATCCTACAATTTATATTACAATTCTCCTTCATCATCTTATTCTTCTTTGATTTCCAATTTCTTTCTTCAAGTTTGTATTTACAGTTTTCATTTTATTCCTTACAAGTCCATTTCTTTTTTTCTTTTTTTAAATTGTTTCACTTTAATCTTTAGCACCTCTTTTCTCTTTAAATTCTTTCAAGTTCTTGCACTTACATTTTGAAGTTTATAATTCATTATTTTACATTTCTGAATTTATTTTAAATCTTTGAAGTCTATTTTGGATTTATTTATTTTACTTGATTTTCTTTTAAGTTTACATGCTTTATTTACATTACCCATTTAATTTCATATTATTTTCCTTTCAAGTTGTTATGTATCTTTAAAATTGTAAGTTTTGTCCTTTGATTAAATTGATTATTTTATTTTTGTTATGTTGGATTGTTTTTTGTTTATTTAACTTCACCATTCTTGATATTCTTGTCAATTGCTTTAATCGATTAGATTAAATTGATTACTTGCAATTCGATTTACATAAGATTAAATTGAATAAATATTTTGCTTACAAGTATTCATACTTAACTAATTTTCCAAATTTATTTTGTTAATTGCATTCAAATGTTTGATAACTAAATCAATATTGGTTATTCACATTTATTTGCAAATCAAAAGCATATTTAAACACACACACATCAAAGTTATGTGCATGTGTTTAAATATGCTTTTACTCTATCAAATTTAAGGTAAATTTGTTTTTGGTCCCTCAAATTTAAAATTTATCTTTTTAGTTCCTATAATTTTAAAAAAAACTTGTTTTAGTTCCTCTACGTAAACGTCATTAGATATTAACTTACATGATTACCAAATTACAAGTTATTTACATGAAAACTCACATTGATTTTGTATTCTTATTATCAAACACCCTACCATATTGTTTTTTCCTTTCAAAGAATTCATTCCGGCGATGTTTTGGGCAGAGGAACTAAAATAATCTCTTTTTTTTTCCAAATTACAAAAACTAAAAAGATCAAATTTAAATTTGGAAAACCAAAACTAAACTTATAGTTAAATATTGTTGGTTAACTAGAATCTTCAAAGAATTTGATTCTAAGAGCCCGTTTGGATAGAAAGCTTAATTAAGATCTTATTTAATAAGTTCTTATTATGTAAGATCTTATATCAGGAGAGCTTAAAATTCAATAAGTTATTTGTGTTTGGATATGCATGTTGATAAGTGTTTACACAATTTTGAAGTGTTTGATACATTGTTATATAAACACTTATAAAATATTTTCTCATTTTAAAAATTAAAAATTTAAAAATCAAATCATGATTAAAATAAATTAAAAAAATATGATTAAAAAAATTAAAAGGTAACTTAAAAAAAATTACATATGTCACAAAAATATTAAAAGTAAAAAAATCTTTCGTCGCTATTTACTTATTTTAAGTTTTTAAAATGTAAAAATTTAAGAATTATAAATTTAAAAAATTTTAAAATTTGTTCCGCATATAAATCAAGAGAGAGACTCATTAAATTAAAAATGTGACTTACCAAAATTTGTGATTTTCAATAAATTTCAATCAATAATAAAGAGAGTGTTAAAAAAAATATTGTTAACATTTTTCATCTCTCTCTCTCTCTCTCTCTCTCTCTATATATATATATATATATATATATATATATGTATGTATGTATATATATATGTGTATATATGTATGTATATTATAAACCACGATTTTGGAGAGTGTAAAAGTAAGACACGGGCCGTTTAGACAGTGTAAAATAAAATATATATGTTAAGAGGAAAAAAATGTTGTGGCAGGATTCGAAGAGGGTGTCAAATCACAGCCTCCATATAGGTTATTTTGAAGAGCTTATAAAAATAAGCTAAAGACAACTTATGGGGTAGTTATAAGTTGTTTTTACAAGTTCTTCAAAACATTCTTATATGTATTTATGTCATAAAATAAATTTAAATAAGTTATTTATAAGTTAATATTTTTTTGTTACAATTTATAAGTCAATATAACACTACATTAAGTGTTGAATAAAAGGGCTAGATCCAAGAGGAGAGATGAATTGGATTTTTAAAAATTTTAAAGAATCCTCAAAATCTTTTCAACAATAAAGAGCTAGATTTTTAAAAACTTTAAATCATTTTGATTTGGTTATATGAATGATGTAGAATTGGAACAATTTTCTTGATTTTACTATGCAAAGAGCCTTATGAATTTATATGCAAGAGATCAAGAAACAATGTATTTGAGAAAGGGTAAAGAAAATAAAAGAATACACAAGATTTATACTAGTTCGATCACCACCATTGTGATCTACATCTAGTTTCTAATCAAATCGATTGGGATTATCACTATGCAATTCAATTGTTTACAAACACTATGCACAAACAAACACAACCACAAGTTCAAGTTTCTTGAAAAACCTATCAAGAAAACTTGAAACTTTTCTTGTGGAACACTACCACAAGAGAGACTTGAGAAAACCTATCTCAAGAACGAAAATTTTACAAAAAAAAAAGGTTAGATATCACCTTTGTTCGTGATGGATGAAAAACAATGAAGCACAAACCAAATTCTATCCAAAAGATGACTTTTCTTTATCTCCAATGTTGATCCATGATGAGCTCTTGATTTTGATGTAAGACTTGTAGTGGTGATGAAGAATAATGTGTTTTTGCTCTAGAAAAGCTCTCACACTAGTTTAGAGAATTGAAGTTATATGAAGAGATCCACTAAGGTTCACTTTTTATAGAGAGTCCACTGGAATAACTAGTTATTTGGTCTTGCAATCAATTATTTTCTTCTTAGAAATCTGGAAATGGGAGTTTGGATGAAAATAACTAGTTATTTTGCTTTGTAACTAGTTATTTGCACATTGTTTTATTTTCCTATTTGCTGGAATAACTAGTTACATAGCTTTATAACTAGTTATTTTCGTATAGGACAAAACAGTTTTATAAAAATGTAACTAGTTACAAAATTATGTATCTAGTTACAACAGAAATATCTGACTACATAATCTTGTAACTAGTTAAAACAAAATATATGTAACTGATTACATAACATTGTAACTAGTTAAAACAGAATATTTCTGCATATATTTGTGCGTTTTTCAATAGATTTAACCGATTACAAAGCTAATTTATCCGATTAAATGGTTCTTAAACATAAGATTGAATTCTTCTAAAGCTTTAATATATAGCTATCACTTCTTATCAATTTAAAACCATGTTTAATCTAATTATTTCTTCTTAAACTCAATTTTAGACTTATAAAAACATGTTATCACTTTGTTAATCTTTTAAGTCTTAAATTTTGAGCTCATCACCATTAAAACATCAAGGATAAAGATAAATCATGCAAGACACACAACCACACATACACACATATAAACACACATTACAACTTTGCACTCATCAAGAGGCTAAATATCAAAACTATATTAATACTTCTTGGGGACAAGAGCAATTCTTTTTCTTGTTTCTTCATTAAGAATTAAAGTCAAATTACAAAAAATGAATCAACATCAATTCTTGTAAGAAGGGTGCTATGGAGAACAATCATTTGTTGGTGTGGCAAGATTGCCTGAGTGATTTGAAGTTAGCTTTGCTTTCAGATGCGTTGCATCCCATTTTTAGGACGTTGCTTGTGCTTTTTTTCTGCTCTTGTTTTGATTTTCTGATGTATCAAAAAAAAAAAATCAATTCTCATAATAAATTTCACTCACAACACATCCATAAAAAATTTAAAAGTAAATTATATTTGCATCCCCTGTGATTTTTTTCATATTACACCCAATACTCCTTCCGTTATTTTTATCTACAAAAAACCCCTCAGTTGTTTCTCACGTATAACACCATGTACCCCCTCTCACCAAATGTCGTTGAAAATGTTAACAGAAACTGGCATGTGACCTATAAGGGAGAATTTAGTTTTTTTTCTTCCAAAATTGCCCTCATCCCTTTCTTTTAATTGTAGACACTGCAACTCCAGGAACAGAAAAATTGCAATAGCTCCTAGATGTGAAATTGCAGGCAGCACACTCTCAAGTCTTACATACCCATCAACCATCATATTGCATAGAACCACATTAAACTCTTTCCTCCTCTCATCTCTCACCAACCTCCTCACATCATTAACACCCTCAACATTCCTATCAAACAAAACATGAGCATCCTCCATACAGGAAAGTGATGGGTTAGGCTCCATCATTGCCTGAGACACCATTTGATAGAAAACCAACAAGGCATCCAAGTACCTATCGTGGGTTTCAATAGGTGCCCTTATCATAGTGTTCCAAGCAAAGCAATTTTGTTCAGGCATTTGGTCGAGCACTAAGAAGGCATACCCAATATCGTGAAAATCAAAGGTTAGACTGACCTTGAGAATCTTTGTTGCTATTGTCGTGTCATGGGTTTATGTTGTTTTGATCAAAATCACATGCACTTGCTTCAATTCGTGCATGCCTTTGCACATCCTAATTTTGACCATGTGTGGTGCACCAGCCGTTGGCTTCGTTCACCTCCATCCCATTACCAATACCTCACCACTTGATCTTTCTATTTCAGCCAGCTTAACATAATCCTTAATTTTCTAGAACTCACGGGCAAGGAATCAACATTAGCAACATGAAAAATGAAAGAAAAGTACAGATAGTTAATTGCTCTCTGCCACCAAATCGTCCATGTTGCTCTCTGCCTTAGTGAACTCCATCTCGTCCATTCCTTCCCCAGTGTAGTGGTCAACAAGAAAACGGCTCATCTTTCCCTTGAACATTGCAGATGCGGTTAAGTAGCGGTCAACAAAAGGGGGTATTTTTGTCAAACAAAAAAAATGAAAACATTATTTAATGGCGTTTAAATAAATGGGGTCAAAGTAATGCCAAATAATAGAAGGATATTGGGCGCAATATGAAAAAAACACAAAAGGTATAAGTGTAATTTATTCAAAATTTAGTTAGTACGATTAATTACTCGTAGTCCAACTCTTATAAAAATTTTACTAGAAAAATTATGTTTTTTTTTTGTTTGACATATAAATATACCGGAAAATAATCAAAGAAAAAAAGAGTAAAACATTAATTCAGTACTCAAAATTTATACAATTAATCAATTTAATTACTGACATTATGGAAAAACAATAATTTGATCCTTGAAATTAGCCAACACCTTCAGTCAATTTAATCTCTCATAGATATTAAATAAATAAATAAAGTTGATCAATGAATTGAGTAAAATTCAATTTCATAGTGGTGTATATTGGTCAATTTAATCTCTAACATGTGCATGAAAGGCCAAATTGATTGATAAATTATTAAAGCTTACGAATTAAATTTGTTTTATTCCTAATTTTAAAGATTAAATTATCTAATAGTATCGATTTTAAGGATCAAATTAATTAATAATTGTTGCAGTGAAAACTTAGAGTATGTTTATTTCACGAATTAAAAGTTGATTCCCAAAAATGTAAATATAGGAGTGTAATATACCTATGTTTGTTACAAGTTTTGAAAAATTATTCCCAGGTATTGTTGATTCCTGAGGAAGTTGTAACTTTCCATTTTACCATGTTTTTCAACATTTTTATTCCCATGAAGAAGGGTCACAACTATAACTTCTATTTTTATTTATTTTTCATTTTAATTATTTTGAATTTTAAAAAATGTTCCTAAGAATATTAAAATATAACCAAATACATTTTTAAATATACCCGGAAATAACATTCTTGGTTATAACATTCCTAGGAATGTGATACCTAAAAATATAATATGATACTTTGAAACAAACGCCTCCTTAATTTTTATTTTTTTTGTAATATAAGAAACTAAATTAGTTGATGGTACTAATTTTAAGTTCAAATTCACATTTTACTCAAAATAAATCAACATCTTTTGAGGGAGGGTAAAAGCATGGTCTGGCCTAAAGACAAATTAGTTGGACAATTATGTCTCTGCTTGGGGACACGATCATCTTGAGCAATATAATATAATATTAGCGACAAAATGTAAAAGAAGAAAGTATGGTTTTACCATCATTGAAGGGCTATAGTC
Organism: Spatholobus suberectus; assembly: GCA_004329165.1. NCBI lineage: Eukaryota > Viridiplantae > Streptophyta > Magnoliopsida > Fabales > Fabaceae > Spatholobus > Spatholobus suberectus. Next base: position 6,695,565 of record CM014735.1, read on the forward strand.
AAGATTTAAATCATAGTAATGATCGTATATTGGAGCCAAAATAGAGAAAGATATTGATTGAATTAGGAATATGATATGTTGGGGCTACTAAAGCCTACTAAAATTGAATATTCGCCCTATTAATGCCGCTCTAGGACAAACACTAGTCTTTTCATAAAAGGAGGATGAAATGGCCCCATTATCCCAACTTCGTATAGAATTTCCATTCCAATGGCATGAAGAATGAGCATGGTCTGGAATATTTCTATGGTCCATTATGACCAATTTACTAATTTTTTAGGCTTAATATAGTGCCTAATCTAATATATGATAAGAATCTTTTCCACTTCTTGTTCATTTTCTATGGTTTTGGGTGTATTAAAGACATTAAATGTCTATCATTAAAATATTAATGTCCTTTATACACTAAAAAATTATACTAATGGACAGGAAATGGACAACAAGAAATGAAAAGGATTTAAACTCCCTCTACTTTACTTGCCTCTCTGTAAAATTTTATGGTTTTCCAAGAAGCACTTCGATAACTTGAAGGGATGTTCAGGAAAAGGAATGAATAACTGCTAATTTTTTGGAGAATTAACATATCCTATCATTTTAAATAAGTTGAACTATCACAAAGAACTTAGTTAATATAATGTTTGGGGTTCTTTTTTATTATGATTATATAATTTTTAAGTGCAAATCCATTTTTTGGTCCTATAGTTTTGTGATGTATAATTTTGGTCCCTCAAAAATTTTCATTGTACATTTCTCTCACATTTTCTTAATTGAACAGTATTAGTCTATTATTAGTTTGTTGTCAATTTTTTAACGAAAATTACTGACGTGACACATTAGTAATGACGTGACAAATAATGTGGCATTAACATGTTGACGTGGTGGTTGGCGTGGCAGTCTAACACATATGCTGAAGTGGCACTGGCTTGCTAACATAGCACTAGGGACTAAAATTGCACGATTGTGATATTTTAGGAACCAAAATTGCACAATCATGATACTTTAAAGACTAATTGCACACTTAATTTTGTCTCTTTTTTTTTTAATTTTTGTTTATGTCTATTTTCTTTTCTTTATCTTTTTTTATTCATTTTTTAAAATTATCATATTAAAACAATTTTAAATTAAAATAATTTTCATAAATAAATAAATAATGAAAATAAAAAATAAAACAAAATAAAACAAATATGAAAAAAACATCAACGAAACTAAAAAAAGGATAAAAGGAAAAGAAAGATATATAACATATTCTCGTGATGTGTGACAACCAATTTTGTCTAAATACAAAATATTAAAAAATGTCAAAATAAAGAAAATATAAAAAATAATCCTTCGTGAAGCTTTGTGACTTCACCTTTAGCTCATCGTCACATGCTACTAAACCACCAAGCCGACATCACAAAACCTCATCATCAACCATGTAGAAGCCCAAAACTGCAAACTAAGCCTTGTCAGATTTTGTCATTGCTATCACTTAAATCGACACATTGGAGCTGACCATCAACATTAATTTCATATCATCACCCAAATCATAATGATTATGGTGCTTGGTTTGGGTGATGGTATGAAATTAATGTTGATGTTGGGCTCCTATGTGTCGATCTATATGATGATAATGACAGAATTTGATGAAGCTTGGTTTGTGGTTCTGAACTTCTTCATGGATGAGGATGAGGTTTTGTGATATTGGCTTGATGGTTCAGTAGCATGTGGTGATGAGTTGAAAGTGAAGTCATAAAAGTTTGTGAATGATCATTTTTTATATTTTCTTTGTTTCAACATTTTTTAATATTTTTATTTATCCAACAAATTGGTGTCAAAAATCATGAGAATATGTTATGTCTCTTTCCTTTCCTTTTATCTATTTTTTAAGTTTTGTCAAAGTTTTTTTTGTTTTTGTTTTATTTATTTATTTTATTTTTTTTACAATTTTCACTATTTATTTATTTATGAACATTATTTTAATTTTAAAAATTTTAAATATGATAATTTTTTAAAAAATAAAAAAAGATAATGAAAATAAAATAAAAATAAACAACAATAAAAAATGAGACAAAAATAATTGTGTAATTTTGGTCCTTAGTGCCATGTCAGCATGTCAATGCCACGTCAACACATGTAGTAGTGTCACGTTAGCATATGTGTCAAACTACCATGTTATCCACCACATTAGTAATTTTTGTTAAAAAAATTAACGACAGACTAACGATGGACCAACATTTCTTAATTGAGAAAACGTGGAGGACCAAATGTGCAATAAAATTTATTTTTATGACCAAAATTGCACAATCATGAAACTATAGGGACCAAAGCTGGATTTAGGGTCTAGACATTACAATGAAAATAAACTATGGTAGACTTGAGGTGCAACTATATCTTGTTTGCTTTTTGTGCACTTAAGGCTAAAAACACACTGGAACCTCAAATGATCCCCCAACCAAAAAGTGATGAGAAGAGAAAAACAAAGAAAATATATGAAGAAATATATAATAGGAAAAAGGAATATTTGTTAATGTTTCTCTAAGCTCGAGTTGTTAATCCTTTATATAGTGTTCATAAACTTGTCCTATTGGTAAGATTAATAAATAGCCTCAAATCAATTATAATCAAATCAATATATATATGAAAGATAAATAAAGCAATTTGATTGCAAATGCAATTATTTATAGCATTTAGAATAGTAATAATGAATTATAAAAGAAAAAATTATTAAAAGCAAAAATAAATAACATTCAAATATTTTTTTTAAAAAGAGAAAATAATACAATTATCTACACAATGAAGACTATAAAAAAGGAAAAAAAATTGTCTAAAAATAAAAGGAAGATATTATTATCTTTACAATAGAAATTATAAAAAATAAAAAATTTGTCAAAAAATAAGAAAGAGATAAATAATACTTAAATATTATTATCTCCAAAATAAAATTCCACTAAAGAAATTCCCAAATATTAAAATATTATATATATATATATATATATATATATATATATATATATATTAAAAAATTAAAATTTATAAAAAGTTAGGGGGGCCAAGGCCCTCCCAATTGACTACATAGATCTGTCCTTGATCATATCTAAGAGGCCACTCCAGTAAAATTAATGTTTAAATGAAATTCATGTCACCTAACACTTTGAGAAATTTGGCAGAAAATCAAGTGTTGGATTGGTTTTCATTAATTTTAAAAATATGGAGACATAATTTGAGCAATTATAATTATAAAGACTAAAATTACTCATTTGATAAATTATGGGGACAAAAGCACAATTAAGCCTAAATTATATGGATATTTTTAATTTAAATAAAATTTAAAAATAATAATAGAAATAAAAGTGTATAAGAAAGTAAAGTATTATGATTATTAAATAATGATAAATAAAATTACATATTTTAACTAAAAAATATAATTAAAAATATTTTCATTATCGATAATGGGGATTCTATATTATTAAATATAATAAATTAAAAATATGATGTTTTTAAAATTGATACTGAAATATGAAAATAAATTATTTGAATTAATTTATATTATTTCTATATAGATTTAACATATAAAAATTAAATTTAAATAATAATATTTAAGATGAATGAAAAATTAAAATAAAATACTAGATACTTAATATAAGAAAAGACACGTGATTTTCTGAGAGAAAAATAATTGATCCTAAAAATTATTTCATTTAAGTTGTATTTGGTATAAAAAATCTTTTATTTTCTCCTAAACCATTTTCTAGTGAATGAGATAATAAGATTCCTTATAATTTTTATAAACACTGTTTAGTTATTTTTGCTTGTGTGAGAATAATATATTTACAATAAATTATTATGAGAAAGTTTAGAAACTTTATAGTTAATTGTCATAAAAAAATTATTCTCACTTGTAAAAGTGGAAAAGTTTTATTCCTATTTATTGACAAATTAGCTTCTTCCAGAATCTTTCATATTTTTATTTTTTTCCTACCAAGTGTTAAAAACTTTTATTTCAATATCACTTTCTCAAGTGAGAGTGTTCACGTTTAGATCAATTAAAAAAAAAACAATTTGATCATAAAAAAGCATAGCTCGGCTTGGATGGTTTAAATAAAACATTAAATCTAATCCAATCAATACTTGTACAATAAAAATTGACCACAACAAATATAAAGAAAAATAAGATTAGGGTCAGCATAAGGCTCTAAGCCTTTACTTTAAAATTTTTTTAAAGTTATTTTTATTATTAATTGGTTTAGTGTAATTCTCATTAAGGTGTACTTTTTCTTTGATGAATGAGGTTTAAAGAGCAAAAAACACTTTTATCATTTGTAAGGTCCCTAATTTTTTGGTTACTCTCTCTCACTTAAAAATTAACTAGTCATTAATTTTAATTAAATAGATTGTCTCTTAATATATCAATTCTCACTAAATTTAGCCCATAAAACATTTCTCAATTAGCTGTATAAAAAATTTAATAAATGACTTTGCATTTCAAAAAGCTTGAAAAATAAAAATTTAATAAAAAAATAATCATTCTAATAAAATATTGTTTTTAAAATTTTTTTTCAAAAAATATTATTATTAATTTTAAAGGGTCTCACCTTAAAATTTGTTTTATACCTACAAATATATTAAGTCGACCCTAAGACAACAAAAAATTGAGTAAATCATGTTATATAAAATATAATAAAAGTGTGACATGTGTCAAAGATTTCACATCGACTAGTGATAAGATCAAAATAAAAATATATAAGTGGGGGACAACTATCATCTTACAAGCTGGTGTTGTGAGATTGAGTTTGATCTATAACCCACATTCTAATAATTTTTATTTATTTAGATTAACTGTTTAATTAATTTTCATTTTTTTATCAGTTACCAATTTAAAATAGTTTTTTTATAATCCCAATTTAAAATAGTTTAGGTCGATATATATAGAAGAATTAATAGCCAATATCAAACTTTTACATTTGTAATCACTGAGTGCATCTAGAAACTAGTCTAGGGTTGTTTTAACTTCACTAGTGGTTTTGAGCTCAAGTCTTGAGTATGCAACTACGATAAATATTCAAAGGAAAAGTTTTGTTGTCCATAATAGTTATACCTGACTTGACCAAGATTGCTTCTCGTAGATGACACCTGCGGTCTATACGAAAAAAAAAAACTTTTACATTTATATAACATAATAATTTTTTTAGATTATAAAATTAACTAATCCAACTATTGAATTGAAAATTCATATAATGTAAATTAAGTTTATAAAATTTCATACAAATCAAAAAAAATAATTGATACTTGATTGCATTTATTTAGGCGAATAGTATACTATCTAAAATATGAGTAAATGTCTATTGTTATATCACGTATTAATAAGTATCCAATTAATGTGAAATTTGATATACATGATGAGAGAGATAAAACCAAATGGTTCAATAATTAGATTAGTTAATTTCATATTTTATATATAGGAACAGAATCAATTGACACAAAGTGTTAAACTTTTGCATTTACATCATGTAATAACTTTTTGTAGAATGTGAAATTAATCAATCTAACTATTGAATCATTTATTTTTATCTTTGTGGTCATGCATACTAAATTTACTTTTTGGACATTCATTGATATGTTATCAAACAATAAACATTTATTTATAATTTAAATAGCATATTACCCGTCCAAATAAAATATTGTAATGAAGTATCAATTAGTTTAGGTTGCATTCACCCAAAAAAATAAAATAAAATTGGGTTGCATGAATTTTTAGAAACTTAATCTACTTTATAAGAATTTTTAATTCAAATCGGTTAATTTTATATTCTACTGAAAGTTATTGAGTAGTGTAAATACAAAAGTTTGACCTATGTCAATTGATTCTATCCAACACACCCACACACACGCATATTATATAGGGAAAAAAATGTTTTTAATCTTTGTACTTCTGGTCAAATGTTGTCAAGGTCCCTATACTTTCACATCAATGAATTTGGTCCTCAAACTTTAAAAAACATGTGAATTTAGTACTTTTTATCTAAGAATTTATCATGTATTTTAAAGTTAGGAGGGGCTAAATTTACATATTTTTTAAAGTTTGAGAACCAAATTCATTACTATGATGGTACATTGACCTTGATCACCTTTGACCGAAAGTATAGAGACTAAAACCACATTTTCCTCTATTGTATATATGCATGTGTGCTCGCATGTCTAGTGAAGGGACCATTTTTATATGAGAATGAGAAGATTAAATCTAGGTTATGCAATCATGCATGAATAGTCAATATTTAAGGTCATGTGACCACTCATGTGACTTTTTTACAAATTTACATGACTTGTATGTTTTAATTTTGATCATTCATGATAAGATCTAATAATTAGTATTTATTTCTCTCATGCTAATATAAAAAATATCCTCTCACTAAATATACTCCATATATAGTTTTTCTTTATATATATGTGTGTGTGTGTGTGTGTGAAATACATCTCTTAAAGAGAGAAGAGAGGAGAATTTCTAATAGAAAGAGTGAGGAGTGGAGATCTTTATTTTCCAACTTAAGAATTCTAATTTATAATATAGGAGTAGATAATTATTACTTAAAAATTTTAGTTTATTCTAATTTATTTATTTTTAAAAATATTTATTGTTTTATCTTTATTATCATAAAAGATGAAAATAGTAATAAAGTAAAAATTTTAATCAAATATAATATATTTTTAAAATTAAGTGTATCTAATTATTTTTTAAATTATTGTGTAAATCTTTAAATAACATTTATTATAAAAATAAAGGGCTAAAAATCAAGAAGAGATTTTAACTTACATACTAAGACTTACAAATCCTTATTTTAGTTATTTATATATCTACAATTAATTCATAACATACTTGAATTGATTTACTTTTAAGCTAAAACTTTTTTTATTGAAATTTCTAAATATTTTTAAAAATAATCTCATCCCAAAAAGGTCCTGTACCGTTTGAACGTTCAATATTGTTTTTTTAGGAATGGTACTGGGAACATAAAGGTAAGACTGTAACGTGTCCCAAGCAGTAGATGACGAAGTGTGTGCTCTTTAAGGAACAACCATCAAGTTTTAGGGGGGATTGGGCTTCACTTTACCAAGCACCCAATCCAGGCTTAGGGAGAACCCTGTTTCGTTTTAACTTTCAAAACCCCCAGGTTGTCGCCAACTAATGCTGAACCGTTACAAATGCTCCAACATTAATAATATGATCATATAAAATCTTAAAATCTTAAATATATTAAAATGAAAATTAAGGTTTCGGTTAATGCGTAAGATAAGATAGAATAAGATAAATTATCTTATTTTATTTTAATCAATTTTTTAGTACATTATCAAGATATGATTCGTTATCTTACTATTTATTATATTTTGTTGAGTTAGTATAATTTTTATTTTATAGAAAGATATGTTATAATTGTTTTTAAACATTTGTCATCTTCTTTATGCTTTATTATAAAATATTTGATATAAATTACATCATTATCTTTCAGTTATTTTTTATATAATTTTTATAGTTTACATAATGGAATAATGTTTAAAAAGTTAAAAAGAAATATTAAAGATAGTTTTTATAACAATATTTTGAAAGTATCACTTTCTTAACAGGAGAATATGGTGAACTAATACCAACAAGTAGTTGGTCTAAGTAAAATTGAGCTTAAATTTTTTAAATAAAATATCGAATTTGAATTTTGTGAATAAAAAAAAGTGATTAAAGGAAATAATCTCATTAAAAGTGGGGTCAGCCAGACTTTTCACTAAAAATTAGTCATCAACAAAAGACTTCGCATATGGTGACCAAAAACAAAAGAATCTGTCGTACTGATATCAACCTTCTTTAACCGCAACTTGTTTAACCAATGTAGTAAAAAGGCACGGCTTAGAAAACATCAATTACGATCATAATTCTGTATCTGGCTCTATATGCGTAAGATTCATTGGATCAAATAGTAATGATTGTCCCAACGTAGGGGTAAATTATTGCAAAAACTAAAAAAAGAAATAATAATTTCGCAACCCAATGAAACGAGATGTTCACAAATCGTGTTGTTTCATAGTTTTGGTAAATATGATTAGCATTTCTGGACTCATTATCATCCGCAAGATCATCACCGGTGCATAAGGGAATGGCCCTCAATTTTTCAAGCTAGCCTTTCAAACATTTTTACAATTTAAGATTTGGATTTTCTGGTTCAACCGCCTCAAACCCCCAAATTGACGAGGTATTTGTCTGCTTCACGCAGTTTGACACTCAAACCAAATATAATTTTAGAAACAATTCTTAAAAATAAAACTATTTTTTTTAATAAACGAAGGTCCCAAAAATAATGTTTCTATAAAAATTAATTAGAAAAACTTCTACTTCTGAAAAGAAAAACCCATAAAAACTAGACCAAAGCAAACCCAAATCAACAAAAGCTATCAAACGGGTCGGATATGTTCACAATCCATCATTCATATTTATTATTTAAAATAAAGTAGAAAAACTGAATTCCATTAGCAGGTGGTTCTTGTCCCCTGTTTTGTTTTCGCCTTGCTTGTCTTTTCGGTTTTAAGTCTTGCCAATTGTAATTCTGCAAATGTCGTTTGTCCGGAATCAGATCTCGATGGTGTCCAAGTCCAAACAAAAAAACAAAAAGAAATGGTACCTACCTACCCAATTCACTGAAGTTGTTTAATCCTAATCCATAATAACTATTTTGGGCTGTACCTCAAAATCTATATTCACGTCTTCAACAAAGCCCAATTGCCGAATTTAGCAAGTGAACGAAACTCTTGAGGTTAAGAAAGAAAATAAAGCCCAGAGAATTTTGGCTAAAATAAAAAATAAAAAATGTCAAAAAAAGAAGATTGTTTTACAAGCACAGGTTAGACCAAATTAATAATAAAACAGAAGGGGATAAAAAGAATGAACAATAAACATAGACGAAAATTTGTGTAAAGTGAAAATAGTTACATATCTTCAAATTCCATTACAAGTGTTACTAATGGGTAATTGATTTAAGTGATCTATTTTTTTTTTAACAAGGTCTTGAGCTAAAAAAAGAACTTTTTGTTCGTTTAATCCTTGTCGTAAAATAAATCTTTTATGTCAATAATTATTAGGTCACATCAATAAAATCTTATATTTTTCATTTTCGTAAAAAACTTGAGCAGTTAACTGTGATTTGTACCCAATTTAATTTTTTGAGAATATGTAATTTTTTTTAAAGCTTTTTTGAGAATATAATTGAAACCAGATTTTCAAATATATTTTATTTGTTTACCTAGTTGTAAAATTACGTTTAAGGGAGATTTTACTTTGGGTATAAAACCTTTGGTAGCGTAGGAACACTCACATTAGACGTAAACACTGGTTAATTAATTTTTTTAATTACGAATCAATCGCTTACAACTTGATAATTGAATGATGAAGTAAACACCAATAATTATTGGCAATTAGAACATAATGGATATAAAGCAAACCACTAAACCATGATCGGTGGTAGAGAAAATGCCGCCAGATATAGACAGCTTCCACAATCAACTTGCCTTTAAGCGGAAAAAATCTTGGCAGAGGCCAATCTAAAACAAGTGGACGGCAAAGAAAGGTCACCACCAAAGCCTCCATTTTGTGACTTTTATTTTTGTCATGTGAAGGATGTCATTTCAAACTTGCTGACCATTTCCTGCACATTTTTGTTTCCTCTGGCCCAATTGCTGCTGTTTTGGTATTTGGTGAAACCTTACATATTAATGATATTAAATTAGTAACATGGAATAATTTGTGTGTGTAACATCATTCTTCTTAGGGCATTTCAAAATGGATATTTCCAAGTTCCATACTTCTTACGCTTGTACAAAAACTTCATTAAAACCCTCTGCTATAATGACATCATGAATTCTCACTGCTGTTGCCTATTCTTGTGGTTGATTGTTTAGATTGCTCCACTTTTTTTTTTTGCTTTGCATGTATTCTCTATAGAAAGAAATTTTGCTTGAGACATTATTAAATATGTTGATTTCTCCTGTATTCCTTAGTTTTAGAGGCTTGTGGTATCTCTTTTCACCTAGTGAATGAGATTATGATTAGTATGCTGTGTTGCCACTCCGGATTCAACTGTTCATATAGCTTGTGATGCAATATTCTTAAAAATATCATATGTGACATCACATTCTAATTGAAGTATTTAAAATAAAAATGTTGCATTGTCATTATATTTGAATAATGAGGACATACATAAGTCATAATTTCATTGGCTAAATAAAAAAAGATACCAAAATTCTTTAAAACTAAGAAACACTGGAGCAATCATCATCAAACATTATTTACTTTGAAAAATAAATAGGGAAGGCCAACTCATCTAAATAATAAAAGAACAAATAAAATATATGTATGTATATTTATTTAAAAAAGAAAATGAGACCCAAGGTAAATATATGAATGGGAATAAGGATCGATGAATAATAAAATTTGGAATTGGACCAAGATCTTCAAGGACTTGGGATTAGGGGTTATAAATAAATAAAAAATGGATGAATCAACCTAACTTGCCATAACACGTGAAATATGCCAAAATAATCGGTCAATATACGTAACGTAACCTAACTTGTATAAGTGAAACTCATTTTGTCAACTTTAATTTTACATATAGTACAATTTGAGCTGAAAAAATAGGTATTGATTTCATCAATTAGTATGTTAATCATCGCTCTAGTGGGTTTAAATAAATTCACCAGTCAATAAATTTTGCATCCAAACTTCAAGTTTGAACACTTGTGCCATACGATTTCATAAGGTATTTATCGATGAAACTTTTTACATTTACTATAAGGGTAAGTCATATACAATTTATTACTTTTAATAACATTTATAAATATTAAATTCCATTAATTTAATCCTTAGGTTGAAACTTCTCATTATTTATATATATCAATTTTTCGTATAAAAAAATTAATTTCATAAATTTAACTGATAGATTGAAATTTTTTGTTATGTAGATTAAATGTATAAAAATTCATATAATGTAAGAATTAGTAGATACTACATTATTCGATTTTGTTTTAATATATAAATACTTTTTAAAATATAAGTAAATGTCAGTTATAAATTTATATATTTGTGAATGATTAATTAATTTAAAAATTAGTATACATAATCATCAACATAATATGACATGATTTAATTATTTAATTATTTAATTCATATTTTATAAAAAGTTTTAAATAAAGTAAGTGTCCTAAATCTTAGTTTTGATGTAAATAGAGCAATCACCCCACTTCTCTCTCTTTGACGTATCAAGTAAAATTTGTTCCTATTGCAAAAAAAGATAATTATAAATCAGGACGTACAACAACAAATGGACAATTGAGAGATTAAAAAGTTAGTTGTTACATGGTTACTTAAAAAAATTATATATATATATATATATATATATATATATATATATATATATATATATATATATATATTAATCTTGACAATATAAACATGATACAATGGTATGTATTTATAGTTATCACTTTTTAAAATAAGAAGAGTTTTTATTTGATACATTCCATACACATACACATAGGATATATCTAGTGAGATAGTCATTTTTTATATGAAAGTGAGAGAAGTAAATATGAATTATACAATCATACGGTCTATACATGAACTGTAAATATTTAATGTCACATGACTACTTAAAAAATCATGTGACTTTTTACAAAACTCTTATAATTTGTGTTTTTAGTCTTAATTATTTATGATAAGATCTAATAATTAATATTTATTTCTCTAACTCTCACATAAAAAAAACACTCTCACAACATAACCCCACATATGTGTGTGACGCACTCACACATCATTTACACAAAAAATTACACTATGTATAAGATGTTTGTTCTAATTGTTAAATTATAACTAATGTTATAAAACATAAATAAGTGATTGACTTGGTAAGAGTACTTTGTTAAATAGTTATTGGTCGGACATTGTGAATGTTGAAGCGAATGAACCAATATATTTGTGAACACCTAATTTTGTCCGGGTAAATAAAAATAAAATATAAAAGACAAGAAAAAAAGAAATAAGAGAACTTTTGAAAGAAAAAAGCTTTTTTTTTATGATGAATACCATGAAAAGACAATGTCGTATCTTGAGTTATATTTGTTTGTTTGAGGTGTTCTTTGCACCATTGAAAAGCTTGTAGAAATATCTACAACTCATATTTCTATCTCAAAAACCAAAACCAACTTCTATTTTGATGAAAATCAACCCCAAAGTGAGGTATTTAATCATTAAAAAACTCAAGTCTTATATTCCTTCCCTTCACTTAGAAGTCCCACATTGGACAATTTAGACTCATGAATCTTCTCCTTCCCCTGTATAAAGAGGTGCCTACCAAGCAATGGGAAGAGGCCAAAAATCCATTAATTATGGGCTTAATGCAAAGCATGGAGCCTATGAAAGTTTAATTTTTTTGTCTCTTTTATTTTTTTTTCTCTTGGAGCTTTTACTAGAAGCTTGTGGTGGATTGTTTTGTGTTCATCACAAATTGTATCTTGAGGTAAATTTGCCTATCTTATCTTTTTTATATATATGTTTTATTTCCTTTTTTTTTGTCATTGTTATTTTGTTAAAATTTATTCTTTGTATGTCTTTTTCAAATTAGAAATATTTTATATTTAATTAATTTTTTAGAGAAATGATTAATTAGATGTGACATTTTTTTAATCCTAAGGTTTTAAGGCACAAGTTGTGACAACTTGATGTTTTTAAACTTCTCTTTAAAATTAAAAATGTTATATTTAAATTAAATTGTTACAAAAATAAAAAAAAACATTATTGTTATTATTATTTTTTCTCTATGTTTTTATTGTTATTTTAATTAGAAATATTCTTTTTTTAGATGTCTTAAATAGAGAAAAAGATTAATTGGATGTGGCATCTTCTTAATCCCGATATGTTAAGAAACAAGTTGCAACAGCTTGGTGTCTTAAGACTCCTCTATAAAGTAAAATAAAACAACATAAAAAATAAAAAATGTTAAGCTAAAACTAACTTGCTTCAATGGATTGACTTGAGTGTACACCTCTGCTGATTCTATTTTTAGAACGTATGAGCCATGACGATTCATAAATCCTAAAATTTAATAAACAAAATTTAAAAATGACAACACAAATTTTTTCTATAAAAGAACTACGTGAGTCTAATTCTCCATTACATCAGGAGATACGTAGGAGCACGGCTCCTGTCGATCTCAAAAATAATAAAATTTAATACAAAATAAAAAAATATTTTTATAATAAGTAATATTATTTTTTGCAATTATTTCTAGGATGAGTTAAATATTTTAAAAGTCATTGAAAATTTGCTTAATCAATTAGAGGTAATTGTCTTTATGACGGACGTTGTATGGTGCCAACACCTTCCCTATACGTAATTGACTTTCAAACCCAAAATCTGATTTTGTAGACCATTTTTTTAGGTTTTACCAATGTTTGTCCTTAATAAATATTGGTGGCGACTCCTTGTTTTTAAAACACTTTTTCGCCATTTCACTGTGACTCCAGTTGCAACAATATTATATGTATTTTTCATAAAAGAAATTATACTGTTATTCAATTATAGATTGTCATGTATATTAAGTTTGGTCATTTTTATAATAATTGATGTAAAAATCATACTTAAGATGGTTTCTAATTGTTTGAGAACGTACAAATCTAATACACAAAAATTAAGCTCATTATTTACTACAAGTGTAATTTTTGGGAGTTATTTTAAGTCTTTCGAGATCTGGTCAAAATTGGTTTTAGTTCCTATATTTCAAAAACTATGGTTTTAGTTAGGCATAAGTAAATCCAAACCCATGGGTATTTGTCTGATCATGACCTGGCTTCAACAAAGAAAATTTGTTTTGATTGAATTTGGATTTTTTCCTACTTGTAAAATCAGGTTTGGTTATGTAACCCCCCTCCTCCTCAAACTCCCCCTGTTCCCATCCTAAACCTCGCCCTCATCCCTAAACATGTCTCGTAACATATAATAGTTAAGATTTTAAATTAGAGTTAAGATTTTATTTTTATACTTTCATTTTTTATATTTATTAAAAATATAAATTAATTATTTTAACAATTAAATAATTTAAATTATAATAATAATTAAATGACGAACTTAAAATATACATTTAACTAAAAATATAATTTAATTCTTAATTTTTTTATCAATACTTAAATATATTATTTATTAAAAAATATATAAGTAAATTAAAATTTTAAAAAAAGTGTGGTGGGTCCCTGTGGGTTTCTCTAAACCAGATAAAATCCAACAACAGATGAGGTTGGGTTTTTAAATTTGAAACATGACTCTTTGAAACCTGAGCTAAACTTGCCTTCGTCCTATCTAATTGTCATGCCTGTTTCAATTCTCGTAATTTTGAAAGGGGTGAATTTCGTCCCTAGTCCTATACATTATTTTGACCTGACCAGAAAAAGGAGAATATAGCTGCATAATATAAAAAGAAATTAAGTATTGATAAATCATTACCACTTTTAATTTTGTCATATAGTCTTAAAGTTGAAATTAATGCATATGCAACACCGGTCCCATATGCAGAGGTTGCACGACCTTTAATCGGCAGATTAACTTGGACGGACCACGTCTCGCTAATGAGTGATGCGGACTTCTGATCTACCCTATAATCAAGAATCTGATGAACAAATTAAAATCTATTCAGAAAAAAAAAAATTAAAATCTCTTGATCAGGTGTAGAAATTTAGGTTACTTTAATCTATACAACTGTATTCTATTTCACTTTTTTTTTTAATGCATTTTAATCTATTGCATTTGAACTAATGGGTATATTAAAAAGACTTTAAAAAAATGGGGATATTAAATGATTAATAACCAATTCATCGGCAACCGCATCATTCTGACTGTTCCGAAACAATACATTGAATAAATTACTTTAATTCATTTTTTTTTGTTATTTTAGATAACGACTTTCTATAGAATTTTAAAATTTTAACTTAAATTGTACTATGTTCCATTATTTGATTCATTGAATTTGTTTAACAAAAAAATATGTAATATTCTCTTCAAGTGAAACAATTAACAATAGTTTGTTTTTGAAAGGTTTGTGGGTCAGCTTGAGTTTAGCGATTAAAAAAATGCGACATGTAACGTAAGTATGCTAGTGATTTAATTTCATATTTCAACATTAATAATCAATATTTGATATTATATATAATATTTTTTTTATTTTTTATTGTATACAAAACATTTTTAATGATGTTATTTTGACAATTCTCTTTAAGTTTATCTAGTGTGGAAAAAAAAAAACATTTACAACATATGTATATAATTTTAGATTTCACAATGCAAATTATTTATTTATTAAAAACAAGTTTAATTTTGATATAAACTATTAATTAATTAGAAAAAATTTTAGATAAAACTTTTAAAATAATTATTATAATAATTTAATTAAAATACATATTTTTTTGGTAACCATGTTACAGGTGTGAAGTATCTACCGACTTTGTCGATGATTGATCTCGATTGGGGAACTTGGTTACACCTTTAATAGGGTTTTCCCTCTTAACTTTTTTTTTTTCATTCATAAGGCTTGAACTCGATACCTTACTTAAAAGATTCGAGTCCAGTTTCATTCAGACTAATAACTTGTTGGTATTTAATTAAAATACATTGATAGTATAAAAGTTTTTTATGTACTCTATTCTCTTATCATAAATTGTCAAATATGATATAATTGTTAACTTTTATGATAATTATTTAAAAGTTACATTTTAAATTACTTTAAATTAATTAATAATATAAAAATTATTATACTATATTAAAAACAAATTTTTATTATAAAAGTTAATAATCTGATCATATTTCATATGAGAAATGCTACCAATACATTCTCTAACATACTCTTTTAACATACTATTTCCTATTGACTGAAATTTATTAAAAATCACAAAATTGTATGAATCTCACATCTTATTTAATGAATCTCTCTCATGATTTTGTGATTTTTAATAAATTCTTATAAGAAAGAATGTGTTTAAAAGAGTGTGTTACCAGCACTCCTCATTTCATACATGACAAATGATGATGGCATAAAAGTGCAAAAAATAATTATATTGTCATTATTTTTCACTTAAAACCATTAAAAATATTCATTTATTTTCTTAGAAAAGGATAACGAGTTTAGAGTTAGTTACCGCGGATCTAGAATTGGAGGAAGCATGAACCGCTCCGCCTCGCCTCGCCCCGCGCCAAACCATTTCATTTCAAAGCGGAGAGTTGATTCTGTTTTCTTCTTCACAAACGTTCTCAACAGACCTTATTTCAAAAATTTCTAGAAATTTTTCGATATCTTTTTCCTTCACTCATTTGAGACTTTTCAAAAGGTAACAGACAGAGAAGTTGATATTTCCCCACTAATTCTCTCCCATTCGTTTTCCATATTTTGTATATATTTTTTTCTTTTCCCTGTTCCTGTTTGGGATAAGACTACTCACTCTCCCTTCCTCTCACTCTTGCCTTAGTTTCATAGTTTCTTTCTGTTCTATGCATGATGACCACAGTTTAGCGACTGCGCTCTCGTAAATTCTCTGCTTCTCTCTACACATGGCGTCGCGGGGTTTGTTTTCCTTCGGAAATTTCTGGCCATCGTTTCAGGTATTCAACTTCTCTCTTATACTCTTTTTCCGGTTTCTGTCGTTTCATTTTTCTGGTAGGTACTCTGTTTAATTTTTTTTATTAAAAAAATTCTGAAAACATAAAAGAGAGTAGTCTATTACTAACGTGGATGGAGACAGACCGTGAGAGCATACTCAGAAAAAGTATTAGTAAAAAAAGAGTCCACAGAAAATATAATTCAGAATTTCATCAATTTTTTTTAATCTCATGGTGTACCATTTCATTTATGTAAAAAATTATGGTAAAATTGTTTTAGTTGTGTAGCATTACTCATTTTCAAAGGATTAACGCGTTTACCAAATTATTATTTTGTCTTTCAAAGTCATTTGAAAATTAGTTTTTTGCAAGGTCTGTGGTGACTTGATAGACAAATTACAGAGAAATGTAGCCAATACTGAATTGCAAATTCAAAGAGCCTTAATGTTGTAGTTGCAATTATGATTGTGAAGCGTAATTTAAAACCATGAGTTTTTGTCAGCCAGATTTTGTGTTCTCTCAGTTGTGTGTCGGGTGTATATGATAAGTTTGAAAAAACCAATCATGTGATGTGGTTGGAAATGCTTCCAAGTAGTGATTAATGATTATGTACTGCCATGTCAACTAGTATATATGCATGTGCAGTGCCAATTTCGTGCTCAACTTTACTCTCTCAATTTAGTTTCTTGATTGTTTGTTACGGCAGGGAGGGGTGAGGCAGCAGGTTGATCCTGCGGCTCATACTATCAAGTCCCATGGAGCCGCACTTGCAAGAAATCACGTTCGTGATTGGCTTATATTGCTGTTTCTCATAGCAATAGAGGTTGTCCTTTTTGTCATTCATCCATTTTACCGCTTTGTGGGAAGGGACATGATGGAGGACCTTAAATATCCCATGAAAGACAACACGGTGCCCGTATGGGCTGTTCCTGTAAGTGTTTTTTTTTTTTTTTGTTTTACCGCATAACTCGAATTGAAAGTTCTCTAGGTTGCTTGCTAGTCTAAGGATCTTTTCGTTTGCTTTTGGGTTCAATTTTATACCTGCTCAACATTCAATTATTTAATTGTATCGTTATAGAATGCTAACAGCTAATTGTATGTACTTTTTTGTCATGATACTTCTTGGGATTTTTGCTCAAAACTCAAAAGAGATGATAGGAAAAATTGAGAGGCGCCTACCTTATTTGCTTCCCACACGTCTTCTTTATGAGCTAATCGCTTATTTTTATTCGATGCAAATAATTGTAATTAATTTGTTTCTTCTTCCAATGATCAGTTATACGCGGTTCTGTTGCCAATGGCCGTTTTCCTTCTCTTCTATATGCGCAGGAGAGATGTTTATGATTTGCACCACAGTATTCTAGGTAAGAACCTTTTGCCTTTGGCATGTATCATGTATGTACGTGAAGAGTATTGTAGTCATTTAAACATTTACGCCAAGATTTGATAGTTAATTTTGTTTTGATTTAATTTTTGAAATAACTCATTTAATAACGAAAATGAATAGTATAAAGTTGATTTTAAGGAAGGAAAGGAATAGTCGAATTTACATCAATGAGGTGAAAGAGACAGAGTTCATTATTATTTATGTTAAATTTGTTAAAATAATTAATATATAAGAAGTATATTTAAAAAAAAATGTATTAATATTCTGAATTTGATGATCTTAAATTATATATATATATATATAAAACTCTTATAGAATAAAGCTATTTCATAAAGATGGATTTTGTTATTTTTGTTCAAAATAAAATATAAAGCTTGCTAATACGTGAAATTCTGAAGGTAAACAAACGCATGTGTGTGTGTGTGTGTATATATATATCGATCTGTTAGTTGAGAAATTGGTGAATTGGTGTTAATGTACTTCATTGGTAGCAGGTTTGCTATTCGCTGCTCTGATCACTGGGGTCTTGACCGATGCAATAAAAAATGCAGTTGGCCGGCCCCGGCCAGACTTCTTTTGGCGTTGCTTCCCCGATGGGGTAGAGGTAGGCAAGTGCTATAATTTTTGTCAGTATAACTACCGGGGCTTGTTATGCGTTGCTTTGGTAAAAACAAACAGGGCTCTGCTAAGAAAAGAAGTTTGGAATCTACAAATACAAAGTTTTTGTTGAAAATTATGATAAAATATATTAATAACATTAAATATCATATTTCTTTACAGACAAAATTTAACTTTTAATTGTTTAGTCAAGGAAATAATTTTGTTTAACATTTCTCCAAAGAGATATAGGTTGATATTAAGTGTTGTTTTCACATACCAATCAAGTATTCATTGCTCTTTTTTATGACTCTATCCTTATAATTGTGTTTTTTATGACTCTTTTTTATGTCTCTTGAAACAGAGTTTGTTAAAGGCAAACGCGTGTTTGTTTTAATGTTAGATAGTGACTTTGTTATGTGTCCGTTAATGTAGCTTTGAATTTGTATAGACTGATGGACAAACACGTATTTAACTTTTAATAAAAGATCTTAAAGGCTAATACTTTAAAAATATAGGTTAATAAATCAATAAATAAATTTTTTATTAAAATGATGCTAAGTATTTTTTTTATCTTTGATTTTTAATAAATTTTATAATAATACTATGTCTGGTCCTTTATATAAGAAACAAATACGTTTATTTTTTTCCTTAATTATAAGAGACATAGATCTATTTTCAAATATATTAATTATTAAATTCCTTTTATATCCTTAATTTATTGTGAATGCCATGTAGTTTGAATTAAATTTTAGTGAGAATTTTTTATTTGTAGCAATTTTGGCGTTTCAAACTTACCATATTCATTTGTGGAATTTTTTCTTTTGAATTATAAGTAGTATCATTAAATATAGTCACCCCTTACAATCATTTAATTTTATAGGTATTTTTAGAATAAAATTTACATTTAAGTCATTATTAATTAAAATTAACTAAGTTAACAATTTTTATTAGTCTTCGTGAATTAGTTATTTGTTTCTTATATAAAGAACTAAATGTAGTATTACTTATTAACATTCTCTTATAAAAGATGATAGCAACACATTCTTTAACACATTTCTTTTGACACTCTTTATCATTGGTTAAAATTTTTTGTAAACTTAAATAATAAATAAGACTCACACAAATTTATGTTTCTCAATAAATTTTAGCTAATAATAAAGAGTTTGTTGTTAACAGTTTTCTTTATAAAATTACATTGTTCCATTTTATATTATCAATTTGAGGCATAAAGAATGATATTCAAAATAAACTTATAATATAAAATTTCTCAACTATTAGTAATTGTTAGGTCTCTAAATTTTTAGAAAATTTATAATTAGGTTTCTAAATTAAAAAAAAATTATGATTGGTTTTTAATCTTCTACAATTTTTGTAATTGGGTCTCTGGTGTTATTTTATGGCGGCTTGAAATCATTAGAAAAATAATAATTTGTGGTGATTTTACTAACTCTAAGAACCTAATTACAAAAATTGTAGAAAATTAAGGATTCAATTACAATTTTTTTTTTAATTTAGAGACTTAATTAAAAATTTTCAAAAAGCTCAGGAATTTATTGATATATTAAACCAAAATTGAATAATGATCTTAACTATTTTTTTCAACTATTAATGAAAATCAATTAATTGCTAGAAATTAAATAAGTGTAATACTAATAAATAACTATTACAGAATAATATAACATTGTCTACATATGTAAGGGGATATCAATTTTTAGTGTACTCATTTCTTGGCCCTTCTACTGATGTATTGTAACTGTCTTTTCGCTAATTCTTAATAAAATTTGTTATAATTGAAGCTTGTTTTTGTGTCACTTATGCTTGTGGCTTACACCAAAAACAACACATACTATGACCTGGAGTGTGTAATCTATAATGGTCTTAATTTCTTCTCGCTCCACCTTATCCTTTGTTGTGACATGTTTACTACTACTCAAAGAAATATTGATAGCTTCTTCTTTTTTTCAACTTTATCCTTTTTTCTTTTATACATTCTTCAAAGCATTTAATATTAGTTTTTGTAAAAATTAGATTATTTTTTTATTTTTAAGAGATAAGTATTAAAAATGCCTAATTCCAAAAAAAATAATATTTTAATCTCATGGTTAATTTTCTTTCTAAATTTTTAAAAAGTTTTAATTCCTGTACAAAACTACTTCACTTCTTTAGTACTTGTTACATTGCTACACGTGAGATAGTCTTATCCATTTTTTATTATTTTTTCACTCTTGGCACTGAATAAGGAATCTACAGTTATAAGAATAACTGCACCGATGTTAACCATTGCAAACCAACTTTTATGTTAAATTAAAATAATAAATGAATTCTTTTTTTAACAATTTTGGATCCTTGGATTTATAACTGCACCACCTGCACGGCTCAAAAAGTAACAGCAGGGGATCCGGTTCCTTCAGCTCCTTGTGCTATGTATACGGGTTCCACAAGAGCTATAATAAGACCGATATTAGTTATGGGACGTACGTGTCCATCTCTTATGAAGAGCAGCCAGATTAAAATTTTCTAAATCCACTTTTGTGTCTCCCCAAATCTTCTTGGTTCTTCTTTTTCTTAATTACTGTCATAACACGATGCTTTTGTCTGTGAATGTGGGTAAGAGCTCTCAGATGTTTCTAGAAAATACCTGTCATTTTATACAGATGGGTAACTGCTGAAGAAAGCGCTCATTATTAATCGTTTTCTCTTTGATTAACTTTACAGAATTATGATAAATGGGGAGGTGTGGTATGTCATGGCAAGGATAGCGATATAAAAGAAGGACACAAGAGTTTCCCAAGCGGCCATACATCATGTGAGCAGCAATTATATATACAGAACTTAAATTCAATAGCTTTGTTTTAATTTAGTATTTCTTTCCAATCAAATTTAGAACTTTACTTTGATAATTCACATAATAAAGTCAATATTGAAATGACAATGCTGGTTTTCGAGATAAAAATTTAATTTTGATTACAAAATAACCTCAAAATATCTAACTAACTGTACCTAAGTTTTCTCTATTTCCGTTGCGGTGGTCCCCTTCTATTCATGCATGCTTTAGTGGGAGCAATTTTAATTAACAATGCATTTTACGTAGACAGGTCGAATCTGAACAATGAATTATATATTTCTCTGATCACTTATTAATTAGGTGAACATATTAGAAGCGCAATACTAGCTAAAAGCGACGTTGCTTTTAACCATAGGAAGAATGTTTGAAGAGTAGGAAAATTGGTAAACATTATTTTAATTAAGCTTATCAGATACTGAAATGAATTCTTTCCAAGTTTAATACTAAAGTTTATTGTGGTGATATATGAAAATCTAGTGTGGATTTGATATATGCACCACTATATTAATTTATGAGTGTTAACATACTCTTCCTAACACATTCTCTATTAGTAGTTGAAATTTATTAAAAATTATAAAATTAGGAAAAAAAGTCATTAAATAAGATATGAGACTCATAAAATTTTATTATTTCGAAGAAATTTCAACCAATAAAAAAAGATGTATTTTAGAGAGTGTGTAGAAAGTGTGTTGCTAATATTTCTCTTAATCTATTCATAAGATTATACTAGCTCATTTGTACAGAAAATTGTTTATGCATGGAACTTTGTCTGATAAATTTTGTTCTGTAGGGTCCTTCGCAGGTCTAGGTTTTCTCTCTCTCTACCTATCGGGGAAGATTAAAGCTTTTGATCGCAAAGGGCACGTGGCAAAATTATGCATTGTGTATCTTCCTCTACTTGTTGCTTGCCTAGTTGGAATCTCTCGAGTCGATGACTATTGGCACCATTGGCAAGATGTGTTTACCGGAGGCATTCTAGGTTTGAATTTAACTTTTTATTGACTTAAAAAATGAAGTAGTAAAAGGATCCGGCCCACAGCCGAGCATTAAATATCAGAACTCATTTTGCCAAAAAATAAATAAAAGTGAAACTCACCTTATACTGTGTGTTTCTTCCAGGGCTTGTTGTTGCAACGTTTTGCTATATGCAGTTTTTCCCTGCTCCCTATAGTGATGACGGTAACACTCCTATCTCTTTGATTACTATCACCTGCAGCATGTAAAATGTTGTTTTATTTCTTGATTTATCCAAGGTTTTGATTTTTTCCAAGGCTCTCTACCTATATATATATGTAGCATATGACTGTTTACATATTAAATGTGCCCTCTTACTTTCTATGCATATTAGATTGTACTTTACAATTAGGGATAAAAATAAGTTGATTAAATTAAAATTGATAAGGTTTGAGCCTAATTTGTTTCTTAAATTTAATATTTGAATCTCATTTGAGTACTTCAAGTAGGTTCATTTTTGTGGCCTGATTTAGCCTTTTTAAACTTATTTAAATGTCTGTTTTATACTAAGTCCAAAACACGTATCTTTAAATAATATAATGGACTTAATATTATGATAGAGATGTAATAAATCAGTTTAAGGATCCTCAGATTAGTTGGTTACATCTCTATCATGTTATGTATGTGCCAGTTGACTTAAGCCTTTAAATAGATTAATATCCATTCTCCATTCACCTAAAACGTGTTTATCGTAAAAGGTATTTGATTATTATATTAATATCTGGTTTCTAATTAACTCGAATTCTTTGAAATTATGCCACCATTGTCATCAAGAGAAATATTAGTAATATAGTTTTTTTTTTAAACTCTTTTAAGCATATTATTTATTATTGGTTAAAATTTATTAGTAATTATGAAATAATGTAGATTTCGCTCTTTGTTTAATAAACATCATTGCTCTTGATTTTATAATTTCTAATAAATTTTATTCAATAATAAAGAATGTCATAAAGAGAGTATATTAAAAATTGCTACTAGGACTCCTTTTTGCCACTAAATTATTATTTCATTTGATAACAAGAGCAGATTTTACTGGACTATAAGCCAGGTCAGGTGGAAATTGGTTGTATTGGAGCAGTATACTTGTATAATTAAATTCGGCATAATTTTGGGTTTGGCCACATTTTCCAATGACACACTGAATATTTAAGGTGGATTTGGGCCACTACTTGAGGTAATGCCAGGTGGCTGCCTAGCTGGTTGGGCCACCTTTACCGGTCAGATATTGCCTCATATCTATGTTTAAAAGTATTTCATGCATTTGTCCAAAAAAAATTTATACATTGTATTGTAGCACATATGAAGTATTCCTTTGAGTCATGGGCTGCTTTTAAAATTCGTTTCTTTTCAGGATGGGGTCCATATGCATATTTCCGAGCAATGGAGGAATCACGAGCCAATGCAAACATTAATCGGGACTCACCCGTTGTGCAGGCCATTCAGGATCGGGTTATGAACCAAGAACCAAGGAGAAATGGTGATACATTCACCCCCTACCCTTATCGTAGCCCAACCTTGGAAGCCATGGAAATGGGACAGAAGTAATCTTATAGTCATATCTTCTTCCTAGTTCCTTACTTTTGTGTATTCTTGTAATTGAATATGAGGTTCTCGACTTGGCGACACTAGATTTAGTAAACTAGAAATATTGTGCAGCATCCGTTCATGCATTATTATTGGCACTGCCACTGTAAAAATGAAAAATGGCGGCTGCTTTCCGCTGAATAAGATCATGTTAATAGATGGTACGTTAATGGGAGATTTTTTTTTTTCTGTTTAAAAATGGAATCCCATTTTTACCTAATAAGGTAAAATTTTGATAATGGGGATTGTCTACCCCTGGTTGGCTAGCGTTCCATTAATTAGAAAAAATTAAACTATTAAATTAGTCTTTAAAAAATTAGTGTATTAGTACATAAATTTTTCATTTTCAACAAATTATTTTTTAAAAGATAAAAAAAGGTCAAAAAAAATATTCTCTAAGAATTTATAATTGGTGCGCTACTTAAAGAATTTTTTTTAAGAGATTAACTTAGTGACGTAATCTTTGAATGATAAAAATAGTGATGGGCTAATATTTAAAAAAATAATTTTAAAATTTATTTTTTTAAATCATTGTTATCCTAACTTATGATTTTTTTTAAAAAAAATATTTGTAACTAATATAAACTAAAACATGTGGCTTAGGCTCAAATAGGAAAACCATGTTTAATGTGAGGGGACCCTATCAGTGTAAGCAATCCAATATTAATAAAAATACACCTTGTATGCTTGTGCTAAAATAAAAAATAATCTCATAGATACGACTCTATTTAGTTTGATAAGTAGGAAGTAGAATAAAAAAAAGAGATAATAATAATAAAAAAAAAGAAATAAAAGCAAGATAAATAAAAGAGAGTTTAATGAATATGCATTGTTAATGTATAAGATTTTACACTGTCAATTAATTAAAAATCAACTTTGACATGACTTTTAAAGTAATTATTATTAAAGTCAACACACTTATCACGGTAACATTCAAAAGCCACTGAAGCATTGTCTGTAATCAACCTATTGGGCACAAAAGCACTATATGAAGAAAAGGATAACAAGGAGAAAAGGTGTTATAGGCTTGAAGTTAGACATGTCCAAAGCCTATGATAGAGTGGAATGGGTCTTTCTGGAGAGTGTCCTCACTCATATGGGATTTTCGCTTAGCTGGGTTAATCTACTTATGAAATGTGTATCTATTGTGACTTTCTCAGTGCTGGTTAATGGCCAACCCCATAAAGAATTCCAACCACAAAGGGGGTTGAGACAAGGTGACCCTATCTCCCTATATCTCTTTATTTTATGTGCAGAAGTTTTTTTGGTGATGTTGTCAAAAGCTGCAGAACAAAAAGCCTTACATGGTATTCGAATATGTCGTTCTGCACCGTCCATTTCACACCTGTTCTTTGCAGATGACAACATTGTCTTATCCAAAGCAACACCTGAAGAAGGCAAGCGCCTAATGGACATCTTGAGAAAGTATGAAGCTGCCTCTAGATAAAGAATAAATCTAACTAAATCCAAGCTTTCTTGTAGCCGAAATGGTCCTAGTACCAGGATTGATGAGCTTAAGATGCTTCTTGGAGTTAAGGCAGTGGAAGTTCATGAGAGATATTTGGGGTTACCTACTTTGGTGGGCAAGTCTAAGTCTCGAGTTTTTAGATTTGTTCGTGATAGGGTGTGGAAAAAGCTCAAGGGATGGAAAGAAAAGGCTCTATCTAAAGCTGGTAGGGAGGTATTGTTGGATCGAGCGCTTACCACTAAGCCAAAAGCTATAGTTGATAGTCAGGACATAACTCTTTCTACTTAACCGTAGTAGTCCAAGCGCCACAAGTCGACTATGACTTGACCCACCTAGGCTCTGCCACGAGACAATTGATGCCACACACCGAACAACAGGTATTGATAAAGTTTGTAGTGCAGTCCATTCTACTTAACCGTAGTAGCCCAAGCGCCACGAGTCGACTATGACTTGACCCACCTAGGCTCTGCCACGAGACAATTGATGCCACACACCGGACAACAGGTATTGATAAAGTTTGTAGTGCAGTCCATTCCAACTTATATCATGGGTTGCTTTGAGTTGCCAAAATCTCTTTGTTGTGAAATAGAGCGTCTTATTGCCAGATTTTTCTGGGCTGGGAATGTGGACGAAAGGAAAATCCACTGGTTGAGTTGGGGAAAACTAACAAAACATAAGAAGGATGGAGGTTTGGGGTTTCGTTTTATGAAGGCTTTCAATATGGCTTTATTGTCAAAATAATGGTGGAGGCTACTGTCTAATGAGGATTCCCTTTTGTATAAGGTTTTTAAAGCATGATACTTCCCTCACAGAAAAGTATTTACGGCTCCCATAGGCCATAGACCAAGCTTTGTTTGGTCTAGTATGCATAAAGCCAAGTGGATCATGGATGCAGGCAGTTATTGGCGTATTGGGGATGGATCTTAAGTAAGAGTAGTTGGTGATAAATGGCTTCCAAATAGCCCTGGCTATCTAATTCCACTTTTTGATACTGGTTTGGTGGAGTCAGGGATGAAAGTGAGCGAATTGATAAATCATGTGGATAGGACATGGAATATGCAGCTCATCAACTCTTTGTTCTCTCTGGAAACTGCAGGCTATATTCTTTCTATTCCCCTTCGCACACAACATTCCACTGATGTCTTGATTTGGAGTTTTACTGAGGATGGGTGCTACAGTGTCAAGTCAGGATACCCATTGGCAAGATCTAGATATGGAGGGGTTGATGGATCCACGAGTAATACCTCAGATCAACTATGGACAAGGTTATGGAAAACTCCTGCAGCTCCAAAATGTAAAAGTGTGGTGTGGAGAGCTTGCACTAACTCATTTCCAGTTTGCTGTAATCTCAGGCAAAGACGTGTAATGGTTGACATATTGTGTAGGAGGTGTGGGAATGAGGAGGAGACCGTAGAACATGTGTTGATTACGTGCCTTGAAGTGCAAAAAGTGTGGTTTGCCTCACTACTTTCTATCCGGGTGGATTCAACAAGGCCTCTCAATTTCGTAGAATGGATAAAGCCCTTCATCATGCTTAAGGATGATGACTTTTCGACAAGTGTGTTCAATTTCGTATGGGCGATTTGGTCTAGTAGAAATAAATTGGTGTTTGAAGGCAAGTTGTCCTCTTTCATGCAGGTGATTGCTAAGGCATACAACCAAAAGCTGATATGTAAATAGGTTATACCTAGTGATGTTCGAAATGTAGTAGTGTGGTCTAGGCTAGTTGACGATGTGGTGAAAATTAATTTTGATGCCTCAGTGAATACGCATAAAGGCACAGGATAGGGTTTGATAGCTAGAGACAAAGATGGAGCTGTGCTAGCTTTTGCTACCTCAAATTGTTCAATGGTTTTTGAACCAACCATAGCTGAAGCATTGGCATTCAAATAGGCGTTGCACATCTCGGAGGAGTTGTGTTTACATGGAGCTGTTTTGAAACCAACTGCCTAAAGTTGGTGCAAATGTGGTCCAGAAGAGAGCAAAAGTCCCACAGGTATTTAGCAGAAATTTTAGCGGATTGCAAACTGTTATTTACCAGGCTCAAGCCCCTGGATCTCCTTTTTACAAGGAGAGAAGCTAACACAATAGCACATCGCTTAGCTTCTTTATCTTTTATGTTTAATGACATGTACTGGCTAGAAGAGGTCCTTCATCAGTTGGACCCTCTAATAGCAAAGGATGTAGCTGATTCTGTTTCTTTGGTGGAATAAAGGCCAGTAAGTTGTTATAAAAAAAAATAAAATTATCATGGTAGTTTATAATTGGATGGCAATACATATACTTTTTCTCAATAAAAAAAGGTTATCATATATATTCATATGATTTTTTTTATGTAAATTTTGGAGTCATAAAAAATTTATCTCCTTCCCCTCATTTTGTCCCATAGAAAAGCATCTAATATTTAAAGGATAAACACAGATGCAAAATCATTTTAACTCCCATTTTTCAATGTACACCAAACAAAGGATGGACCCAAGCCAACCATTCCCCCTCCATCTTCTCTCTCACCTTTTCTTTCCTTTCAAAAATTACAAACTCTTAAGAAATTAAAAATAAAATAATCAATGCTCTATAAGGCTAGGGATGGCAAAAAAACCGACGCCCGCAGATATCTACGGATAAAATCCGTCACAGGTAGAAAATGGGTACCTTAAATGGATACCCGCAAATATTTTAAGTGGATATATCCGCTACCTGTTTATAAACGGAGTGGGTACGGGTATCATGGTACCCGTACCCGCGGATACCCGTTACCCGTAATTATATATTTAGTTAAATACTTTTATATATTAATATAGATAAAATTATATAAATTTATCCAAAATTTTTAAAATAATTGTTTATTATGAGAGAAATCTTATACAATTATATTACAAGTGAAAAAGAACATAAATTTGTGAGCATTTAAACTATTTTTTTTAAGAAAAATTGTTAGAATAATTAAAAGTTATATTCAAAGTGATTATTTTAAAGAATAATTCTTTAATTTATAGATTTAAATTTATAAATTTAAAGTGATATTTATAATATTTTATGATTATCCACAACATATAAAATAAATTTATTTTATTTTATTTTATTTATTTTTTAAAAATATCCATAAATATTCGCAGGTATCCATTCGCACAAATAACAGGACAGATACGAATATAAATTTTATTTGGCGACGAGTAGCCGGTAACTACACCGCTCCGCCTTGACATCCCTATATAAGACACGCTCAGGCATGTTTTGATGGTCTGGGGAAGCCATAATATGTAGCGCGAGCGTATATGCCGACTTAACGCTTCTTCCGGTAAGTTTCGTGTAAGTAAGCTTTGCCAGTTGGCGACAACTTCATTGACACGTTCGACGTTTTTATATATATGGATGTGGGTTACGAATAACTCACATCTGTAATTATCAACAAAATAATTAAACGTGATGAAGATTCAGCATAAATTTGCAACGAATTTGTATTATTTTGGGAGTATTTGTCATGCAGATCCTTGCTAACATTTGGGGAACGACAATTTAGAATGGGTTACCGATAAAAGCTAATTAGTATTTCTTATGTGTATTTTAATTGATATCAACCCAATTTTACATTGAGATTTATCAAATAATAATATGTTAAAAACATAATTAATATATAAATATAAAAATCTTTTACACTTTCAGCTAATCGTAAATTATTATGAATAGTAAAATTGTTAACTTTTATAATAATTATCTTAAAAGTTATATTAAAAATAAATTTTAATTAATTAACAATAATTTTTCATTGAAAATACGTGTCTATTAAACTTCTGTTAAAATATTAGAAAGAACTCGATAAAATTACTTTATACTAATAATATATACTAATTAAACTTCTATTATATACTTCTTTTTTTTTTGTTTAAGCAACATAATTACTCTTCACGGTATGGATGGGAGTCCCTATAGTGTATATTATATAATTTTTTTATGATTGATTTTTTTCTCCTTCCTTTCATTGCAAACTTCTGTCATCACTTTATAACTACTCTTGATTATTTTTGGTAGAAGGATTTCATTAACACTTTTTTTAATTAATATATAAGAAAAGGGCAAGAAAGAATTAAGATGGAAAAAAGTTGACAAGAGGAAAATCAACCACTTTTGATACATGTTATGTTACAGACTATTTTCAATATTTTCACTTGAGCTAAGAAAGCAGAAAAACCAGAGTATGTATTTATTTATTTCAACTTTTTCTTCTTTTGTACAACTACATCTCAAATCTCGTGTCGTATTTG
The DNA here is from genome assembly GCA_004329165.1 of Spatholobus suberectus. Taxonomy (NCBI): domain Eukaryota; kingdom Viridiplantae; phylum Streptophyta; class Magnoliopsida; order Fabales; family Fabaceae; genus Spatholobus; species Spatholobus suberectus. The sequence continues at coordinate 6,725,373 of CM014735.1, forward strand.
AGTCCGTAGTTCGTAACTTGATTAAATAATATTAAACAAAGTAAGAGAAAACAAGAAAACAAAAATACAAAAATACAAAAAATCATGTGAATAAATAAATTTTATTTTACTTGATTAAATAATATTATATTTTAATAATTTTAAACAAGTATTCATATTATTTGATCCAATATACTAAAAAACAATGAAATAAAATAAGAGAATATCAATATTATATTATGAAATTTACATATTTTTTAGGATATATTCATCTAATTAAAAAAGTTATTTTCTTTCTTTATACTGTCTATCCAACTAAATAAGAGAAAAAAATGGGTTAAATATGTTTTTAATTTGTAATTTTATGAACATGTTCACTTTTAGCTGCTTAAAATTTGTTGATCAATTACAATCTTCAAAAAAGAAATTTGTCTGTGCTTTCAATGCTTGCGATCAAGTGAGTTTCGTTAAGTGATAACGTGTTAGTCACATAACTTATTACGTGGACCACTAGTTTGATATGACAACCATATGGTAAAATGTTTTTTGTATCATTTTAAATATGTTTTTAGCCTTTAGAAAAATTTCAACTTTCAATTCTAATTTTCATAAAATTCAAACTTTGATTTTTCGTCCTTAATTAAATTTTTGTCTAATTTTAGATGTTGTAAGATCTCTAATCTCTTCTTCGTCCATTTCTACATTCATCTTACCAACGTAATCTCATAGTTAAAACTACTATTAAAGATTATTAGGAACCACTACTGCGGAGAACACTTTTAAAATCAATTAAAAGCGACTTTTTAAATCGGTTGATGAATCGACTTAGATACAACTGATATAAAAAGTAGGTACTTTTTTTGAACCGATTTAAAAAACTATTTTTAACTCGATTATTTCATAACCGATTTAAAACAAACAATTTGCAATCAAACATATTCGTGTCTTTCACGTATTGAAGTTGTAGTTTACATTGAAACATGATCCGAGAACTTGCAAGAGGTAATTAAGAGACAGACTTGATAAACTACATCCAAGTTTCTTTTTATAGAGAAACTAAATTCACATGTTAGAAATAACACCTGTAAATCAAATTGAATGGCACCATACAATACAAATCACCAAATCTCTCTTATTCACTAGGGTACCAAATGTTACAATGTGCAAAATCACACTCACAGATGAATATCGATCACCCTCCCTAACAATTAACTAGTGAAGCACCAAAGAATCATCCACAAAATATGAAAACAAAGTAAAATAACAGAGTAACTAAAAGAGAGAGAGAGAGAGAGAAACTACACAACAAATACATATATCCTAGTGACTTAAGCCTGCATAAAGTTGAATCAATGATTGAGTTTAAGCAAGAAGATTGCAGACTCACTGACGACACCTAGTTATTGGTTCTAGGAACCAAGCTCTTCGGAATGCATTCGGAGTCTCTTCGCTTCTTCACCATCGCAGGCGGTGGCAAAACTGCAACGAGAACCTTGTCACCATTAGTGGTTGCGAGAGTTTGAACTTGACTGGCCTCAAGATCGAGGTTGGGCTTAGGCTTGGGTGGTAGCGTGGGTTGGGAATGAAAAGAGGATTGGAAAAAAGTGCTTGGAAAGGAGGATTTGGAATTAAAGGAAAGGGATAAGGTTTGGAGAAAAGGGAAAGGTCAAGAAGGTGATTTGAGATTTTAAAAGACTTTTTAAATTGATTGCATGAGAATCGATTTAAAAATATCCTTTTTATATCGGTTCTACTTGTAACCGATTTAAAAAATTACTCTTTAAATTGGTTATAAGTAGAATCGATTTAAAAAGATCCTTTTCAAATCGGTTCTCATGCCACTGATTTAAATCATTTTTCACTTATTTACAAAAACGTCATTGCATTTTTTTTAAATCAAACTCGAAAGAACCAGTTAAAAATCCTGTTATAATTTTTTTTTTTTTTAGTAATGAACAAAGATGAGAGTGAAATCATATGTTTTGCTCAAATGACAAATAGATGAACCAAATCCAAATCAAGTGTTAAAACCTTCAAGACGCACTCTCCCATATTCTTAAGCAGATAACAATTTCAATACTTTAAGTTATAATTCAACAACCTTTGCAAAATTGTAATCATATCAAGGGCATGGCTTCATATTTCTTTGGTCTTAATGTGATCTAAGCATGATATTTTTTTACTATCACATAATGTCAATTATAATAAGGGAAAGTTAGGCAATAGTGAAAAATCCCTAGTTCGGCTTGGAGACTAAATGACTTATCTTACTACCTTTAAGATTTTTTGAAAATAGGTTGCAAAATGGTCTTGTTAGGGAACATGCTAATACTACATAAATACGAGACCTTGCACCTAATATCAGTACAGTTTGTAGAGGTTAGTGAATTATAACTCCAAGTGTTGGAACTTCATTAGCTACTTAAGGATGTTAGAGAGCATGTTGTGGATGTTCTGACGTAAGGATACACATAGGTTGAGTTGGTTTTAGTTTGGGGAAATTTAGGATCCAAACCAATAAAAAATGGTTAGTTTGGATTTGTCCAATTTTGACGTTAGAATTGACCCGAACCATCCCAACAATAATTAGGTTGGGTTGGATTACATCATTAGGTTTAATAGTAAGATAGTAATAATAAAAAAAAAATAAATAGGAAAAAAATAAAAACAAAAAATAGGAAAAAATAAAAAATAAATTGATATCTATGACCAAGATTAATGTTAAAAACACTAAGAGCTACAAAAAATTAGAATAAATACATTATATATATATTACAAAATACAAAAAATAAACAAAAGAATTATATTTAATAATATAATTTAATAGTTTACATAAAATTTTCCTTAAATTTTCTAATTATTATTCAGCTCCCACTGTTGATATTAATTAAAACAAAGAATACTAAACTCATTTAATCACCTATCCCAATGTGATTCAATTATTGGTTTGAGCATAGATACACAACAAAATATAATAAACTTGAGTACTTGACCTTTCTATTAACATGTAGGTAAAAACAAAATTAATGATGCAGTTTGTTGGCAATGTATAATACCAATAGATGCATTACCTGTGTTCTAAAAACTAGACCGACCGGTCAGCCCAAAAAACTAGTGAACCAGTCACCTAACTGATTCAAATAAACCACAGAACCGGCCTGAAGAAAAATCAGTCAAAGAATTGAAAAACCAGTAAAACCGGTCAAAATCGGCCAAAAATTGATTCATAGCGGGTCAAAGAAAAATGTTTAATACAACATTATTTTCATTTTTTTCTTAAAAAAATAAAAACTAACCTAAAGTATTTATCATTTTTTTATTTTAAATATAAAATTATTTTTATTAATAAATGTTGATGTGTACAGTTAAAACTTATACTTAAGTATCATTATGTATTTGATTTAGACTTTTGTAGGTATTGTAAATGTAAAAAACCTATAAAATTATGTTTTATTTTTAATTTTTAGTATTATAAAATTATGATATTATGTTTTTTTAATATTATTTTATTTATTATTTAATTATTATTATTATTATTTTATTAATACCGATTCGACCATGGTTCAATCACAGTTGAACCATTAAACCTTGAACCAATACCTTGATTGGTTCAATATTCGGTTTGGTTTTAAAAACATTGTGCATTACCAAACCTTTTTTCCTAGTTGAATTTCTCTATCTACCTACAAGCATATAAAATTTTAATAAAAATATAATAAAATAAATATATGTTTGAGTTGGGTCAAGTTCATTGAATTCAAAATTTTAAAACCCGAGATTTGACTTGAACACACTGGATTCTTAAAAATTTATTTCAATTAGATTATTGAATCCAATTCAACCTTTTTTTTCTGGTTTGTTCAAGTTAGGTTGATTGGGTTATTTGGGTGCAACCAACCATAATCACCTTTATTTCGACACCTGATTTGAATTTGAGTCATCTATTTGTCGTTAGAGCAGGGCACATGGTTATACTTTCATCCTTGCTCCTAATCCCTAATAATAGTTTCAATAATACTTTATGATCATGTTGGTAAGATGAAGGTGAAAATGGACAAAAAAGACATTAAAGATTTAAAAAAAATCTAAAATTAGACAAAAAAATATTAATTAAGGATGAAATTGAAACTTAATTTTTATGAGAACTAAAATTGAATGTTGAGAACTTTTTAGAGACTTAAAGCACGCTTAGTCAGGTGCTACCATATTAGGCTAATAGTTCATTTGACAAACTATGCAGTTGTTACGTGACTGCTACGTGATTGTCACATCATCACTTAACAAGAATCACTTGACGATAGGAACTAAAAGCATGGACAATTTTTTTTAAGGACTACAATACAAGAAAAACATAAATTAGTGTCAACTTTTGGCCATTGGTCAACTTAATCATTAAAAGTCGTCACTAATGGCTATTTAACATTGGTTAAATGAAGGCCGTAAGGCCATTGCAAGAAGGGTCATCACTAACGTGTTTGTGTCAACTAGATGTGGTCATTACATAATAGCTTTGGCCAAGATGACGCTAACAAAAGAGGATAACACACACACAAAAACATTTTTATTATCAATGATGTATCTTTACTATCGTTGGAGGCGCCCCACCATACTAAAACTAGAGCACCACTACCATACCCTAAGACTTAGGCCCCATCATGCTTATTTTCCCTGAACTGCCATCAACATTGCAAGTTGCTACCACGAAATCTCCTCTGTACAAACCAACACCTACAACACTGCACCACTAAACGAACAACCACTCCACCATCTTTGTCAAACCTATACCACTACAAACCTTTGAATCACATTGTCAAACCATCATGCCATCACTGCCACACCATAACAAACCATTAGACCACCACTCCATTGCCTAGCCAAAATCACCATCGAACCACCACACCGAACTTGCAACCAAGAGGAAAGCATTAGAAAAAGTAGAGTGAAGGGAGATGGAGAAGAAGGCAAGAGTAGGGGAATGATGAGAGAAAGAGAGGGAGAAGGAGGAGTGTTTTGAATTTAAGAAGGAGAAGAGGGAAGCGAAAGAGGATTTTGATTTTTCACTTAAAGTAAAAGTTAGCATTAGCCTAGTCAAAGCTAATAATATTTTTTTTTTGAAAATTATTAATTAGCATTGGCCTGCCCAACGATAATCATACTTTTAAAAAAATAGTATCATTAGCTATGACATGCAAGTTGAAAAAGATAAAAAAAAATATAACAAAAAAAGATTAGTATCAGTTTAGCATTGACTAACCGATCCTAATTAGCATCAGTATCAAAGCCAATGCTAATAGACTTATGCTAATTCACACTTTTCTTATAATACTATGACTGGTCAACAAATATTTGAAGGACTAAAAATAAAATAGTCATAAAAATAGAGACCACAACATATTTAACCCAAGAAAAATTGTTTTTTTTTTCCCTTCATTTTGTTTTATATTTATTTTACACTCTCTCACACCAAATAATTTGAAATTTACCGAATTTATCATAATTTTCTTTTTTATCTAATTTCTATTTTTTTCCCTCTCTTTAATTTTTTTTCAAACCGAAGTGTAAATATTTTCATAAACATAATTGTGTGAATAACTTTTGGTCAAAACTAACAATTATATGAAATCCGATTGAAAGTGGCAACTTCAACATTCAAATTACTAAAATTGTAAAAAAATTAATCTAAAATTGAAATTTAATTTCACTGCAACTAACGCTATCCACCACTTGATTCCATTGACAGTTCTCTCCAAACACGCTAGGTATATAGGAATAACAGCATCATTTCATGAGATGTAATCTGCGACACCGAATTACCAATGAAATTATTGGAGGGAACCTGAGAAACTTAACTTTAGCAGGAATCCAATTAAATAAAATAAAATACATTTAAGTCTTCGATGCTCATGCACCCTTTCAAATTCTGAAACCGTGAATCTCTGTCCCGGTAACTTGTCTCTTTGCTTGCATAAGAAAGCCCAAGAAACATCTGGTGTTTAAGCTGTCGAAAGGTATTGCATCCATCTTATGTATTAACCAAGTGACAGTTCCAATGCCTAATTTTATTATTTTATACCCCTAAAGGGTGAGCACAAGACAAGCTTCTGCTCGTTTTTAACATTAACATGCTTAGTCCTTTGCCCTTTTGGTTATTTATAAGCTTAGTTTAACATGTACTTTCCATGATGATATTGGGTCAGATATTAAAAATTCAGGAATTATCGGCAAAAAAGAGGGTCTTTTTCTTACTAGGGAAAGTGAGGGAAAATTTGAGAAAAAGAATCATTTTTGCAAAAACATTCTCTAATGAGAAAGGAAGAGATAGAAAAAAGTTTATGAAACTTGCATACGGATTTTTCTCTTCAATGGAATGAAGAAGATTATAAGAAGAGGACTCATTATAATTAACGAAAAACAATGGGGAAAATTATTTTTTATTTTTCAAATGATGTGTTAGGAAAAAATATTGGCAACCGGTTTCTAATCTTAATAATATCAAGTAGCTGAACTAATAAACACCCACTGCCTTGTGACAAGCTCACACGAATTATAACTTCTAATGTATTATGAATGGGGAGACATTAATGCAATATAGAATGAGTAGTCAAAGGGAAGAAAAGGAAAAGCGAAAAGCGTGTGAACGGAAAAGGAAAAAATTGTTGAACACCTATTACGTGTCTATACTTAGAGTAAGATAAGAAATAAGAAGAGATAAAAAAATTGATATAAATGTGATATGATAAAAAAAAAAGATAAAGAAAAATGAGGAGTATCAATGAGAATATTTATACTATTTGATCGTTCAAATATCAGGATTCAATGAAAAAAAGTGTTGATAAAAGGCTAGTATTTCTTTTTATATAGTTTTTAGTTCAATAATAAATCGGTAAGCAATATTATTTATCTAATTATTTTATTTTTGAAAAGCAATTAGTAGTATTATTATGTTTTCTTACTTAAGAACAGTTATTATTTAGCGACAAAATAATAAATAAAAATTGATAAAGTTGTTCAGATTTTAATGGTATTCCCACCTTTTACAATAAAGAAGTCATTGGTTTATTTATGAATGCAGGGTCTCTGTCGGTTTGTCCGTTGTCACCCGCTGTTTTGCGTTTGCTCCTGTTTTTAATTTTTCCTCGATCCTTAGTATGGAGCACATAATTGAGAAACAAATAAACAAATTTCTGTACCAACTCCATGTTGTTGAAAGGGAACCAGTACAGGATTAACCAACTTTATTTTCAATAGTATTATATATTAAAATTTTAAAATTATTATTTAAGTTTTAACTACCAATTTTATTAGTTTAGATGTTTAAGTGAAAAAATTGATATTTTTAAAATAAAATTTTAGATTTGAGTTTTATAAATATAAAAACCAGACAACCTTTTTCCTTAATTGAATCTGTTCTATTTAACGTTATTTACCTATCATTTTAATTATTTTAAAATATTCATAGCTTTAGGCTATAAAAATTATTAATTTTTTTAACAAAACCTTTATTCGTCACTAAATCACAATCAAGAAAGATAAATATAAATTTTCAACGTCATAAATTCATATCCAAATTTGACATAAAAATATATATTTTTTCTAAAATAATAATTAATTCATAATAATATTCTTTAAATGTGTTTTTTTATCCCAAAAAGACATAATTATTAATTTGAGTCAAGAGGGTAATAAGAATCTAAAATGGTTTTTGAATACTGAAAAAAATAAAATAAAAATAAAAATAAATTATATTAACATTTCTTGAGATTTTTTTGAATTATATGTAATCTTATTATTTTTTTAACATTTACAACAATATTTCTTATAAAAATATATGATATAATGTCTTTTAAACAATTAAAAAAATTAGTGTAATATATAAAAAATGTCAATTTAACATTTTTCAAACAAATAAAAAGAATCGATATAAGAATAAAAAAAAATCACGTGGAATCAAAAAATATTTCGAGATGTACCAATATAATTTATTTTAAAAATAATTATGGTTGCGAAAAGGGCGAAAGAGGTAATAAACTGGTTTCCCTTTAGTAATCCATCCCACGCGCCTTCTCCTTTTTGTCATTTTGAAATTGGCCTTCACAGACACGAATCCTGATTCCGATTTTTATTTCCGCCTTCTTTCTCCTTCCGCTACCTCGAATCTCGTGCACGTGCAGTTGCAGGTATAGGTGCGTTCCTCTTTCTCTCTCTATCATATCGCATTGTGCTTCTTCTTTGTTCTTAACGCGTTTCAGTCTGTCTGCGTCTTTCTCAGTTTCTGTTTCTCTACTGCGCATTTTCTTTCTTTCTTTCATTATTTATTTTCTGTTCGAAGTCAAAACCGAGAATTGAGTAACCGGAGTTCAAAATTCCGTTTGTTTCTTGAAAAGACGTTGAGTGAAAAAAATAAAAATAAAAATTACTAGTCAGCGTCTTCACTCAACGATTTACTTGTCCGAGTTCGATTTGATGTGATTTGATTTTATCAGTTGTTGAACTTTAAAGCAATGTCTGGCCGGAAAATGAGAAGCGCTTTATTTTCTGTCTATGTAATTTTTGAAGGAAAAGAAAAAAGAAGAAACCCTTGCTAAGTTCTTTCGGGGATGAAGATAGTGTGGCCTTTTTGATGTAGTTATTTTGATAGGAAAAGAAAATGTGGTGGTAGGGCAGAGGGAACTTAAATGGACGTTATGAATTTTGTGGCTGAAGTGAACTGTGTGTTTTTCAGATATTTGTGGGATTTTATATGAGAATGAGAGATATTTGAGGAGCTAAGAAACCATGCTTTGAATTGTAGTTGGCTAATAAATCAGATTTGATAAGATAAGGTGTTACTCTTGAGGAGGTTTAAGAGAAGTTTGAACCTCTGACATGGTTTTGGGATATGTCAAGGATGGATTGCATATCTTACCTATAACTCAAGGCTCGTAGGATGGAATCCAGTTTTATATCCTACCTTTTGAAACATTATATACATACATGCTTCATGCTTGTGGTTGTGGGAAAACAAACCACAAATAAGCTACAGAGGTGTATGCATGATCAAATCGCCTCCATTAATATCATATAAAACTGAAATCTCAGATAAATAGTACATTACTGAATCAGTACACGTAATAAGATCCTAGGACATAACAATAAAGGCAATAGCAGGATACGTGATTACAGATGAGGATTTCTGCAGTTAGAGAGAGAAGAAAAAGTTAGAAAAAATTTTCAGCCACTAGATAATGACTGAATGATTAACTGTGTCAAAACTGACTACACAGGCAATCCAGGTCCCGTGATTACATATTTGTCACACATCAGTATAAGGCACAAGATTACATATTACTAACAAAATGATAAAGCAATACCTTCACATCATAACCATCACTGGTTCCACAAGCACTATATGAAATGAAATTGTCACTCTGAAATTGAGGTGTCCTGCAACCTTCAGCCGACATGACTTAGGCTTAAAAAATGGGGCCCAATGGGGGAAGCATTTGAGAAAAAATGTTCAGCCTCTAAATTACATAGCTTTGCAGAGTATTTGGGTTGAGAGTTTTGTTTCCTCTTTGGCCAAGGCAATCCCGCATGAAAGCAATGAAATATTAGGAAAATAGATCAGATAGAAGGTAGCCTAGTTGCTAGAAGCAGAGGGAGACTGAGAAGGAAAAACTATAGTATAGGATAGATAAAACAATTATGAAGGATTTAGAGGTCAGTGGTTTATCTATTCAAGAAATGTGATTAATTATGGTGTTGATTGATCATAAAAGGCTTAGATGAATCCCACCAATGTTCCGTTTTGTTGGGGTCACTTTATAGCAGCATATATATTTGGCACTGCAACATGGTTTTTTGTTTTGTCCTCTCTTCTGTTTTTGCTTTTGCTGTTCTTCCTTAAATTTGTGGTAATTTTTAACATAATTCCTGCTAACCTTCCTATTTTTTGTTTGCAGCAAAAAAATGCCAGAAATTCAGTTGGGTATGCATACTATCAGATCACATGGAACTACAGTGGCAAGGGTACATATGCATGACTGGTTGATTCTTTTGTTTCTTGTGATCCTCGATGCTGTCTTGAATATAATAGAGCCATTTCACCGTTTTGTTGGAGAGGGGATGATGACAGACCTTAGATACCCATTGAAGGATAATACTATTCCCTTTTGGGCTGTTCCGGTATATTTCACTTCCTTGGCTTGTGTCTTGGAGGCAGTTTATTCCATTACTGAGATTATATGTCTTGTTTATCCTTGACTTGGTTAATATTCAATATATAAGTTCTTGTATTTCAATTCCTGAACAGATAATAGCAATATTGTTACCACTGGCTGTTATTCTCGTCTACTATTTCTTTCGAAAGGATGTTTATGACTTCCACCATGCTATATTGGGTACATTTCTGAACCTTGTAAGGTTTTCTCCGTCCTCATTTTGATATACTGTAACCTATTGCCAAATGCATCTCAGGCCTTCTATTTTCTGTACTCATTACTGCGGTGATAACTGATGCTATCAAGGATGGTGTTGGACGGCCAAGGCCAGATTTCTTTTGGCGTTGTTTCCCTGATGGAAAAGGGGTGGGTTTTCAATTTTATTGATTACCAAGATAGTCTTGTTAGTATCATTACCATGTCATACGTACTGCTTTTATGTAGTTAACTGCTCAATAAACGCCCCATTGGTGCATGACATGTTCAGGTGTTTGATCAAGTAACAAGTAATGTTAGGTGTACTGGAGATAAGGGTGTTATTAAGGAAGGGCACAAAAGTTTCCCCAGTGGACATACCTCTTGTAAGTACTCTTTACAATCTCAGGGTCTGACATTTCCATTGGGTGGTCTTGTTGACTTCAGATATTTAAGTAAGTGACAATCTTACAGTATGTTCAGGATGAAGTTCTTCTAGATTATAATAGAATTACAAGCTCAAAAATTGTTTTTGATGAGCTAGTTTCAATAAAGAAAAAAGAAATTGTTAAGAATTCTTGTACAGCCTGCTTTAATCATACTACTTTAAAAAGGTTTGAGGTATTTGGTGTGTTTTGAAATATTTAGGTGGTGTTTGGTTTAATTTTGTAGACATTTTCAATGACTACAAAAATACTACTATGTTAAAGAAAAAATAAACAAAGAATTCTACTTGTTATAGATTGATTAAATATTTTTATTTTCATTTATAATTGCAAAAAATACTACTTTGTTTTCTCATAGTTTCTTGTTTCCAACTTCCAAGATGTTGGAAAGGAAATGCTGAAAAGAAGATTTTGTTGTTTTCAGTTTTTCACCGTTTCCTTTGCAAATTCTTGTAAATAGGAAATAAAGTAAAAACGTGACATTTTTATAATTATTAGTAAAAATATATCAAATGAAAGAGAAAACAAAAAATAAACCAAATACCCCACCTTAGTTTCTCAACCTTTTGAATTTGCCTTCTTTCATGGCCAAAAAATATGCTTCGGGTAGCGTATGCATTTTGGTGTCATCAGTGTCTTGGGAATCACCTGTCTGTTTTGTCTTTTCTCATTTTGTAATTAACCACTAGCTATATTAATTACCACAATATAAGCTCAGAAGATTCAATTTTTTGTATGCAGGGTCCTTTGCTGGTCTTGTTTATCTTGCTTGGTATCTATCTGGAAAAATTAGAGTATTTGACCGTAGAGGCCATGTTGCAAAGCTCTGTCTTGTTTTCTTACCAATCCTCGTGGCAGCTATGATTGCTGTCTCTCGTGTTGATGATTATTGGCATCATTGGCAAGATGTGTTTGCTGGAGGTCTTATAGGTCTGTTTATCGAAGCCAGATTGATTTATATATTTCAACAAACTCTTGCAAAGTTTCTTATACGAATTTCTTTTATCAGGGACGACAATTGCTTCCTTTTGTTACTTACAATTCTTTCCACCTCCATATGACATAGATGGTATGGCCATGAATTGTTCCTCTCATCATTTCTTTATAGTATGCATTGATATTGTTGTTGTGACAAACTGCTTTGAATCCTGTCCAAGCCCAAATCAGCCTAGCCGCATCTGAAATTTGATGGCATTCATTTTGGACATTTGGCCAGGGGCTCAGGCTTGATCAAAATATTTGGGTCTGATCTAAATCTAGAAAACACGTATATTTTACGTATACTCTGAATTTACTGAACTTTTCATTTTTCAATATGCAACAAATCTCTCATACAAGTTTGCCATGTTTAGTGTCTCAATTTGTTATTTTAAAAATACTTTTTTATGCTAAAATAGTTACAATTTTTTTAATTTTAAAATTTAGTTTAAATTTATTGCTTTGGGCTTAGTTCCTAACTTGGCCCGAATTCAAAATAAATTTGGGATGGACACAATCCTGTGGATTGTGAATTTTCATCAAAAAGCCCAAGCTGAGATTATCTTTTATGGACTCTTCTTGTACGGGGACATTCCACTTCTCTTTACATATTGTAACATAGTTTTCAAAGCTTGTAATTACAGAACTTTCTTCTGTAAAGTTGATGGAAGTGAGTGAAAATATGTCACTTGATATTATTAGCTTTAAGTTTGACGGTGCTGTAGATTGACATATTTGTGTATACTCCTATGCTTCCCTGTCATCTCTGATCACATTAATTTCTTCTTGGGTTTTTTAAAATTATAGTTAGTGTAATATGGTTTCTAGTTCAGATTTGGAAGAAAAATATCCGCTCATAATTTTCGTGTGTGTATATTTTTATATTATTGTATATGTAGGTTGGGGACCTCATGCATATTTCCAGATGTTGGCTGAATCTCGTAATGGTGCTCAGCCCTCTAACGTCAATAATGAGAGTCATCATGTGCAATCTGCTGAGCTTCAGGCTGTATCTTTGTATATCCCACCTCAACAGGATGCAGATACACGAGGCAATAGCTGGGACTCAAGCCCCATGTTAGGTGGATCACAAAATGTAAGAACACACTGACTGCGGTAAAGACCACCAACATGTCCATAATCTGTAAAAATTATAGAGGTTCGTGAGTTTCAGTTGCAGATAAACCACTTTCACATCGTTGGCAAAATGTGGATATCAATCAATTTCTTTGGTTTTAAGATGGTTGTTGGATTGGAAATTTGAAATGTCTTGTTAGTTGTCTTTAATTTTAAGGCCAGCTTATATTTGTTAGTGTTGTCAAAGCACTTTTTTAATGTCCAGTTGTTATTATATAATGAGAATGATTTAATCGGCTCTACGGGATTGAAGTATACACTATTTTGCAATTTGCAACGGGAGGAAAAGGGAAGAAGGGGGTGTTAGAAGAATTGCTTAAACTTCTCTACTTAAAATGGCCGAGAAATTTTGAATAATTTTTTTTCAAAACTTATTTCTCTTTTATGAGTATTCATCTATCATTTCTCTAAGACAGTGCTATTTTTATGGAATATAGATCACTTTATATTCAATAATATTACATGTAATAACATTACAAGTGTATGCATACATTAAAAATGATTTCTTATACTCATTTTTCCTCAAAGATCTTTGCATGAATTTGTAGGAAGTTAGCAAAATAAAAAACATTATAATGTATAACTAAAATAATATCACATACTGCAAGTGTTTAATAATGTCACATCTTTTTTTTATAAGTTTTTTGTATAGCTTTTATTTAAATTTATGAATTAAATTATGAGTTTAATGGTTATGTACTGACAATATAAAGTAGTTTTACACTATCATTCAATTACAAACTACCATTTATTGTAAGTTTGTTAACTTTTATAATAAATACTTTAAAAGTCATTAATGTTGATTTTTGATTGGATGACGGTGTAAAACTTTTTATACTGACAATGCTTGACTATTAAACTCTTAAATTATTTCGTAATCTTTTATTGTTTCACGTTACTTTGAATCAATTTGCAAATTTTAACGAAATTTCTATGCTTTAAAAATTTATAAAATAAATCGATACTTACTAGCGGTGTTTGATAATGTTTTTTAAATTATAATTTTTTTAAGAATATACAATATTCTTTCAAAAAGTCTAAATTACAAAAGTATGTTTTAAGTATTTAATAATACAAGGACTTGTAGTTTTTTTTAATAAGAATTCCAATCACACAGATGCCATAAAAGTATAGAGATTAAAGATGTTTATGAAAAATAGATTAGAGATTAAAAATTCGTAAAAAAGATAGTTAAACTATAATAAATATTCATTTTTTTCTTAAGAGGAAAGGGAATATATACAATGACCACTATAAATTTTTAAGAGTTTAATGACTATGTACTATTAGTGTAAAACAATTTTACACTGTCAACCAATCAAAAATCACCATTGGTATGACTTTTAAGGTAATTATTATAAAAGTTAACAAACTTATCATATATAGTGGGTTGTGAGTAGATGACAGTGTAAAACTATTTTACATTGTCAGTTCATAGCCCATTTTTTCAATTTTTAATATAAATTTTTGATAATATAAATTATAAAATAATATGTGATATTATTTTATAACTTTTAAATTATAAAAGACGATTTGAAAATTTAATATAATGTAAAATTTCTTAGTTAGTCTTTGTAATTTAACAAAAGGTTAGTAGCCATTGTAACTTATCTAAAAAATAAAATATACAAATTTCAATAAAAATATTAAATTATAAGAACTATTCAAAATCAAGTGAAATAACATACGGTTACAAAATAATTTAAATATATAACGTTAAATAAAAGTTAATCTAAAACATAAAAATACAATGTTATTTTAAATTTTATATAATTTTGTAGATAATAAACTCATTTTTAAAAATTAAAATTTTGATTAAATAATAATTTTGAACTATACAATGAGAGTGTAAATAACACTTAAGATAAAAAAAAAGTAATAAGATGATAATGTGATAACGTAATACCTTTTTCAGCCTCTTGGCTAAGATGAAGATAAAGTAGTAAAGTAGAAAATATAATTTACCCATCTTTAATGGAATAAAAATTGGAAGAAATAAGATTTTTTTTTAAAAAAAAATAAAAAATTTCACACCTTCAAAAGAAAGAATGAAAAAAATGATAGATATCATAAATGATTTAATGAGAAAGTGAGAAAAAGATAAAAGGTTGTAAGATGCATGTAAAAATTAGCGTGTGAAAAAGTTGAATTATTTTTTGTCATAAAAAAAGATACGTGCTTGAATATTGTAAAAAATAAAAAGTGAGAAAATATATGTTTCAAAACATTCATTACTTAAATATCATAATTGATACTGTATGTAATTGTCTTTATCTTTTAATTATTTTTTTTCTATTTTTTAAATATTCTCTTAAAATTAGAAAATAATAATAATTGTTCCATTTTAATTGTAAAAGATTTTTTATTTATACAAATATTAGTCTATGAGAACTTGGAATATTCAAATGGTTACATCATAGGATCATAAGGCTGTAATAATTGTTGATTATTTTATTATTAAGAGTCTGACTTTAATCTTTATATTATAAAAACTAAAAAGTGAATGTCATGTAGCGTGAAACATGAGATGCCTATTAAAAAAAATAGAACAATTGATTTATTTTTTAACCCACCTTTTCTCTTACGTTTTTATATTTTATATTTTTCATATTATTATTTATTACGTTTTCATTTTTTTTCTTTCTTTTACTTCTTTTTCACCCATTTGCATTTATTGAGTTAATTCAATTCATCTAGGTTGGTTCATCATAGGTTTTCTAAAAAGTGAAACCTGAATCACTTTTTTTTTTAAACAAAAAAAAAACACAATTTAGCTCAACTCACCACCGGTTAGCTGGTTAGCTTACGAGTTGATTTACTTCATTCTAAAAATTTAAAGATTAAAATCTGAAAAAGAAAATAGAAAAACATACATAGAACAAGCTTAACAACATACTAATTAATAATAACAAACTCAAAGAATAAGAAAATAAAATAAAAATAAACACATCAAGAAATTTAAAAACAAATAAAAGAGAAAAATAAATTAAAATTTTTAAAAAAATAAAAACAAGTTAACACGAGTTATTCTAACTCATGTAAGTCGACTCACCTCAGCCATCAAGTTAAGTAAACCGATTCAAAACAATGTAAAAAAAAATGAGTCACAATTTTTCTAACTCATTTAGTCTATGAATTAGCTCTCTGACTAGAGCTTACTTTTGATACATACCATGTAACACAGGCAACGAGAACAAATATTTTTTATAGAATATGACCGATCCCAACTAAGCTAGTACGAGAATATTCAAAGCAAGGAAAATAAATTAGATTAAATTAAAATCTCTTATTTAATTACTTTATTTGATACTCAAAGATTTGAACACCATGATTTTTGAATATTCTTCACGAGTAATTATATTCATGGACCCAGCTTTTCTTCTGTATCTCATTTTTATCACATTTTTTTTATCTCTCTTTATTTTTTATTACATCAGGAGTGTTAAGTACACACTTTCTAACACATTTTTTTTAACATACTTTCTTTTATTAGTTAAAATTTATTGAAATCTACAGAATTAGGAAAAATGTTCATCAAATAAAATATGGGACATACAAAATTTTGTAATCTCCAATAGATTTCAACCAATAAGAGAATGTATTTAAAAAAGTGTGTTTTAATAAATTTTAACTAATAAAAGATAATGTGTTTAAATTTTAATTTATTATCACATCATTTATCACAGCTATCAATTTCTTTCTTTTATTTCTTTTTTCTCTTTATCTCTTTCCTCTTTTTACCCATATACACCCAAAAAATGTTTTTGAGATGCACGTTGAACTTTATCTTTTCTTCACTATTAGTGAAGCATTTGTGGAATTAGTATCCTCTTCAACTTTTTTATTAACATTTATCTCCCTCCAAAATCTTAACTATTCATTATATTCTATTTCCTCTTAGATTACTGTGTAACAACAAAATTAATAATTTAGATGTGGGTTAGATATTGGTCAGTTTTATATAGCTCATTTCATTTATTATCTATGTGTCCAAGAATTAATAAATTTTACTTCGTATTGTTCACAAAATTTTGAGTCATCTTTTTTATCTTTAATTATTTGATAATTTTCACAAACATAAATCTTACCTTGTATAGGTTCAAAAATTGCATAGAAGATTGTTTGATGTGAAAAAAAAATTATACTGTCATTAAATCACAAATTAGCATGTATAGTAAATTTGTTGATTTTTATAATAATTATTTTAAAAGTCTTATATAAGATAATTTTTAATTGGTTGATAGTATAAAAATAGTATATGAAAATTAAACTCATTTTCTCTATACATAACAATCAAAATGAAAAAAAATAAAAAAATCTACAAAACCCTAACGACGAAAACTTAAGGAGTGAAATAATTAAAGACAGGAGACAGTTAAGTTACATCTTTCTTTTGCCATTGAGGCCAAAGTATCTTGATCTTGTTCCAAATTATAGAGTTCCTTTTATTTGCAATGACCAAGAGCGTCAATCTCCTTATTTTTCTTGTCACACAAATTCAGACTCAATTAGATATTTAAAAATAACTTCTTTAGATTTATCCAAAAATCAGAGGTAATAGACCTATAATAAAAAGTAAAGAAAATAACAAGATAAGTAATTAGCAAGTCAAAGGGGATCAAAGTAGGATAGGATGAGATCTATGGCATCACAAGAAACGAAAGAACACCACAGATGAAAAGAACTAGAGCATGCAAAGCTTAAAGAAACTCCACTTAGGAGAGAAAGCGCAGCTTTTAAGAGGCAGGGGATATGCTCTTTCTGCGTATGGATATGGATACGTGACAAATTGAATGTTCATTAATAATAAATAAGATGCAAACAGTCTCAATTTCCTTTTCGTATTTGTGCGCCATTCAACGAAAGACAATTCAAAAGATTTTGTATTTCCCTTAGAACAGCATTTCGTCCGAATAAAAATTATATAAGTCAACAGGATTGAAGTACTTTTATTATTCGATTCTTTTTTCATACATTTATTACTTGTTAATTTACTATATATCATTACAAGTTTGAAACTCATTCAGAGCATAAATATTCAACGAAAAAACATAAAAATAATTACACTAGCGAACGAGTTTTTAATGGCAATGATATCATAACGTCAATTTTTGTGTTCGAAACTAATTTCTCTATAAAGTATAAACAAATGAAAGGGTACATCTTATGATGCATGAAAAATGTCTGATTATCTTGAGAGCCGGCCGTAAAGACTTTTGAGTCTTTGACGTTGACTTGATTAGATACATGACAAAAGAAAGGAGGGAAAAAGAGCTACATGACACTAATAAGTTTGAGTAATTCATGTTAAGTTGACACTCGACAAAAACCAACACACTTTACTCTTTGCAATTACATGGATTCTGCTACAGA
Source organism: Spatholobus suberectus (assembly GCA_004329165.1). Classification (NCBI taxonomy): domain Eukaryota; kingdom Viridiplantae; phylum Streptophyta; class Magnoliopsida; order Fabales; family Fabaceae; genus Spatholobus; species Spatholobus suberectus. The sequence goes on from CM014735.1 coordinate 6,743,680, forward strand.
AAACATGACACTCCCATCTCATGTGGTTGCAATTACAAATGGTGACACTTCTTCACTTGATTCTGGACATGCCCGTCTTCTTGAACTTGGTTACAAACAAGAACTCAAGCGTGATCTTTCGTAAGGTTCTCTCCTTTCTTTCCTTCATTTTGTATTTGTTGGTTTTTCATTTCCAATTATGGGTGCCTTCCTTTATTGCAGGGCCATTTCAAATTTCTCCCTCTCGTTTTCTGTTATATCAGTGCTCACTGGTATCACCACCCTTTACAACACTGGGTTGAACTATGGTGGCCCCGTTTCAATGCAATATGGGTGGTTTATAGCTTCTGCTTTCACCATGCTTGTTGCACTGTCAATGGCTGAAATTTGTTCATCTTATCCAACTACTGGCGGCCTTTACTATTGGAGTGCCAAACTTGCTGGCCCTAGATGGGCACCCTTTGCCTCCTGGATCACTGGCTGGTATTGACATTGTATCCTAAAATCATAATAAATTATTAACACTTATTGCCTATTTTCATAGTTTAACTGTCTTCTGAGCACCTTTCCTATCTGTGTATTTGAAATGAAAGATACATTATTCCTTCTAGAATGCATATTCACAATTGTTATTTAACATTTTTTGTTCAAGCATTTATATAACATGCAGGCCTTGGTGTATTGCCATAAGCACCATATACATATTTTTCTTCTCTTACTAACATACTTTTAATTATTGATTAAAATTTATTAAAAATTACAAAATCATGAGTAAGATTCCTTAAATAAGAAGTAAAATCACAAAATTGTGATTTTTAATAAATTTAAGCATTTCAAAAAGTGTATTAGCATTCTTCTTTTTCTTTTTTTTCTTCATCTTCACATGATTGATTATGGATTCATTTCTAATTAGTGTCTCACATAAATGAAGATTCATTTCTAGTTTGAGGAGTACTAGCAATACTCTTTCTAACACTCTCATTTTAATACTCTCTTTATTATTGACAGGAATTTATTAGAAATTACAAATTTTGGTAGGTTTTATTTCTCATTTAATGAGTCTCTTTCGTGATTTAGAAATGAAACCTCCCAAAATTTATAATTTCTAATAAATTCCATTCAATTATAGAGAGTATGCTAAGAGTCCTCTTTGTTCTAAATTGTTAGTATTCATCTACCTTGATTCTACTTAAAGAAAGCTATCATGTCCTTTGAAGAAGATTTATTATATTTCAATTCAGGTACAGTTTTAAGTTTTTCAATAGTTATTTCCTTTTTGTTTTACACCTTATCTCTGGTTCCTTGTTCACGTTTTCATATAAAAGTTTTTTGCATGCATAATTTAAGGCGTGCGTTATAAATGCTTGGGGACTTCGCACTGACAGGGGAGGAGTTATCATTAGTTCATTACTCATTAGGCTCTCGATGGATTACTATTAATAATTTGTAGGCCATGTCTTGATTTGCATACAACTATCTATTATTTTATTTAGGAGCACGCAATTTTGAATTTTATATAAGGATCTTATGTGGACCCCTGGACCTGATTGGATTCAATTTTTTAAAGTGGCATTCTCCCCCTATGTTGGTAATCCTAGTTTGAGATGAGCATGCCATGCAATATGGAAAACAAACTCAAATCTTGGAAACCTCGTGCAACAGAGTATTTTACACTTTAATGGTTGAGATTTGGATGATTTGAAAGGCAGAGGAAGTGGAAATAGGCTAATAGAAAAATTATCTATAATATCAGAAAAGGGTTTTATTTTGGACTTTAGGATGGCAAAAGAAGAATCATCATCTGATCTTTTAATTAAAGAGGAGAGATATTTGATAATGGTACAATATGCACCAATATTGTGCGCAGCAACATGTCTTTCTGCTTGTAGTCGATATTAAATGATAGTTGAATCTGTTATAGAAAATTAATCATGAATTCCTTATTCCCTCAAATCGTCCATTAGCAATTTTCAAGTTGAATTGGTACTTCAGTATAATTTTAAGTCAAAAAGCCACATTAATCGTGGACATACACATAACATTTTGATTAAAAATTTGGATGATATTTAAAGATTTAATTAATCAGTAGTATAATCATATAAATCAGGTAAAAGATAGAATTTCTTCTAAATTCACTTAAAATTTCAACGTACAATGTTCAAGCAGGTTTTTGAAAATGCTCTTAACTAGGTTGCAGTATTTCTTATGCGCAACATGGTAACAAATATCAAATTATGTAGCTCCCACTAATGCCTTTGGTTTGAAACTAAAGTTTACAGCTTTAAAGAAGGTCTAGTCAAAAGATAGACTGGCATTCTCTGACGCTTGTTGCATGGCTTTTCTTTTCTTGCAGGTTCAATATTATTGGCCAGGTATTCTTGAGGAGTCACATTCTAGAATTTTAACATCCTCTACTTTTCACTAAGTGGTCATACTTGTGTAAGATGTAGATCTCTAATAATCCATTTGAAGCACTAGTTTTTTATTCCTTTTCATTTGCAGTGGGCAGGGACAACAAGTGTGGATTTTTCACTTGCACAACTAATTCAGGTTATCATTCTCCTTAGCACTGGTGGCAAAAATGGTGGTGGATATGAGGCATCCAAATATGTTGTTATTGCTTTTCATGGGGTAATATTGTTCCTACACGGTATAATAAACAGTCTTCCTATCTCAGTGATATCATTCTTAGGACAGTTGGGTGCTATATGGAATGTTTTAGGTATGAGGACATTTTTTTTTTTTTTTCTTTTTTTCCAAATTCTGTTCTCTAGGAAAGCCATTTTGAATATCTAATTTGAATGGGGAACCTTTTAGGCGTTTTTGTGCTTATGATTCTCATTCCATCTGTTGCAACCGAAAGGGCTAGTGTCAAGTTTGTTTTCACTCGTTTCAATACTAAAAATGAGGATGGAATCAACAGCAGACCCTACATATTTCTCTTGGGACTTCTAATGAGTCAGTATACCCTTAGTGGGTATGATGCATCAGCACATATGGTACATCTTTTCTACTCTTTTTCTTCCTTTCCACATAATTTAGATGCCTTGGAAACCTTCTAGAAATTTTCCTTTTCAGTATACCCTTGCTCATGTTTTCCTCTTTGTTAATTTTGTGCTATTCATTTCCATTGATATTAAATGATTTAGGCCAAGACTTCCTGTTTACTGCAAACTTGCATTTTCAGACAGAGGAAACCAAGGGTGCTGATAGAAATGGACCAAAAGGAATTATCAGCGCTCTTGGGATATCTATTATTGTTGGATGGGGTTACATACTAGGCATTACCTTTGCAGTTACTGACATCCCTTACCTTTTGAGTGAAAATAATGATGCTGGTGGATATGCCATTGCTGAAATATTTTATCTTGCTTTCAAGAGAAGATATGGCAATGGAATTGGGGGTATTATTTGCTTGGTGATTGTTGCTGTTTCCATATTTTTCTGTGGTATGACTTCAGTCACTAGCAATTCAAGGTAATAATATTAACTGCTTGTATTGATAAGAGGTATTTAATCTCCCCCGTTACTTATGAATATGTTGCTTAAAAATTGTCCAGGATGGCTTATGCTTTCTCTAGAGATGGGGCCATGCCATTATCATCATTGTGGCACAAAGTTAACAAGCAGGAGGTCCCCATCTATGCAGTTTGGCTTTCCGTTTTTATATCATTTTGTATGGCACTACCGGTATGTATTTAAATTTGAGATATTGTATCTATATCATTTCTTTATCCAACAAAATATACAAAAAGAGAGGTAAGAAAAGAAGAAAGAAAAATGTGTAATAAGATGATTAACGTAATAGAGAGGAGAGAAAAATAGTATTATAAAAAGTGTTGTAAAAAAATATTATATGAATAATATAATTCTTTAAATTTTACTATATTATTTCATTTTAAAATTCTGCAATTTTGATTATATATAGCGTTACATTCCTGTCACATCTCATTACCCAATTCTAACTCTACTGCAGTCTCTAGGAAGCATAGTGGCATTTGAAGCAATGGTGTCCATAGCAGTGATTGACCTCCATATTGCCTATGCCCTACCTATCTTCTTTAGGATGACCTTGGCACAGAAGCATTTTGTCCCTGGGCCTTTCAACTTGGGCCGTTACGGAATCATTGTGGGCTGGGTTGCAGTTCTTTGGGTGGTGATCATCTCCATACTCTTCTCATTGCCTGTCTCCTACCCAATAACCATTGAGACATTTAACTACACCCCTGTTGCCGTTGGATGTTGGCTCATTCTAGTAGTTGCCTACTGGATACTCAGTGGTCAGCATTGGTTTAAAGGCCCTATAACCAATGTAAAAAACTGAAGTTGTGTACATAATTTAGTGAATTGGGCCACATGTTCAATATGATAGCTATCTAAAACATAGTTTGAAATTTATTGTGTCTATCAAATGTTGGATATCCATCTCTCATATTATGTATAAATAAATATATGATAAAATAAAACTCATCCTTTTTTAGTTCCATGCTGATAAAAGCTTACGGATATGTATAGATATTTTTGACATCATCGAATTATGTATAATTATTTTTATTACTTGCATATCTTTTCACCTCCGTTTGACACAGATATGGTGCGTGTATAATATATGTCCAAGAATTGTCGATTTTTTCATTCTTCTAGTATGTGTCAATAAATATAATACACATTCGTCGTGAGTAGGGGATAATATGGTGCTAAGGGTTCGATGCCATTACTTGAAATCGAACTATTCCGTCACTGTACTACTGAGGTGAAGTCTGGTACGTATATAATATATTTGGATTTAAGATGTTAAAAAAATAGCGTTATAATTTTGATTGTAAAATTAACAGATGAGACTATAATAAAATAAATACATGAGTATAATAAATTATTTAATTACTAAAATTTGTTTTATTATTCTCTATTTTATTTTTCGTCACTGGTAAAAGCGTCAAATCCAATAATTCAAATGTTGTTGAGACAAATGAAAATAAGCTTTTGAGAATTGTTCAAGCCTAAATCAACCCATCCCTATATGGGTCTGAAATCGGAGGCCTATTTATTTAGGCTTTCGGCTATATAGTCCCATGCATGTTGATAATATTTGGGCTTGACCTGAATTCAGAAAATATATAATACATTATATTTTATTTATACTTCTATGAACTTAATTCACTTTTCAATATATAATTCTCTTATTTCGTGAAAGTTTGACATGTTTAATTGTTTAGTATCCTAATTTTAAACAAAAATATTATGTTAAAAAAAGTGAAAAGCTTTTAATTTTTAAAATCTTAATGTAAATGAAATTATTTTGATTATGGCTTTGTGACAGGCTTGGGTCAATCCCAGAGAAAATGTTTTTTTTTTTTTTTAAAGAAAGACCAATCTGTGATCAGATCTGATGAACTTTTCTTGATGGTGTCACATTACTCTTCTTTTCAATTGAGTTTTTATTAACATACATCTTATTTTCTTACAATTCACTTCTATCTTCTTCTTTTTTTCTATTTCTCTCTACATTTCTCATTACATTATATATCATTTTTATTACTTTCTTTCTCTATCTTTTCTTTCTTCTCTCTATCTCTCTCCTCCCTCCACCCTATTTTGGGATGGATGTTGATCATTTTTCTTTCCAATTTTCGACATGGCTTTGAAGCCTACTGATTGTGATTGCGATTGCCTATTGCTATGGTTTTCAAAGCTAGTAATTGCCTATTTCCATATAAAGGACTGAGAAACTAATTATATTTTTCGCAAAATATATTATTAAAGTTAAATGAGATTGGCATCTGTATTTGTATGGTCAATCGTTTGGCATGAGATGCAATGTTGGTTAAACAATTCAATCAACTTAACGGTAAAGTTTAACTCTTGACCAAAAAACCAACTACAAAGTTTAATAATGTTGCTTTTCAATTTGTATAAGATTTCTTTTAGGCTGCTCGAGGACATGCTTAAACTTTTGGTGTTTATACTACTATGCTTTGCTTAACTGTCATTTTCTGAGCGTGCACGTTAGCTTGCTCGTGCGCTTTTAAAATTAATTATAAGTCAAATTTCGAAGGAAGAATATCCACTCACAATGTTCTTACGTGTAAATAAATATATGAGCATATGTAGGGTGGGGTCGAAATGCAAATTTGCAGATGCTGGGTGAATCACGTATTAATGGTGGTCAGCTCTCTTCTGCCAACCATGACGTTCTGCTGATTGCTGAATACATCAGACTATCATTATGGGATATTTTGAAGGTCCATGTTTGTCGGATGGTTCACTGAATGCAAGGGTAGAATACAAGAACCATGGGGAAACATTAGACAACAAATTTTTCAAGAGCTTTTCCTCAAATGGCTCAACTTGTCCCTTTCTTTCTAAAAAAAGAAGAAAAATAAAATTGATCAAACAATATCTTAATCACAGCACCGCTGTGGTTCTTAATTCTTATAAATGCGATAGAGGAGTGCAAGGTGCAAGATAATTTGGATCTAATTTAAAACGTTCAAAAAAATTATCAATTATCTATAAATTGTCTACTTCTTGAAGATGATAATAATAATAATAATTTGAAAAAATATAAAACCTCAAAAAAATAATTTCATTCTCGTAAATCATGTGTTAAGATTATTATGTAACGAGGGAAGAGAAAATATAAAAATTAAATTAATTGAGAGACTGAAAAAGTGAGTCTCATTTCCTGAAGTAAATACTTAAATTTATAATATAAGAAAAGATGATTCAAAATATCTGAGAAATCATTTTTTAGATTTTTTTTTTTATATAAAACAATCTAAAACACACGGATCCTGTTTGTAATTAGTTTTTATATGAGAATTATTTTGCAATGTATAAATCGACACACGCGTATTGTGTAGATTGTGAGAAAACGGTGTGGTGGTGAATAAAATATAATAAAATGGAGTCAAGCTTGGAGTTAGCACATCAGCACGCTTGAAATTTTGGATCAGGTGGGGAAGACAAGGACCAAAGAAAACTGGCATGTGGTCCACCAAAACAATTTTTTCTCCATAGTCGAAGAAATGGAGAGCAGAAATGCATTTGGGGACGCATAATTTAATTGTACTTCTTGCTATAAAATTGTCCGGTCCAGGTTCTCAAAACAATTTTATGATTTTCTTATAAGAATCGTGATTATATATTTAATTTTATATAATTTATCCAACTAAACAAGATAAAAAAACAGGTAAACATCATCAAGCATGTAAATCAACTGACATAGGATAACTTCAACTTAACAAGTGGTTTCGAGTTCGAATTTAGAGTATGCAATATGGATGGCAAAACAAGTTGGCCTGCCCCCTACCATTAGTCTGCCAAAAACATGCCAGGGCAGACTGGCCCATTTATGGAATGTGGGTTGAAATGCATAGTCCGTCCCTAGGAGTGTTTACGGCTACGGATAATTCATTGATCTAAACTAACCCAACTTAATATGTATCATTTTGATCGGTTTGGGTAATGGATTTAGCAAAACTTGACCCAAACCGACCCGTGTATACCCCCACCTGTCTTGTTTAACGGTGGACAGCCAACCTAAAAAAATTTAAAAAATAAAAGAAAAGAAATCAGAAAAATAGAAAAATAAAAACTGAAAAATATAAATAATAAATTTTCTTATATTTTGCTAAATTATCTTCTATTTTACTATTATTGTAAAGGCCATATCAAATAGTAATTAAATAAATTGCTTTGTAATGTAAAGCCCGCTAACGTTATTAACTTATTTTAAGTCAGGGTGATCTATTATTTGATTAATCATAATAAAAAAAATTAATGATAGACACGCGTAAGTTTTTAAAAATATAAAAATCATTTTTGTACAGAGTCGTAACGTGTCATAATTGTTATAATATTCACGAAGCAAAATATAAAACTTCTCAAAATTTGATGTGAAAAATACTCACAATTAATGGCTATAAGTGTAGAAGGCATCATTAATGGAATCAAATCAACATTTCAGTACAGAGTCGTAACTTACAAGATTGAATATAATATGTACGAAGCAAATTTTTTCACCCACACACACAAGACACAAATACATTTACAAATTAAAAATGTTATTAACTGAAAATTTAAATCAGCCCGACGGACTCGCCCGTCCCGTCATCAACCCGATTTTAGAGGGGTTAAAATAAGGCAGGCTATCTGAGTTGATGGGCTGACTTCTTTGAGATTAGCTCGCCAAAAAATGGCAAGTTAAACAGCTGGCTCGACGGACCCAACCTCTTTTGTCATCATTATTATACAGTTACATTAAATACTTAGATGGAGAATTTTATTATTTTCAGTGATCCTACAATTATTCTATTCAGTTTGAATAGAATTGTCTCTCATAAAAAATACATTGGTCTATAAAAAAAAAAGGTAAACATATAATCATTACATCTGCTTTTCTTTTTATTTTCTCTTCTCTTATTTATTCTAAATTTCTAATTATTAGTTTTCATTTCATTTTATTTTATTTCCGGGTAGACGTTAGTTTAAATAGTTTTCTTATTCTCCACCCATCCAAGTCGCTGCTGGATAAATATAAACCACACATATGTTGGCATCCGACACAAAGCTCACAGATCGATAGATAATAATTTTGCGGAATCGAATCCACAGTATTTGAGGTCTAGACTTCTAGTAACGCAAGCTTCCGTGGTAACCTTATGAAAATTTAAGTATTTTGAGGTATTAGTCTTTAATTTATTTTGAAAAATAAATATAAAAAGTCAATACTGACAAAATAATATACAATATTTTTAGATATTCATTTAAAGAGTATTTGTAATCTATCCAAACAGTCAATACTGATAAAATAATATACAATATTTTTAGATATTCATTTAAAGAGTATTTTTAATCTTTTTATTATTTTAATTGATTGATATGTTTGCAATGCGATTTTAATATTTTGAATAAGATTAAAATTATATACCACTTTATTAGTAAATAGTATATGATATTGAGTTGAGATTTTTTTAAATATAATTATTAATTAATTATTTTTTTTGTAATATGTTCACAAGGGAGGAAATATATTCCAATAAGTGTAGACAAAAAAAATATATATGTAATTATTTTTTTTATTACGATCACAAGTATTTTTTTTTTTAAATTCTGATATTGTCCATTGATATATCCGTATATTAATGAAAAGTGTTGATATGTTCATATATTAATGAAAAGTAATTAATATATCTTTAGAAATATCGTACATTTATGTAAAAATGTGTTTTTACTACAAATAAAAATGTTTTTTTTTAAATTCATGTCATCGTATTTAAATCATATCCTAGCTTTAATTTTAAGAAAATTTTCATATTTTTCTATCTGTGTTATATTAAATATCTGAAATTTATAGATTGATGATCTTGATTAATTTAAACATGCCGCGAGTAAAAAATTCTTTTATTTTTCTAATTTATAATAATATCAGTGTTTATTTTTCTATCATGATAATTTATGATCTATTTAATAGAGGTTGAATTTATCTTTGTGTAATATAATTTATTTATTTTTTGTGTGTGTACAATAGTCACACTAAAATTAAAATCTATAATCTTATGCATAATATCTCGACTCTCCACCACTAGGCCGACCCTAGTGGGTTATAATTTTTATTCTCTTGTTATTTACTAATTTGGTATTCACTTAAAGAAGATTAAATGTCTTTATATAATGTGTTACTTTTATTTTATTTTATTTTCTAATTTCTTACAATTCCTTTTACTTTTAAATTTATATAATGTCTTTATATAATTTGTCTTTGTATATATATATACCGAGATAATTATTTTTTGATGGCAATTAAATTTATCTATTTGTGATATATTCCTTTTTTTTTATATTATAATAATAACTTCTACTTTTTTTTTTTCTAAATTAAATTCGATATTAGAAATGTTGTATTTATCTTTATATGTATGTGTGATAATTTCACTTATTTTCATTAAATGTAAAAAATGAAATTAAAAACTAGTAGAATTTTTTTAACTTATGCTAATAAATTTATATGTATTATATTTAGAAATTTAAAAAGGTTATAAATTTCAATCTAAACATTTACTTCACATGAGGACGAAAATTTTATCTAAAATACATTAGTTTCTAAATTATAATGATAAATATTTTAGTAGCATATTAATATAAGAGAAAGGTTAATAGTACAAATTTTAACAAACTGTTTATTATTTAATAAAAATTACATGAATTTCACTAAATGATGTAGACCCTATCTCATTTTTATTAAGTCCTATTTATTATTTAATAAAACTCAGATGAATTCCACAATTGAACATAATTTATTGCTTGAATTTCTCTCATAAACAAATGTCAACAATGTAAATATTTTTAATACTGTCATTACAAATAGTAATGATAATTTTTTGACTTTCATAATAACTACATTAAAAATCATAATTGAAATAATTTCTTATTTAATAGCAGTGTCAAAATCTTTACATTAATAATATATGAAATCTAACATTTAAAGGGTTTACATAAAGTGTTATTATTAATTTTTTGTTGAACCAATATGGTATCTCGGCCCGAGAGTTAAGAACTAATCTTTCAAGTTGCTGAGATCCATTTAAGAAGCTAATATCTTTTAATTAATGTTTTTCTATACACACGAACTTAAGTATTAAATCCTTGACCACATGTTTAAGAAACACGATTATTTGTCAACTATGTCACTCTATGTTGATAAAAGTGTTATTGTTTAAACCACATATGTAAATATATGATATTATAATAAAATTTATAGTGTTTAAATTATATTATTAATATTTACATCACATGTTAACAAAATAATTACATTAAAAGCATATTAATTTCGTAATCTATAATTATAATAAAGAGAATATTCTTTTTTGGTCTCTATCTTTTATTGGATTATTATACCATTTAACTACTCTCAAAATTTCTACTAGTTTATCTTTTATGTTTTAACTATTTTCTAAACTACCCATCACACCTTCTCTCTCTTTTATTTTTTTAAAAGATAAAGAGAGGCATAGAGTGCCTCTTTTTCCCCTTGTCATAATAACAATTATATGTATTGCATATGGATAAAAATTACATATAATAGTGTACTAATATTTATTTATTTTTTTGTAGAAATCACATGTATCCTTTACAAGAGACAGTCTTGTTCAAATTGGGTAGGACCACTATAGGCGGCAAAACTCTTCCTTCGAATATTTAACGCAACTATATACTCATGACTTAAACTCAAAACTATTGATTAAATTAGAACAACTCCACACCAGTTGACCCATGCATTCGGTGGTATTAATATTTAAATCATAGGAATGTGTTCTTTCATCATACAAGATAGAAACTTTCCATAAAAATTATATTAGTATTTAAATTTATTGAAAACAATTATATAAAATTGTAATAGACAATTTTCATTAAATTGTATTACTTCTAAATCATAGTTGCAAATATGTGTACATCAAAATTTGTATGAAGAAATTGTACAAATATAAAATACTTGCAACATAAGGGATAAAAGGATTTACATGTAAGTATATTACTATTTAGTTAAATCATGTATTAAAATATATCAAGACAACAATATTTACATTACACATGCATATATAGAAAGAAACTTTACATGAAAATATATTAACATTTACGATAATAATATTCATATCTAATATAGTATTTTTATTTCAATCTTTTATCCAATTCATTTTTCTATTTATCTGTCTTTTTCTGACACATGACACTACTTTTCATCTTTCACTTTCTCTCTTTTTTTTTTCCTTCCATCTTTTACATCCCAAATTTGAGGTGTATAACATCCCAAAATCTAATATCATAAGAGTAAAAATTCATGTCTCATAACTATTTAAAAAAGTTATATGATTTTGTAATTTAATTTTGACCATTAATATCATAAAAATCAAATATTTGTACACGTACACTCTTACATAAAAGTAATCCTCCTAATTGATAAAAATCAACTGTTTTTTTAGCAAATAGTTTATACACTGATATTTTATATTGTCATTCAATCATAAATTGTCATGTATAATAAGTTTGTTGACTTTTATAATAACTACCTTATAAATTATACCTATCATGATTTTTGATTAATTAACAATGTAAAATTTTTTACATTAGTAGTGCATAGAAATTAAACTTTGTTTTAAGTGAGAGTGGAAATGATAAATATGGATCATTAGATTTTACCATGAATTATCAAGATTAAAACATGAAATAATACAATTTTTTAATTGGTTAGGTGACTAAAATAACCTTTAAATTTTGATAATCTATGATGATTGTATGATCAAGTTTTATTCTTCCTGCTCTTATATAATTTTTTTTTTCACTATACACATTTCTATTAGGGAAAAAAATGAAAATACGAGAAGAAAATTTTTTTGATCATATAATTAAAACGAACATAAAATAATATTGACTACCTGTGTATAATTGCATGAGTAAAATTATTTATCTTACGTTTTACTAAATTTGTTACATAGCAAGGGAAAAAGAGAGGAGTGTGAGAGACAGAATGTGTATAAATTGAAAATATTAAGTTGTAACAAGAAATGAGAATAAAGAATATGAGAAAATAGTATATGTACAAATAATGTAAAAAAAAATTAATTGTCACGAATCAGAAATTGTCGGTATGTTGTAAAAGTCATAATAAAAATTATATTTTATATAAAGTTAAGAATGTTATAAAGTATTAAAGTCTACATTAGTGTAAAGTGATTACTCTCCATTCTATTTTTCATTTTTTTTTTATCTAAATGTGATTACTTTCCATATTATTTTATATTTATCTATTTTATTGTTTGATTATGCTTAGCCTCATTTTAATTTTTTCTCTACCTACCCAAAAAAAAAAAATATTCTTTCTCTACACATGTCCGTTACTTCAAATCAACTTCATAAGGCATAAGCATACATTCGACGAATAAAAATTACAACTTCGCATAATTTTCTCGGACAAATTCCCCATTTTGCTTGTCAGTGTCGTTGTTAACGTGAAACTAGTGACAAATGTGAAATATTACGTACATATTATGAGCACATATCTTGACTTTTTGTTATTCGAATTTCACAACTAATATTATTTGGGCATCGTGTTCAAACATAAGAGTTGAAGTTAATATATATCTAAATCTAAATTTAAATACATTAAAAACATAAAAAAATATTGCAAATTGAGTATGCTACCATTGCGTTTCATAATTAAAATTATGTTTTACATTTTTATTTTGATTATAATAGTCAATTATATATTTAAACTCAATAAGCTAAATAAAGGTAAAAAGAAAATTGAATAAAAAGAATATATTTAAGTTTCTGTGTGTCATTTTTTTCATACGTTAAGAATATTGAATGTGAGTCCTAAGATGTAGAAAAATACTCTTATGTTTTTGCAACAAAAAAAAAATAAAGAACCACTTTTGTTTTTCATTTGAATTCAAAAGTAAAAAATTACTTCTTTTTTTTTTGTTATCGAAGGAGAGACTTATCATAAATTTTATTATTTTACAAAGAAAAAGGCCAAATGAGGAAATGATTAAAAAAAGATAAAATATAATAGAGGAGATTAAACACATACACTAATGTATATCTTACAGTTTAATAAAACTCTTCGAGCCATAATATAAAATGAGTTTAATGGTCATGACAGTGTAAAGTAATTTTACACTGTCATTTAATTACAAACCACCATTTATTATAAGTTTATTGACTTTTATAATAAATACTTTAAAAGTCATATTAATGATGATTTTTGATTGAATGTCAGTGTAAAATTTTTTACATTGACAGTATATGACTATTAAACTCATATAAAATATTAATCGATAGCAGTGAAGACTCAAAATATTTATAAGAATCTCTCATTTTAATTCCTTTAGTTGATGGTCAAGATTCTGCGCATCAAAAATTGGTAAATGTTATACGCTGAGGCAAGTTGCTAATTGAACCGCCTTGTTTGACTCTTCCGGAGTGATCAAAGTTTTACGTCAATGGTTCTTCACTTCAAAATACATTTTTTTACCCTTCTTCTAAGCTCTGTCCCAAGCGAAAGCCAAAACCAACCATAGGGATTTACATTTCATTAGATCAATTCAGAAAAAAATAATTTTCTTTTATTTACCTTTATCTTATTTATATTGTCAATTACAACAGCATCTGTGAGTACACACACACAGACAAAAAAAGATAGCAACTGTGAGTGGAAGCAATTTGTTTCAAAAGATTTGATTTAAGGAATTGAATTTGATTCTTGCTGTTTTGCTTTTTTTTATTTTTTATTTTTATGTCAAATTAATTCTTTTTCAATGTCGACATCGTGGAAATGAGTGTAGTTTTTGTAATAAAATATTTTTTGTAATATGTTTAAAGAATTTAATTGTTTATTAATTGTATGAAATTTCATTAATATTGATATTCTTTTATTGGGAAATAGTTTATTACTTTTGTAATATAGCATTTTTTTATATGATTAAAAATTAAATATTACTTAATATGTTTAAAGAATTCAACAATATGTTAGACTTTATTAGTAGTATTGATATTCTTTTACTGGTAAATGGTGACTGATTGACCAATTTGGGGCAGTTTTAAAAACAAAATACTAAAATGGGACTGTTTTGAAAAATATTACTAGCATAGGGTTATTTTTACCATTGATCGGTCAAGCTCGTTAGTTTGACTAGCAGGAATAAGTCCCCGTCAGCAATTTTTTTTTTTTTTAAAATTACACATAAGAATCTGATGTGGCAAAAAAAAATGTTAGTACAAGTAGTGGAAATCACAAGATGATGCCACATGGCGTCATCTCATCATTTCTGCTACTCCCACTAGCAGAAATGGCAAGGAGACGCCACGTGGTGTTATCCTGTGATTTCTGCTAGTGGCAGTAGCAAAAATGACGAGATGATGCCACGTGACATCATTTTGTGATTTTCGCATACGAGCAGAGAAAAAATATAGGATAACGCAAAACTTTGAAAGGGCATAACTTTTCGCTCGGATGTCGGATTGAGGTGCCTTTTTTTTTATATATATATAACTTTTCAAGATCTATGCGTTGGTAAATTCCCGAAGGATTTAGGCCCACCATTTTCCCCAAAAGATCTTTCTTTCTAGGTTAACGAAAACCTGGAAGGAATTTATATGTATGTGAAAATCACAGGAAACGCCACGTGGCGTCGTCCTGTGATTTTTGCTATTGCCATTAACATAAATCACAAGATGATGCCATGTGGTAGTAGCGAAAATAATGAGATGATGCCACGTGGCATCATCTTGTCATTTTCGCTACTCTCATTAGCGGAAATGGCAGGATGATGCCACGTGGCATCATTTCCTTATTTCTGCTACTTTCACTAGCATTTTTTTCACCACGTCGAATTCTTACGCGTAATTTTAAAAAAATAAAAAGTAAAAATTGCTGACGTGAATCCATTCCCACTAGTCAAACTGAAGAGTTTGATCGATCAACGGTTAAAACAGCTTTATGCTGGTAATATGTTTTAAAACAGTCTCGTTTTAGTATTTTGTTTTTAAAACTGCTCTAGATTAGTCAATCAGCCGGTAAGTGATTTATAAACATTATTATTCACTAAGATAAACAGAGAAAATTGTGTTTTTCAGTGAACTTTTTTAGCAAAAAGAAAAGAAAGAAAGAAAATCTCAAATTTGATTCTCCTAGACAAACCCATGTTAAGATTTATCACGAATCTAGAGCTAGCGAATTTAATTTTCGCTATACAGAGTAAATACGACTCACTCACGTCAGTGCACAGTGCTTTCTAAAAGACTAATTAACTATAAGCACCTAATGATCAAATTTAACCAAGGCATCAACATCAACTTAGATAAAAAAAAAATTAAATTTAATCAAAAAAAAAAAAAAAGAGAAGAAAATCAGGGGAAGTTCCGGGGAGGAGGGAAGGACAAGTAAAAGAGACAAGTTATTTATGTTGACTTAAAACAAGACGTTCGCATTCCCACTCTAATTTGCAACTCTCATTGATTCCATCTTCTCCTCTCTTGCGAGTCCCTGTGGTTGCTTCATCATGGGCTCTGACAAAATACTCCCATCTCATGTGGTTGCAAATGGACACGCTTCACTTGATTCTGGCCATGCCCGTCTTCGAGAACTCGGTTACAAACAAGAACTCAAGCGCGATCTTTCGTAAACTTCTCTCTCTGTCTTTTTTTTTTCTTGCTCTCTCTTGTTTGGGTTCATTGGATTTTTTTTAATTTGTTTTGGTTCTTTAATTTGTTTATACTATGGCAGGGTGATTTCGAACTTCGCGTTTTCGTTTTCTATTATATCAGTGCTGACCGGAGTGACCACCCTTTACAACACGGGGTTGAACTACGGTGGCCCTGTTTCGTTCGTGTATGGGTGGTTTATAGCTTCTGCTTTCACCATGATTGTGGCACTGTCTATGGCTGAGATTTGTTCGTCTTATCCAACTTCTGGTGGGCTTTACTATTGGAGCGCCAAGCTGGCTGGGCCTGGGTGGGCACCCTTTGCTTCCTGGATTACCGGCTGGTACCATTTCCATTTCCTTTTAATTTATCCATTGCTTTTAGAGTTAGGCCTATTTGATTTGATTATTATAAGAGAAAAGGTTCTTCATTCTTCAATTAAATGGTCTGAATTTAGTTTCTCAATGTAAAATCAATAGTTTTTCTCTTAACACCGGATATAGGAGGCACTTGCTTTGTGGCTATTATGGCTAACACGAATGAATGACAAAGCGACAACATATGCAGAATAATAATTCATCTTGTACAGACATCATTCTCTCTCTTTTCTCTTGTGTGTTTCTTTTTTCATTTTAAGACCTTCTCGGTTCTCACCTCTTTTTCAAGTTGACAATTGTCTTCTGAACATCAGCCACCCACCCTCTGTCCTTCTTCTTATTGATATGTATGCTTTTGGATTCATTTCTGGTCGCTGTTCCGTATCGGCTGAAACTGCTGCCCGAATCTGATATATTAATTGGTATTTGGTAGTATTCGCCTATCATTAGATACGAGTAAATATACAATTTGATATTTAGTTGCTATTTGATATATATTTTTTGAAGCGAGGAGATGTATTTTAAAAAAAATTTAATGGCTATGCACTATTAATGTAAAAAAATTTATACTGACAATTAATTACAAATCACCATTGTCATGGCTTTTAAGTAATTATTGTAAAAGCCAACAAACTTATCATATATAGTGATTTGTGATTGGATGACAGTGTCAGTATATAACCTATTTTCTCTTTTAAAAAAGTGAGGTGTTACATGAAGTGGAAAATTAAAAAAGTATTTATTGATTAATTTTATGAATTTTTTAATTTAAATCAACATAAAATATATTTTTATTTCTTTTATTTTACACATCTTTTCATCTTAAAAAAATTAAATTTATTTGATATATCATCTTAACAATCTTTTTAATATGAATAAATACATATTTGATGCTCCAAAAATGTTACCTTTGTTGCTGCAATCTTCAAAAGTTTTTTTCTGTACCAATTGGCCCCTAAAGTTGTTAATTTGAAAATTTCTTCTCCCTACTAAAGTCAATGTACTAAATTTATCCTTTTGGGGGCAAATTAGTATAGGCAGAAACATTTTGGCACTAAAATAACCCAAGTCATTTTTAGAGATAAAATTATATATTTATTTTAATTTAATACTTAAAAAGTATTGGTTGAAAAAATACGTATATATTATGGAAGCATAAATAATAATTTAAACTTTCCTCATTTAGTATGACTAAGAAGATAATAAGGAAAATGAATTACAAGTATTTAGGATATTCTTCTGTTTAAAGAAAGCATTATACACTCTCGTTTGAGGAAGATATGTAATATTTTATTGAGTTTAATGACTATGCATTGTCAGTGTAAAAAGTTTTACATTGTCAACTAATCACAAATTACCATTGTTATGACTTTTAAGATAATTATTGTAAAACTCAATAAACTTAATATACATAATAGTTTGTGATTGGATGACACTGTCAGTGCATAGCTTATTTTCTCTATAGGTGTAATTTTTTTAATAAACCTTATCAGTTATCACCGTCACATAATGCTTTTTTTTTTGTTTTTTGAAGTGACTGTCACATAATGCTTCTTTGTTAATATTACATCTAAAAGTTTCTTGTATGCATAATTGAAGATATGCTAAGAAGTGGCTATAAGTGCTTGACTTTGCACATGGAGGAGGTACCATCAGACGTTTTATGGACAATTTTTAATAATGTGGTGACCGCGTCTTAATTTGCGTCACTAGCAACTATTGTTTATGAGCATAAAATTTTGAAATCTATATATGCAGTGATGTAAAATGGGCCAACCAACCCTCTCTCAATTTGCCAAAAAATAAGTCAGGTTTGGGTAAGTCTATTTTTGTATTGGGTTGAAAATCTGGGTTGAATTGAGTTGGTCTGTCAACCCATTATAAAAATTATAAAATATTTAATTATTTTATTTGTCTTAAATTTTCTTCAAATTTTATGATTAAATATAATTAAAAAAGAGAAAAAAATGTTATAAAAATAATAAATCAAGGAATCTACTTAATACTTAAGAGATAATCATAAACTTTAAGTCATAGTATTTATTTGTCTTAAATTCTAATCATTTTTAAAAATTTTTCTTATCAAGACTTCACATATTTAAACAAACAAAAGTTATAATCTCAATCACTTAATCTTAACATAAGTAAATGTAAATGTGTCGTGCTACTAAAAACCCTAATATAGGTGAAGAAAAAAAAAAAAGGAACAACCTGACTGGTTAACCCAACCCAACCCGCCACTTGACTTGTTGAGTTGGTGGATTGGGTTATGCGGGTTGAACAAGTCAACCCAGCCCATTTAATCAGGTTATACAGGTTGACTCGCCAGGTTGGATTCATTTTAACATCCCTATCTATATTAGGATCTTATGTGGGCCTGATTGTATATAAATTTTCTGAAGTGCCATTCTGCCCTTTGTCGGTGATCTTAGAGATGAGCGTGCCTGGCATTCTGATATATCATAAACAAAACTCAAATTTGAGAACTTTTAGCAAATTAATGTTTTATAATTGAATGGTGAGATTTTGGGCGAACTGAAAGGTAAAGGGAGTGGAAGTAGGTTCATAGAAGATTTATCTATGGCATAATAGAAGGATTTTATTTCTAACCTTAAGATAGGCACAAGAAGAGTCATCATTTGATCTTTCAGACCAGAGAAGAGACTTGGACTTTTGAGGATTGTAATATGCACTACTATTGTGTGCAGCAGACATGTCATTCCATGATAGTTAAATCTATCATAGAAAGTTAGTCACAAGTTCCTTATTTGTTCCAATCTCTCATTGTATCAAGATTTTCTATTAGAGATTTTCGAGTTGCATTTATATTTCAGTATGACTGGGGAATGAAAAAGCCACATCAACCAGAAACATGCACAGAACATTTTGAACAATAATTTGGACTATATTTAATTCTGTTAAATTCACTTGCAAAATTGACAGTTATGATTAATGATATGGTGCATAATTTGTTCACTTTCTTATTTACTTTCAATTTTATGATGTAAAATGTTCAACCAAGTTTTTGAAAA
Organism: Spatholobus suberectus; assembly: GCA_004329165.1. Lineage (NCBI taxonomy): Eukaryota > Viridiplantae > Streptophyta > Magnoliopsida > Fabales > Fabaceae > Spatholobus > Spatholobus suberectus. The sequence continues at coordinate 6,763,271 of CM014735.1, forward strand.
ATTAATGCTATTAACCGGCATACAATTGGCTACGGATGCCTAATTTTGTAGCTCTCCTTAATGCCATAGAGCTTGAAAATAAAGTTTATTGCTTAATCAGCCTGTGAAGTCTAATAACAAGATACTCTGCAATATTTGCTTTCCCACAGTTATTTCTCTGATGCGTGTTGAGTGGTTTGTTTATTTATTTTTACAGGTTCAATATTGTTGGCCAGGTATTCTTAAGAAGAAACAATTCTGGAATTTAAACTATAAACATCCTTCACTTTCCATTGCAAGGTCTAAACTTGTGTGGGATGTAGATTTCCATTAATCCATTTGAAGCTTCAACTTTTGGTTTCGTTTCATATGCAGTGGGCAGTGACAACAAGTGTAGATTTTTCACTTGCACAACTGATTCAGGTTATTATTCTCCTTAGTACTGGTGGGAAAAATGGTGGTGGATATGAGGCATCTAAATATGTAGTTATTGCTTTCCATGGGGGAATTTTGCTCCTACACGGTATAATAAACAGCCTTCCTATCTCATTGTTATCATTCTTAGGACAACTGGCAGCTATTTGGAATGTTTTAGGTATGAAGAAATTTCCAATTTGATTGATTGTTTTCTGCATTCAGTTCTCCTTCGCAACCCTTTCTGAATCTCTAATTGGAATTGCAAATTTTTAGGTGTTTTTGTGCTTATGATTGTCATTCCATCTGTTGCAACGGAAAGGGCTAGTGCCAAGTTTGTTTTCACTCATTTCAATACTGAAAATAGTGATGGAATCAGCAGCAGACCCTACATATTTCTCTTGGGACTTCTAATGAGTCAGTATACCCTAACTGGCTTTGATGCATCAGCTCACATGGTAAATCTTTTCTACTCTTTTTCTTACTTTTCTCAAAATTTATTGCCTTGGAAAGGTTTCAGAAATTTCCTTGTCTGATACATGCATTGTTGATCCTGTGAGCTCTTGTTATCAACTGAAACCTTGGAAGTGCCCATCTTATGACCAGGTCTAGATGTAGTAACTTCAAAGTTGGTTTGTGGGAATTGATTTTTCTCATGAATTAATTCGCATGATCTCTGTTAATAAACCCAGTTTAAGTATTAGGATTTTCCAAGTTTTTCAATTTTGAAAATTTTGTGCTCTTCATCTCCAATTTCCATTGATGGATTGAAGTTACTAGATGATCTAGACTAAGACTTTCTGTTTACTGTAACTTGTATTTGCAGACAGAGGAAACCAAGGATGCTGATAGAAATGGACCAAAAGGAATTATTAGCGCTGTTGGGATATCCATCGTTGTTGGATGGGTTTACATACTAGGCATTACCTTTGCAGTCACTGACATCCTTTTCCTTTTGAGCGGAGATAATGATGCTGGTGGGTATGCCATTGCTGAAGTATTTTATCTAGCATTCAAGAAAAGATATGGCCATGGAACTGGGGGTATTATTTGCTTAGTAATTGTTGCTGTTGCCATATTTTTCTGTGGTATGAGTTCAGTTACCAGCAATTCAAGGTAAACGTGCCAGCCCTTAGTGCATTTTATTTTTCCATATGAGATGAATTTAATTTCTCTAGTTATTTGTGAATATAATATGGCGCTTGAAATTTGTCCAGGATGGCTTATGCTTTCTCTAGAGATGGGGCCATGCCATTGTCATCTTTGTGGCACAAAGTTAACAAGCAGGAAGTCCCCATATATGCAGTTTGGCTTTCCGTTTTTATATCATTTTGCATGGCCTTAACGGTATGTATTTTATTATAAGCTGCGAATTTAGTTTTCTCTGATTTGTTGAAAAGTGGAAAACTATGTTTAGCCCATTCTACTCTTGCCATGTCTCTAACTCAATTGTAAATTATCTATTGCAGTCTCTTGGAAGCATAGTGGCTTTTGAGGCCATGGTTTCCATAGCAACGATTGGCCTCTATATTGCATATGCGTTACCTATTTTCTTTAGGGTGACCTTGGCAAAGAAGCATTTTATCCATGGGCCTTTCAACTTGGGCCGTTACGGAGTTATTGTGGGCTGGGTTGCTGTTCTTTGGGTGCTGACCATCTCTATACTCTTCTCATTGCCTGTTTCCTACCCAATAACCATAGAGACACTTAACTACACCCCTGTTGCAGTTGGATGTTTGCTTATTCTTGTAGTTGCTTACTGGATAATCAGTGGTCGTCGTTGGTTTAAAGGCCCCATAACCAATATATAAAAACTGAAGTTGTGTACATATTTAGCAAATCGAACTCGTTTTCAATATGATTGTTTTTGGAATCCTTGTTTGGAATTTATTTCTCTTTCAATGTTTTTTTTTTAAATTTAAACCTAATTACACTTTTGGTCTTTCAAACATGACTATTGTGCAAGTTGAGTAGGAGTGACGAAATGAGCTAGACCTGTGGAACTAGCCCATTTAACCTGCCTTTTTTGGTAGGTTGAGCTCAGAAAAGTCAATCTATCAACTCATATATCTTGTGGAAATGGATTCTCTGCAGTCACTTTGTGACTGCAAGAAATTCTAACCACAAAAATTAATTATTATACATAAATAATTAACGAAAATATAACTTAAAAAATTTTGAGCCATTGGATCATAATTTTAGGACCCTGAAGTTACTTTTTCACTGCAGGAAATCTGGGTCCATATCCCGTTCCATTTTAGCCCGTTCAAAAATGGGGTGATGACGGACTGTGACAGACCAGTCCATGGGAATAATTTAGATTTTTAATTTGTAATCATATTTGTGTCTTGTGACTTTGTATATTGCTCGCTGCCTTCCCTTAGTTTGTGTTCTTCTTTCAATTTTTCTTCTCTATTGCAACTGCAGTCTGCAGCAACCCCACTCAATTGACCCATTTTATTAGAAGAAAATTTTAACTGTTGAGTAAATCAAATTTCAAATTCGTCTTTCAAACAAGCGAGATATAATACATTAAACTTTGATAATATAAAATGTTCATATTAATTTTTTAAAACATAAACATTGGTAGTGTTAATGAGTTGAATTGCAATTTTTAAGAATTAGAATTAATCCTCTATCCTCTTTCTATATAAATTGAAATAATTATATTGAATGAGACCATTTTTAAGAGTTATTCTTCAACGAAAGTATTTTTTAAAAAATTCTTCAATAAGAACATTTTACGGAATTTTTCTTAGTCTTTTATCTCTTTCAGTTTATCATTTTCATCTTTATTTCTAAATTAAGTTTCAATATTTTTTTTAAAAATTATCAATAATTAAAAACAACTTATATCATAATATAAACTGTTTATCATAAATCTAAAATATAATTTATATGTTCAAAAATATTTACTTAATACAAATTTTAATTATAATATAATTTATATATTCAAAAATATTTATTTATTATAAATTTTAGTTATATAAAATAAATATTTATCCTATACGTTGCACATACTAAAATACTGGTTTTTTACATTTTTAAAAAACCAACGTGTCTATCATTAATTTTTTTTTTAAAAAATTGAATATGAAAGTTTACTCATTCATTTTCTTTTATGGCAATTAACTTTAGTCGATAACATTAGCAGGCTTTAGTCATTAATAATTCTGATTGTGATTAATCAAATAATAGATCATCCTTTTTTTTAAGTGATTGAATAATATTTTGATTAATCGATAACGTTATGGCAGTTCTCTTATTAGTAAAAAATATCTATCCTAACTTATTTTAATTTATCAAATAATAATATAACACATTAAAATAGATTGTGATTCTACGTAATTTTACTTATAATATTGAGAATTTGAATATTAAAATTATTATTTTACAAAACACTTTACTTAGTTATTATTTAAAATGGCCTTCATAATACGAGTAAAATCTAAGACAATCAAGCAAAAATCTAAGACAATTTATTACTCATACTCTTTAAGTTCTTAGTTATTATAGGAATATGTACCTTTATCCTACAAGATACAAACTTTACATATAAAATTATATTAATATTTAAATTTATGGATAACATTTATATAAAACTGTAATAGACAATTTTCATTTAATTATATATATTACTTCTAAATCATAGTTGTAAACATGTGTATATCAAAATTTTATATGAAATTGTATAAATATTAAATATTTGCAATATAAGGGATAAAAGGATTTACATACAAGTACATTAATATTTAAATCATGTGAGCAAATATTTACATTAGACGAGATAAAAACTTTATATTAAAATATATTGAGACAAGAATATTTATATCACACATGCATAGATAGAAACTTTAGATGAAAATATATTAACATCTAAGATAATATTAATATCCGACATAGAATTTCATCCTTTTTTCCAATTCATTTATCTTTTTATATGACTTTTTTTTCTATCACGTAACATTACTTTACATCTTTCACTTTCTTTCTCCTTTTTTTTTTTCATATCTCTTAAATCCCAAATTAAAGGTGTACAACAATGATTTTCCTAACATCTAATATCATAGGAGTAAATATTTGTTTCATGACTATTTAAAAAATTTATATGATTTTGTATTTTAATTTTGACTATTTATAAAATAAAAAATTATATATTTACACACATTCACTCTTATATAAAAATAACCCTCATAGTTGATAAAAATCAAATGAGAGGTGTATTTTTTTTATGTGAGAGCAAAAATGAATAAATAGTAATTTAGATCTTACCATGAATTGTCAAAATTAAAACATAACAATCATATGGTTTTATAATTGGTCATGTGATTACAATAACCTTTAAATCTTAACTATCCATGAAGATTGTATGATCAAGTCTTATTCTTCTAACTCATATATATATATATATATATATATATATATATATGTCGATAGAAATCAAATCAGAGTTTTTTTTTTCATGTGAGAGCAAAAATGAATAAATAGTAATTTAGATCTTATTATGAATTGTCAAAATTAAAACATAACAATCATATGGTTTTTTAGTTGGTTGTGTGATTACAATAACCTTTAAATCTTAATTATCAATGACGATTGTATGATCAAATCTTATTCTTCTAACTCTTATGTGTGTGTGTGTGTGTAAAGTTTATTGGCTAGGCAAAAAAAGAAGAAGAAAATACGAGATAAATAATTTTTGACCATATAATTAAAATGAACATGAAATAATATTAATTATTGAGAAAATAAGTCATGTATTGATAGTGTAAAGTAGTTTTATATTGTCATTCAATCACAAACCACCATTTATTGTAAGTTTGTTGACTTTTATAATAAATACTTTAAATGTCATACCAACGATGAATTCTAATTGGTTGACAGTGTAAAACTTTTTACACTAATAGTGTATGACCATTAAACTCTTTATTTAAACCCATAATATTTTTTCAAAACTAATTATTATAATTTCTTTTAATTATCTTAACTTAATTCAAATATAATTGCAAACATAGTTATTGAAATTGATAATTAAAATAGCAACAACCAAAAATAAAACAAAGTACTAATTTACTTATTTATTTGTCCTCAAATAAAAGATATTAAGAAAAAGAGGATGTTACACTTGAGATAGAGCTTGTAAGTGCATGTTTGCATTAAAGTATGCAAACTTAAGTTTGAATAAATTTCATTTTTCAAACTATATTTGTAAAAGCAATATTGATATTGCTTTTAATTGAAACCTAGTTTCAAACTAAAACATGAGTGTGTAAATATCCTTTTGAGAGGAATCAAACATATCATCAAAACTGAATTTATTGAAATAAATATAAGTTGAAAGAAATAAACGGTAAAACAAACATCTAAAAGGTCAAAAAATATATTTTGAAGTGAAGAACCAATGATGTAAAACTTCGATCACTTCAAAAAAGGTCAAATAAGTGTTCAACTTTTTGTCAAAAAGAAAAAAAAAGACTTAATTACACATTTGCCCCTCAACTTTTACGATTTTGCAACTTTTACCATCTAAATTTTCTTTTGCACATCCCCCAACTTATAAAATTTTGCACATTTAGTCCTAAGATTAGTTGACCTTTTGTCTCCGTTAGTTAATTGTTGATGTGGTAGTTTGATTGCTGGCGTGTAGTGCTAACATGGACAATTGATGTCACAATCTAATGATAACATGATTGTGAACAATGCCGCTTACATGGCAGCTAACGTAGATAAGGAATTAGCTTTCAAAATTTTACACATTTTGCAACCCAACTTTTTTTTCCCCGCACATTTTGCCCTACTTCATTTTCATTATATAAAATCATAAATTATAGAAACATGTTGAAATAAATAATAATAGAAATAGAAGAAACGGAAATGACAAACGGTGTAGGATTGTAAACAAAAATATATAACAAGACGATACTATCAAGAGGGAAAAAACAAATGATTTAAGCAAAAAAAAAACAAAAACGGTGACTGCAAGCCCATCTCCACTCACATTGACCAAGGTTGGTTGCTATAGGCAACATGGCATTGCAACACTTTACGTGATGTTCTAGCATGCATTTATGCAATGCGTATATTTTGCAATTTGTGATCTATGCTACAAAGTGACTTTGTGTGTAGGCGAAAGTTGAGGGAATCATGTGTGTAAGCTACTCTATAAGAATCAACAAGAGTTATTGTTGTATATTATATGTGTGATAAAAGTGAGAGTGGGAGGGGTTCTTTTTTGTGAGTGAAGAGTGTGCGTCCTTGTGTGTGCTAGTGGGTGGATGTATTTGTGTGTAAAATCTGTGATAGTGAGAATGCTTGGGAATGAGAAAAGAACATTTGTCTCAAACAAAAGTAGTAATCATGATACTTTGTTTTTGGAACTTTGGCTTCCTAGTGGGACCCTAAGGCATGATACTACTGTAATACGTTTTGCTATTTTATTTTTTCATTCATTTATTTTTTGCTTAATTGCAATTTTTGTTCCTAAAGCTTCATAATCTCACAAATTTTGCCCCCAAAGATTTTTTCATGAATTTTTCTCCCCAGTTTACAAAATATTGTGAATTTTGTCTCGATATAAAAAAACCGCCACAATTAAGACAATTTTGTGGTGATTTTTTTAAACAGTCACAATTAAGACAATTGTGTGGCATTTTTTCTTTAAATTGTCACAATTAAGACAAATCACTACTTTTTGTAAATTGAGGACGAAATTTGTGACAAAAATTATTTGGAGGCAAAATTTGCAAGATTATTAAACTATGGGAGAAAAAAATACAATTAAGTCTTTCTTTATGTGTGTGTGTGTATTTGTATTTTACTCTTTTACTTTATTTTTTTTATTTCAATTTTTATTATTTTGTTCTAACTGAAAGATGATTAATTACTTAGGGGACAAAATGCACAAAAAATTGAAAGTCAAGGACAAAATGTACAAAAAAAAAGCGTTAGGAAGACAAAATACACAAAATTTTGGAAGTAGCAAGCAAAAGTGCAATTTAATTCTCGTCATGTCAATGATCTTGTACACTACCGTGTCATCATTAGATTGCCACGTTAGTAGTCCATGCTAGTGGGCAACTGCCATGTTTGCATTTTACTTGTCATGTCAACGGTTAACTAATAGAGATAGACAATCAACTAATGATAATGCAAAATGTGCAAAATTTTGGAAGTTAGGGGGAAAATGGGTAAAAAAAAGTTAGGCGGCAAAATTCGCAAAATTGTGAAAATTGGGGAGACAAAATATGCAATTAAGCCAAAGAAAAGCTAACAACTTGCCCAACAACATATCATATTTATCAATTTTGATGCTCAGAAATATGGACTATCAATTAAAAATAAAATAAAATGACAGACTCTTATAATTATTGTGAGTATTTAGTACTTTCAAGTAATTTTTATTATAATAAACTACCAATTTAGTGCTTAAATTATTACTTTTAAGTTCCAGCTTAGTCAATGGTCTCAAGTTCGAACTCTGAGTATGTAGTTGTGTTAAATACTTAGAAAGAGAGTTTTGTTGCCCATAGGAGTTCTATTTGGTTCGAGTAGGATTGTCTTCTGTAAAAATACATGTGGTCTATACAATATCAATATATATATATATATATATATATATATATGCGCACACACATATATATATTTGTTTTCTTCTAAGTGGTCTCTAAAGTAATAAAACTATTTAAATAATTTCCTAAATATTGAATATCAATCACTTTAATCTTTAAGTTGTTATACTTTAGTAAAGTTCAAGGATTAATTTGAATAGTTTTTTAATATTTGAAAGATTATTTAACATGATTTCTAATACTTCTAAGATTACTTAAATAATTTTTTTAGAGACCACTTAAGAGGTAGAATACTTTTTTAGGAATGAAATTGATAATTTACTCTTTTTATTAGTCTCGAACAGTACGTTTTATTAAACTGTAATAAGATATACATTATAAGTTTAATCTCCTTCATTGTGTTTTATCTTTTCTCATTTTTTTTATTTGATATTTTCTTCGTAAAATTTATGATAAGTCTCTCCTTAGATAAAAATAAATAAATTTTTTGTTGTTGTTGTTGTTTTTTTTTTTTTTGGCATGCAAACACAAAAGAGTGATTTTTTACGTACACCTTAGGACTCACATTCAATAATAAACGTAATGGTAGCATACTAAATTTCCAATACAGTTTTTTATATTTTAAACGTATTTATATGTGTGTGTATATATACATACATACATACATATATACATACATATATACATATATATATACATATATATATATATATATATATATGTATGTATATTCAAATATCTCAGAAATGTTTGGAATACTAAAGAATAAGAAATATTGCATTAAAAGAAAAAAGAATACAAAAAAGACTAATTTTTTTTTCATGTAAAATAAAAAAGACAGAACTTCAACTCTTACGTTTGAACAAGATGCCCAAAACAATATTATTTGTCAAATACAAATATCAAGAAGTCAAGATATCTGCTCACAGTAGGTACGTAATATTTCAGTTTCACGTTAGGGGAATTTGTCTGAGAAAATTACGAATTTTGCGAAGTCATAATTTTTATGCATCATATATATGTTTGGGAAAATTGTAAACGTCCATTTCATTTTTGGGTATTGCCAAGCACATGGCAACTTGTTCACAGGAAAGCTAGGGAATCAAGTAGCTGATCTTGCTGCCAAGCACAGCTGCACTATGCAGCTGCCTTTCCAAATTTTCCACTTTGTATCTGACTTCATTTCCTTAGCTCTCTTAATTATAGCTGGCTACACAGGGGACTCATTCCCTCGTGGTTTTTAGTTGTAGCTACCCTTCTTTCACCAGGAAAAAAAAAAGTGAGAGAGAGAAAGAAAGAAATAAGAGAAAAAAAGAGATAGATGTACTAAGTAATATAGTAAAAAATAAAGAAAAATAGGAAGAAAATAAAATGAAAGAGGAAATGAGAATATACTTATAATTACTCATAAGCTTAGGAAAATTGTAAACGTCCATCCCATATTAGAGTAGATTTAGATGGAGGGGAAACAGATAGGAAGAAATAAAAAAAATAGAGAAAGAAAATAATAATGTGACAAATAATACGATGAAAATCAGAGAAAAATGAAAAAAGGAATAAAAGACAAAATGAATGCATATTTATAATTGAGTTTAATGGTTATACACTAGCAGTGTAAAGTAGTTTTACACTGTCATCCAATCACAAATTACCATTTATTGTAAATTTGTTGACTTTTATAATAAATACTTTAAAAGTCATATTAATGGTGATTTGTGATTGGATGACAGTGTAAAGCTTTTTACACTAAGAGTGCATGATCATTAAACTCTTAAATAAATTAGAAATTTGGGGTGTTGCATCAAGCAAAAGACAAAACAATAGAGATTTGCGTTTCAGGCTATGTTTGACAAAACTAGTTGAAAATTAAAAAGCTACCTAAAAGCTAAAAAGTTAGTTGATAACTAAAAATTAAAAGCTAGTAAGCTAACTTATTGAATTATAAGTATTTGATAAAATTATCTATTAAAGTGACTGATAAATATAAAATGACAAGAATGGACAGATTTATATAATATTTATATAAATTTTAGTTTTATTTTATTGATAAAAATATATATTTTGGGTATTTAAAATTTTAGTTTTTTTAATTAATTATAAACTCTTGTAATTTTTATTTATAGATAAATTATTTTAATTATATTCTTAGTTTTAATTATTATACTTTTTTTCATATTGTATATTCTACTATTAATCTTATGCTATATCTTAAAATATTCTCAATCAAATTAAAAATAAAATAAAAAATAACATACACTTAAGTAAACATATACTTTCATTATGTTGATTAGTGTAATGGTCAAAATATGTTGAAGTATAGTGTTAAAATAATAGAATAAATAATATAAATAGTGTAATGGTTAAAATAAATAATGTAATATAAAAATATTGAAAAATAATAAAAAATTAAAAGATAAATATATAATCTATTATTACCAATAACTTGACGTATAATGCTATAATAATAAAGTAAATAGTGTAAATAGTGTAATGGTTAAAATAAACAGTGTAATATAAAAAATAATGACAAAAATAAAATAAAACATGTTGTTAACAAGAGAAAGAAGAGAAACAAAATAGAATAATAAAATCCTACTATATGTAAAAAAATGATAAAAAGAAAATTAATAAATATTTTAAAGGTAAAACAAGAATAAAATATAAGAAACTAGAAACTAGGAATTTTTAAAAAAAAAAAAGTTGAAATAGTGTTTCAAAAAATGATACAAATTACTAAATCAAATTTATTTACCAAACATTATTAATAAATGCAAATAAACTTTTTAACTAGTAAAAGAAAGCTAAAAGTTAGGTGGAAATATTTGCCAAACATACACAAGAATTGAATGCGATTACTGCTGTTTTGCTCTTTTTATTTAGTTACTTGTATGCATTAAAGTATTTCTTAGATATGCATAAAAAGAAGAAGAAGCATTTCTTAGATGTCAAATTAATTCTTTTCAATGTCGACATCGTGGAAAAGTATAATCTATCTATTTATTACTTTATTACTTTACTATATATATTACTATATATATTAAAAGTATGACCCTCTTGTCCACTTGTCACTCTTTGGTTTATTTTAATTCCCGCCCTTGTTGTCTTGTATGTAACACGCTCTCGCCTCTTGTACTACTCTCAACAACTTTTTTTTCTCTGATTTCCAATTGCTCGGCGGCGTTTTTTCTTTCTCTCTTCCTCTACCCCCACCTTCTATACTAAAACATTTCTTCAGTGACGGCATTCACATGGCTTACAAGTGTCTCACCCAAGTAAAATTATGCATTTCCTCTGATTTTTTTGGTTAGTATAAATAATCATTAACTTCTCTTGATTGAGCCTAGCATCCAGTAAAATATCTGTATATGCTCACATCTGAATTTGTTTATTCTTCCAAGGATTAGTCAACCCATTATAGTTTTCAATTTTATCAATTGGAAATCAAAACGACAAACGCCTTTTTTTTTTTCAACTTAAAATTTGTTGTATAAGATAATGTTATAATAAAAAGTGCATGTTATATCACCTTTGTCTCTGGTGATTGGTATATGATATGACATATATAATAATTATGTGCAAGGCTTTATTACTAATAAGAGCCCATTTCGTGTTTTACCTCATATTCAAGGATGGTGAAAAAGAATGATTTCCGGGTGGGTCATTGTTTTTATTATCACATTTTTTTTCGTTAATTTTCCAATGTTTTTAGTTGATATTTTGGTTATATTGTTATTAATTAGTTAATTATAATTATATAACAATCTTGACCTACAACAAGATTTATTGTATCAACCAATTATGCTAACTCCTTAATTGCGTAAACTACTCTTGCCAATAATACACCCTAAATAAATACAATGACACATATATCTATATAAACTTCTTAATATAATAGTTATGAATTATGAATTATATGAATAAATTCAGTACTTCGGATTTGTCCTTGACTTTTGGTCAAAAAATACTTGACATCACCCAAAAATATTTAGTCTATATCAACTTATTACTATATTTATAGATGATTTTGATACATGTGTACAGACTAACATGACCCGTGAACTCGCAATGCACGGGTCAATGTACTAGTTTTGTTATAAAATATTTTTCCTACTATGTTTAGAAAATTTAATTGTTTATTAATTGTATGAAATTTTATTAATATTGAATTGTTGATATTCTTTTATTGGCAAATAATTTATTACATTGTCAGAGTAAGTATAACTTTAGTAATTTAACATTTTTTTATATGATTACAAATTAAATCTTACTTAATATGTTTAAAGAAATCAACCATTTATTAATTATGTTGGACTTTATTAGTACTATTGATATTATTTCATTGGTAAATGGTTTATAAACATTATTAGAGCTTTCATTAAGGTAAACAGAGAAAATTGTGTGTTTTAGTGAACTTTTTCAGAAAAAAGAAAAGAAAGAAAGAAAGTCAGAAATTTGATTCTTCTAGACAAGCCCATGTTAAGACTTATCACGAATCTAGAGCTAGCAAATTTAATTTTCACTATAAAGTATAAATAGTACATACGACTTACGTACTCACGTCAGTGTACAGTGTTTTCTAGCTGGAAGATTAATTAACTATAAGTACTTAATGATGAAATTTAACCAAGACATCAACATCGAGTTAGATACAAATTCAAAAAGAATTAAAAAGAGAAGAAAATCAAGTGAGTTCCGGAGAGGAGGGAAAGAAAGGTAAGAAGAGTTATGTTGACAAAAGATTAGTCATAAATGAACACATTTACTTTACAAACGGTCCGTTAATATCCATTATTTCTTTTTACTATTATCTATCACTTCGTCTCATAATCATTTATCGTAATTATACTTCTTTTTCTTGTTAAATAGTAGTGGTTCATGCAACGATTTCCTTGACAAAAACATCACATTCGCATTCCCACATTAATAATTTGCTACTCCCATTATTTTCTTCCATCTTCTTCTCTCTCAAGACTCCCTGTGATTGCTTCATCATGGGCAATAGCAAATCACTCCCATCTAATGTGGTTGCAAATGGATACGCTCCACTTGATTCTGGCCATGCCCGTCTTCGAGAACTCGGTTACAAACAAGAACTCAAGCGTGATCTTTCGTAAACTTTTCTCCTTTTTTTTTTTCCTTGCTCTCTCTTTTTTGGATTCATTGGCTTTTTTTAAATTTTTTTATTTGTTTTGGTTCTTTAATTTGTTTATACTATGACAGGGTGATTTCGAACTTCGCGTTTTCGTTTTCTGTTATATCAGTGCTGACCGGAGTGACCACCCTTTACAACACGGGGTTGAACTATGGTGGTCCTGTTTCGTTCGTGTATGGGTGGTTTATAGCCTCTGCTTTCACCATGATTGTTGCACTGTCTATGGCTGAGATTTGTTCGTCTTATCCAACTTCTGGTGGGCTTTACTATTGGAGCGCCAAGCTGGCTGGGCCCGGATGGGCACCCTTTGCTTCCTGGATTACTGGCTGGTATACCCTACCCAATTCCTTTTAATTTTCTCCATTGCTTTTAGAATTGGGCCTATTTGATTGGATTAATGTGAGAGAAAAGATTCTTCATTCTTCAATTAAATGCTCCGAAATTTAGTTTCTCAATGCAAAATCAATCGTTTGTATCTGAACGACGGATCATATACTAGGCTATTGCATTGTGGCTATTATAGCTAACATGAATGAATGAATGACAAAGCAACATACTAGGCATTGATATGATTAATGTGTAAGAAAAGGTTCTTTGATTAAATGTTCTGAATTTAGTTTCTTAATGCAAAATCAATAGTTTTTCTCTTAACACTAGACATACTAGGCAATGGCTTTACCTACTAGGATCGACCCAATGATGAAAGATTTGGATAGTATGTATGAGATCATAGATTCTAACACTTGATATCACCATTGTACTAAGCAATTGCTTTGATTAATGTAATTATTAGTAGAATGATTTAATAATATTATAGGTATGATTTAATTTTTTATTTGATTTATATAATTATTAATAACATAACTAATAATTTGTAAATTGATACAAGTCTATATTTGATATGATATATCATTTGACATACGTAAATTAAAGTTGTTAAAAAATAAAAAATAAAAAAATAGTTATGATTAATGATATGGTGCACAGAACATTTTGAACAACAATTTGGACTATATTTCATAGATTTAATCATAATCAACAAGAAGATGGAAATTCTGTTAAATTCAGTTGCAAAATTGACAGTCATGATTAATGATATGGTGCATAATTTGTTCAACTTTTTATTTACCTTCAATTTTATGATGTAAAATGTTCAACCAGGTTTTTGAAAAATTAATGCTATTAACCGGCATACAATTGGCTATAGATGCCTAATTTTGTAACTCTCCTTAATGCCATAGAGCTTGAAAATAAAGTTTATTGCTTAATCAGCCTGTGTAGTCTAATAACAAGATACTCTGCAATATTTGCTTTCCCACAGTTATTTCTCTGATGCGTGTTGAGTGGTTTGTTTATTTATTTTTACAGGTTCAATATTGTTGGCCAGGTATTCTTAAGAAGAAACATGTTCTAGAATTTAAACATCCTTCACTTTTCACTGCAAGGTTTAACTTGTGCGGGATGTAGATTTCCATTAATCCATTTGTAGCTCTAACTTTGGTTTCTTTTCATTTGCAGTGGGCAGTGACAACAAGTGTAGATTTTTCACTTGCACAACTGATTCAGGTTATTATTCTCCTCAGTACTGGTGGGAAAAATGGTGGCGGATATGAGGCATCTAAATATGTAGTTATTGCTTTCCATGGGGGAATTTTGCTCCTACACGGTATAATAAACAGCCTTCCTATCTCATTGTTATCAGTCTTAGGACAACTGGCAGCTATTTGGAATGTTTTAGGTATGAAGAAATTTCCTATTTGATTGATTGTTTTCTGCATTCAGTTCTCCTTCGCAACCCTTTCTGAATCTCTAATTGGAATTGCAAATTTTTAGGTGTTTTTGTGCTTATGATTGTCATTCCATCTGTTGCAACGGAAAGGGCTAGTGCCAAGTTTGTTTTCACTCATTTCAATACTGAAAATAGTGATGGAATCAGCAGCAGACCCTACATATTTCTCTTGGGACTTCTAATGAGTCAGTATACCCTAACTGGCTTTGATGCATCAGCTCATATGGTAAATCTTTTCTGCTCTTTTTCTTACTTTTCTCAAAATTTATTGCCTTGAAAAGGTTTCAGAAATTTCCTTGTCTGATACATGCATTGTTGATCCTGTGAGCTCTTGTTATCAACTGAAACCTTGGAAGTGCCCATCTTATGACCAGGTCTAGATGTAGTAACCTTAGTTTAGGTATTAGGAGCTACCAAGTTTCTCTTGCTTTTCAATTTTGAAAATTTTGTGCTCTTCATTTCCATTGATGTATTGAAGTTACTAAATGATCTAATCATCTAGACTAAGACTTTCTGTTTACTGTAACTTGTATCTGCAGACAGAGGAAACCAGGGATGCTGATAGAAATGGACCAAAAGGAATTATTAGCGCTGTTGGGATATCCATTGTTGTTGGATGGGTTTACATACTAGGCATTACCTTTGCAGTCACTGACATCCGTTACCTTTTGAGTGAAGATAATGATGCTGGTGGGTATGCCATTGCTGAAGTATTTTATCTAGCATTCAAGAAAAGATATGGCCACGGAACTGGGGGTATTATTTGCTT
This sequence comes from Spatholobus suberectus, assembly GCA_004329165.1. NCBI lineage: Eukaryota > Viridiplantae > Streptophyta > Magnoliopsida > Fabales > Fabaceae > Spatholobus > Spatholobus suberectus. The sequence goes on from CM014735.1 coordinate 6,778,942, forward strand.
AGTAATTGTTGCTGTTGCCATATTTTTCTGTGGTATGAGTTCAGTTACCAGCAATTCAAGGTAAACGTGCCAGCCCTTGGTGCATTTTCCAAATGAGAGGGATTTAATTTCCCTAGTTACTTGTGAAATTGTGAATATAATATGATGCTTAAAATTTGTCCAGGATGGTTTATGCTTTCTCTAGAGACGGGGCCATGCCATTGTCATCATTGTGGCACAAAGTTAACGAGCAGGAGGTCCCCATATATGCAGTTTGGCTTTCCGTTTTTATATCATTTTGCATGGCGCTGACGGTATGTATTTTATTATAAGCTTTCATTTATAATAACCTGCAAATTTAGTTTTCTCTCAAAAGTGGAAGACTATGTTTAGCCATAGCTCTTATCATTCTATTCGTGCCACGTATTTAACTCAATTGTAAATCTATGGCAGTCTCTTGGAAGCATAGTGGCTTTTGAGGCCATGGTGTCCATAGCAACGATCGGCCTCTATATTGCTTATGCCTTACCTATATTCTTTAGGGTGACCTTGGCACAGAATCATTTTGTCCCAGGGCCTTTCAACTTGGGCCGTTACGGAGTTACTGTGGGCTGGATTGCTGTTCTTTGGGTGCTCACCATCTCAATCCTCTTCTCATTGCCTGTTTCCTACCCAATAACCATAGAGACGCTTAACTACACCCCTGTTGCAGTTGGATGTTTGCTTGTTCTTGTAGTTTCTTACTGGATAATCAGTGGTCGGCGTTGGTTTAAAGGCCCTATAACCAATATATAAAAACTGAAGTTGTGTACATATTTAGCAAATCGAACTCGTTTTCAATATGATTATTTTTGGAATCCTTGTTTGGTGCTTAGAAATTTTTCTATGTTTTGATGAAGTTTGGAGTAATTCGATTATGTTGAAGCTTGTTTTGTCGAATTTGTGTTTTCGAATATATGAGTTCGAAAGATAGGAGAGGAGATATGAAGAACGTTGTTCGAACATGGAATTAACAGGTTCAAATTCTTAGAAGTTTGAAGGAATCAAGACTATTTAAGATTGAACGAAGAAATATGGAGTATATTATTTTGTGGAAGAGGTCTTTTGAAGAAAAGCTGGGACACTTGGGGTGCAAAGAATTGAAAATGGAAATTTTGCTAAGTATGGAAACACTCGAGTGATGGGAAGTTTCATCGAAAAGCAAGAACTCTCAAATGCCAGTACACGAGGAAAGATATGCATCCTTCAAACAAACAGTTTCAATCGATTATTGACAAGATGCGGATCAAGACAGATGGCAACATTGTAGAATATCAATTATAGGCACTTGTATATATGTAAAAATCTTGTAATCTAACCATTAGGACACAAAGTCTATAAATAGAACCAAGGTGACCATTACTTCATTACGTTGAAAACACTTATACAATCTTTGTAACACCACACACACCTATCATCATCAATGGCTTTCGGTTCTAAGTATCCTGTGTATGTTCTCACTCACTTTCTTAATGAATGGTGGAGCTCACTTTTCCACAAATACGGTGGTAGGTCGCCTTGAATGGATCCTATTGGTAGATAGGGCCTCAAACCTCAAAGGAAGTGGTGCAGGAGTTATTTTGGAAGGGCCGGATATCCTTTCTACACCGTGGGGCTCGAACATTTTGACAAGGTTTAATGGCGTCATCGTTCGAGTTGCCAATCAGGACGAAAGGATGTTCGTCGCAACATTTGTAAAGAGGTTGCGTGTCAAAGAGTCGTTGGTTCACAAAGGGGGACACCATGGCAGAAATATGTGCTGGAGCCTCTCTCTTGCTTGCCATAACCTCCTCGACCTCAATATGGCATGCAGCTTTGGCACACATTTTTGCCATGGTATCTGCCCCTTTGCGAACTAGCGATTCTCCAAATAGACCTACACGCAACCCCTTTACGAATGCTGTCACAAACATCCTCTCATCCGAATTGGTGACCCGGATGGTGACGCCATTAAACCTTGTTAAAATGTTTGAGCCCCACGGTGTAGAAAGGATATTTGGCTTTCCAAAATAACTCATACACCACTTCCTTTGAAGTTTGAGGCCCTATTTACTGACAGGATCTACTAGAGCGATTTGCCTCTGCATTTAGTGGAGAAGTGAGCTCCACCAAAGCTTGACTCTTAACCGACCTTCTAGTTTCATATGTTCTGGTGAACTCAGATAATTCCACAGACCACTTCACCATTTGACCCACTAAGGCAAGCTTATGGAGGACTTACCTTACAAGCTAATTAGTTTAGATGATGACAGGATGACTTTGGAAATAATGCCTCAACCTTCTAGTCGTTGTTAGGATGGCCAATGCTAAGCGCTCGATTTTTCTGATATCTCACCTCGACTCCCTAGAGGACCCTACTCACAAAATGCACTGGCTTCTGCTCCTAGCCTTTCTCTTGCACCAACATTGAGTTAATTGTCTTATTAGAAACAAACAAATATAGAAACAATGAGGAGGTCAACTTCGGTTTCATTAAGATCAGTGGGCTTGATAAGAACTCTTTTAGCTAACCAAATGCTTCTTCGCACTCATTCGTCCACATGAACCGCTCGTTTGAGACACACAAAAAACATAAAATCTTTCATCGCACTCTCCCATTTAGTTTCACCGTACTCTTCCACCTATGATTTTATTGTATTTTCTCTTATCTGTTTTCATCGTACTCATTTACTTGTGGTTTCACCATATCCTCCCTCTCATTTCTCTTCTCGGTACTTTTTGGAAGGCAATATAATCACTATTCCATAAAGTACTTTATGGAATAGTGATTATATTGTCTTTCGAAAAGTAACTTTCGGAATTGAAAAAAAGATATTACATCTTATCTCGTTGCACATAGTATTGATAGTTTGATTGAAGTATTTTATGTGTATGATGGAATTGAATATGGGAGTGCAATGGAAAGAAAATAAGGTAGAATTTTAATACCTTTGATAGGGAAAAAAGAGAAAGGAGAAAAAATAGATATGAAGAGTGTAAAGAACAATGGAAATAGGATATAGATAATAGGATTTTTTCCTTTTTATATAAACAGGTATTTTTGATATAAAGGACAATTACAATAATAAAAATGTTAAAAAAAGAAAAGAAAAAAGGGAGTGTATATAACAAATAGGGAGAGTGTAAATAGCCAAAGCCTTCATGGAATAGATGAAATAAACCCCAAAATGGATTTTTGTTCAAGAATGAAATAGGGTGAACTCAATTAGTCAACCAATCAACCCATTAGTTTGTTCCATTTTGGCTCATCTAGAAGCAGTTTAATGATGGGTCGGGACGAAGCCCATCGACTAATTTAGGCCTTATTTGGGAGTTTTTAGTTTTCAAATCTTATTTTCAAAGCAAAAGGTGTTCGGATAAAATAGTTTTGAAACCATTTTTAATGCATTTTCAAAACAATTTTAAACCTTATATCAAAACTATAAAAAATAGTTTCCTATTTCTATTTTTGAGTTGTAAAACTATATCACTAGTAATGTCAAGACCACGCTTATTATTATTATTATTATGAAAACTGTTATTATTAAAATTACTATTATCATTAGAGTTTAATGATTATGCACTGTCAATATAAAAACTTTTATATTGCCAACCTTCTTCTTCTTCTTCTTTTTAAAAAAAAAGTTATAAGATTCACAGAATAATTAAAAATTGATAAAACTAAAAATTGAAAAATAATTTTATTTTTTAAAATTTTAAAACTTAAAACTAAAATCACCACGAACGGGCCTTAGATTTTCAATATGTAACCTTTTTAATTTGTAATCATATCTGCCAGCCCTTAATTCGTGTTCTTTCATTTTTTCTTCATCGTTGCAAACTGCATGAACTCGACAACTCCGCTTGATTGACCCATTCTATTGGAAGATAATTTTGAATGTTGAGTAAATCAAATTTCAAATTCATCTTTCAAACACTCAAGATAAAATACATTAAACTTCGACAGAATAAAATGTTGAGAAAATAAGCTATGTACTGATAATATAAAACAGTTTTACACTGTCATCTTATTTGAAACCATTATGTATGGTAAGTTTATTAAATTTTACAATAATTACCTTAAAAGTCATACTAACCTGATTTCTAATTGATTAACAGTGTAAAATTTTTTACACTGACACTACATGGCCATTAAACTCTAAAATATTTGTATAATTTTTAAAGAGTTTAATTGTTATGCACTGTCAGTATAAAAACTTTTACTGTCAATTAATCGAAAATCATCTTTAGTGTGAATTTTAGGTTATTATTATCAAAGTCAATAAACTTACCATACATGGTGGGTTGTGATTGAATGATAGTGTAAAACTGTTTTACATTGTTAGCACATAGCATATTTCCTCATTTTTTAAAACATAAATATTGATGATATTAATGAGTTTAATTAAAATTTCTAAGAATTAATTTTGAGTGAATCACCAACTTAGTCTTTGAAATTGTAATGATTAATCAAATTGATTCCTAAAATAAATAAAGTGCTAAAAATGTTCCCTAAAATTATATGTTGTTAGTCAATTTTGTCCCTCAAATTGTAATAGACGATCAAATTACTATTTAAAATAAATAAAAGGCCAAAATAGTTCCTAAAATTATAAATTATCAATCAATTTAGTCCTTGAAATTGTAATGGTTGGTCAGTATTGTTTTATTTGGGTATGGGGAAACTTCTGTTATGGGGTTCAAAGGCTTTGTAATCCCTTAGCATTTTTTATGCTAAGGCCTTTTATCTATTATAATCTTTTGCCTTTAAGAAAAAAAAAAATAGGTCCCTAAAATCAAAAAGGCTTAATTACAATTTTTTTCTCTTAACTTTTAAAATTTCACCAATTTTGTCCCTAAAGCTTTTTTCGTGTCCTAAACTTATATAGTTTTGCAAATTTTGTTATAGCAACCAAAAATTTGCCATTTTGATCTTAAAGCGCAATTAAACCTTTAGAAAATAATAAAAGTTGTTAGAGGTAAGATTTGAATCCTTAACCCCTTCCTTCTCCACAAACACCAAAGTCACAAAGCCATTTGACATGTTTAACTAGTTTATATATATATATATATATATATATATATATATATATATTATACATACCATTTTTGCATTTAATAATTATACTTTGGGTTCTCCAAGTGCATGTTTAAATTTATTGTATGAAAAATATTAAAAGTTAGGATAATAAATTTATTTATTAAATATTTTTATTTTAATAATATAAATTTATAAATTATAAAAAAATTATTTATTAAATTATATAAAATTATTTATTAGTTAAATTATACAATATCTTATAAATTTATTTATTAAATATTTTTATTTTTGAATAACTACACAACAAATAAAAGGGTGAAAGATGTATAAATAATAAATAATTTTATATAACTGAATAAATAAATTTGTATAATTAAAATTATAATAAAACTATTTAATAAATAAATTTATCTTCTTAACTTTTAATATAAATATAAACATATAGGGGCTCAAAAGTGCAATTAACAAATGCAATAATGATATATATAATATATAATTTTTATATAAACTAAACAAGTTAAATGATTTAGTAGCTTTGGTGGTAGTAGAGAATGTGGGGTCAAGGGTTCAAATCCTAAATCTAGCATTTTTATCATTTTCTATAGATTAGGATAAAGTTTGCAAAATTATGTAACTTTAGGGTCAAAAGGGCATAATTTGTGAAATTTTGAAAGTTGAGAGACAAAAAGGATGAATTTGACTAATCATTATAGTTTCAAAGATCATTTTCTCATTTTATTTATTTCAGGAATCAATTTGACCGTCTATTATACTTTCAGGAACTAAATTAATTGATAATATACAATTTCAAGGACTATTTTATTGTTTTATTGATTTTAGATACCAATTTAACCAATTATTACAATTTTAGAGACTAAATTGATGATTTATTCGTTGATTTTTTATATTTTTAAGAACCGACATATATGTATATATATCATTAACTTATTTTTTTAAGTTGAATATGAAAGTTTACTCACTCATTTTTCTTTTATGGCAATTAACTTTAGTCGATAAGGTTAGCAGGCTTTAGTCAATAACAACTATTCTAGTACAAAGCTTAAGATCTAGTGAACTGGCATTTGTTACACATCACAATAAAACAGACTTGTTTATCACTCAAAATTCTTCGTTGACCGTATTGCATTCACAAATATTAGTTAATTATATTCCCTTCTAACATAAAATCTTCAAAGTCAAACCTTGCTCAATCTGGTCAGTTAAAAAGAAGTACATAGCATTTTTAATAAAATATTTACAAAAGCTTATGTCCTTAAATATATATTTACTCAAGATGGTGTGTTTACACAAGATTATGTCTTCATGCTTTCTCGCAAAGAAAATGACAGGCAGTGCATTCCAATTTCTTGAAAGAAACCTCTATACATACAATCAACTTATGACTATAAGTCTATTACTGGGAAAGAAAAGAGAAACCTATAGTTTTCTCTTTAACCAATGTCCATGTGTAGCAGCTCTTGACAAAATTGCTACATAACAAAAAGGTTTTCATTTTCTCTGAATATGCTTCCATTTGAAGGTTCAGTCAATCCTGCAAGCACATATATAAAACCAAGAAAAAAAAATGAGAAATTGTATATCTTACATTTCTGAAGTATGACATAGGTTTTACATTATTTGAATTATATATGACATGATAAGGGACAAACCTTATCTGTTGGTGTTGTCCGTATCAAATTCTCAAGGACTAGAGTTGTTTCCATCTAGAACTGTTCTTAGCATCTCACAGTATTGAGCAACATCACTAGGATTAGTTTCATCCTCAAACAAATCAAAATTGTCACAGTTTTCCACAAATTTTTTTATGAGATCGTCGTACTCAATTGCAGGTTGGTTTTGATCCACCGAAAGAATCTCTGATTCTTCAGCTCCAGCATTGTTCACTAGAAATTGGTTTTGATTGTGGTTCTCATTCGAGGAAGCCTTTGGTGCTGGTAGACCTGGATCAAATGCTTTTTTATGTTCTAAAGTAATGAATGAATGACAAACAAAAATGTTGGTTTGCAATCCAAGATCAGTGAGCGAAGGGAAATTATCTTTTAGCACTACCTTTTGTTCGTAAGCTGGACACTTCAGACGGTGAGGGAAACTTGGCTTTGTGGCTTAAGGATGATGATGTGCTTCCTGGAGGCAAATCAGAATTGCGAGCATTCTCTATACGTTTCAACCGCAATTTGTGTTTCTGTGTGGAAAAAAACACTGGTGAAGCAAAAGACTAAATAATGATGCAAATGGCAATTATGATGCTTGGTGGGCATTGCCATTCAAATAATAATCTACAGTGATGGAAAAAGAGAGCAAAGTATAACGCATAATGATATCTTCTTTTGGCCCATGTTGCATTTATGTAAAACATTCCTAAAGTCCTAATTTTATGCATCGATGTTCCCTTTAAACTATTAATGTTAATGGTTAGTATCATTTACTAAACAAACATACATAATTTACGTAGTAGATTCACGGAGGAAAGCAGAAAATAGTTAATTATAGAAGGTTACCAAGTTAATTCCAATAAACTCAGCAGTTATGGAGTAAATTCTAATAACTTTGAAGCATATATTAATGCTTGTTTGGATTAACTTACTTTGAAGCAACAACATATTAATGTTAATTAATCATTTTTTATGACCTCAAGAAAGTTTTAGTAAATAAAAAATCTAATTATTTCTCCCAATTAAGCTATTCTTAAACATGTACTTATTAAACACCTAAAAAGGTTTTAAAAATAGTTTGCGACCACGATGATTGCAGTTTCAAAGTTTTTGAAATCTTACAACTGCAACTAACTATAATTGTGGTCACATCAACCACAATTTTCTGCAATATTAAAAATTGTCACAAAACAACAGGCTCAACTACAATTTAAAACTTTTAAACATTACTATCTCCTTTCCTTTTTAGTGTTGTTTATGGTTTTTATACACAAATTAAGAAATACAATAAATTTTTTTGTTTTTCATAAAGTAGTTTTGAAGTTTTTTATTATAATCTTTCTCATTTTTACTCCACAATAAATACATACTAGTTGTAAATGTGTAAATTAATTAAAAACTAGTACTTTAGCATATACAATGCATAAGATAAATGTCTATTTTATATAACTATAATTTATAATAAATAAATATTTTTGAATATATAAATTATATTATAATTAAAATTTATAATAACTAAATTTTTTTGACACATATAAATTATATATTTAAGATTTATGATAAACAATTTATATTATGATATAAGGTTATTTTTAATTATTGATAATTTTTTAAAAAAAAACATTGAAAATCAATTTAGAAATATAAATAAATAAGATAGATTAAAAGAGATAAGAGGTTGAAAAAAAATTATTAAAAACTCTCTTGTTCGCTCGTTCGAGATAACTATTCTAATTTATATAGAAAAAAAATTAGATAAAAAAATAAGGATATAATTGACAAAAAATAATTAATATTATCTTGAACTTTAAAAATGATAGATAAATAGAAACAAAAATTTTCTAAAAAACTGACAAGTAAAAAGAAATGAAAAAAGTAATTTGTGCAACATAAATGATGAGAAACTCTTGCTTTGCTAAGTTAAAGTGACAGAAAATAACCTGCAGATGACTTGCAACCTGGCGAACAGTGAGGTAAGGCTCATTCATCCAACTTAATATCTGTTTTGGACGAGCCTCTGAATACAAAAAGGAAGTCAAACACAGGCATTAAATTAGTAATTACAAATTACCTTATCAAGAAATCCATAACTGATAGCTAATCAAGAAAATAAAAGAAAGGGGGGAATGAATTCAATATATGGTGAGTGAGAGAGAAAGTAACAGTACTATTCTCTCCTGACACACATATGGCTTTTGTAAACTTTAGATGCAGCTCAGGAGTCCAAACAGTTGAACGTTTTTTCTCATCAAACACATTGTTATAATAATTGTTGTTAAAGTTCATCTGGGCTGATCTCCATGAATCTGGCTTTGTGTTTTCATCAAATGTTCTCTTCTTCTTTTGCATGCCCCCATTGCCATCATGGTTTCCTTTTCCATTTGCTTTGTGAACCTGGCATTGTGTGATTATCAAGGAACCTGGCATTGTGTGGTTATCAACTTTTCTCCTCTTTTTTAGCTTGCCCTCTTTATCATCACGGTTTCTTTCTTTATTTACTCCAAGAACCTGGCATATTGTGTACGTGTCAACACTCAACAGTTCAAAAGGCAAGTACTCTGTAATACCCTGATAGATTCTCCTCAACCATGTAAGTTATTTTGAGTTTTATGCCCAGATAAGTCATGATAGTTACAAGCTACATGGTACGGCTACAAACAGTTAGTCAGTTTTTACATTATTATTATTACAAAGGAAAAATATACTTACACACCTCAAATGTTATTCAACACCTAGTGAGAAAAAATATTTATATATATATAAAAGTATGATAGGTGATATGATATAATAGAAAAAGAAATATAAAGAAAAATAAGAGGAGTTAATGGGATATTAAAAAAAATAGGGTGTCAAAAAATCATTCCTCTATTACAAAAATTTCTTTAAATAGAACCTAGTATAAGGTACATGGTGCAGTATAGTGAATTTGATACTTGTCATTTTTTACATTATTATTACAAAACTTAGTTTAAAGAAAACTCAGTATTTGGTACGTGGTACATAAGGTTATTGAGAGAAGGAAAATGTATCATGGACACCTCAATACTAGATGCACCTAGAGAAGGAGAGAGAGAAAAAAGGGATAAATGTAGGTATGATAGATAAGAGTTGTTTAGTTTATCCCAAGTAAAAATAAAGTTAAATAATTATATAAAAAATGATTGGTGCAATTAAAAAAACCTTACCAAACATTTTTAAGTACATAAAAAATTACACTAATCATTTTTGTTAAAGTTGTTTAATTTTATTTTTATTTAGAATAAGTTTCCAGATAAATAATATAATATGATAGGAAAAGAGAGATAAAGAAATAATGGTGTTTGTGGAGTGTATGATATGATATATAGAGGTGTCTATATATTATCACTGGAGAATTCTATAACTACATACCTGTTTCATCTTGGTATTCTGTAATCCTTTGGCATGGCACAGCATGTCTTGAAAGTCTTCATTTTGAGTTTTTTTGGCTGAATAGGCTCTTGAGTGATACACATGTTGCCATAAATATTTGAGATCGTTTGAACGGATTGGTTCCTCAAGGAAATAACACAATCCTGTAGCTAAAGCTTTCCGAGTTACATCATCAAATCCTCCAGAGTCGATGACTGTACATGATATAAAATGAAGTATTATTGCATTAATTAAGTGAGACTAAAATCTTAGAGAAAATTAAGTCAACTAAAAGATCTGAACTGGAACTTACAGATGACGGGAATGTCCTTTTCAAGAACTACATCGAGAAAAGAAAGGGCATCCATGCCAGGCATATTAGCTTTAGCCATGATCAGTTTGAACTTGCCTTCATGATGGCAAATCATGGACGCAGCTATTGATTTGTCACTTGTAGTAGTAACTGAATAACCAAACAATTATCACAGTTATTTATTGTTCACATTAATCAAGCAAAGGGAACAGCACTACATCCTCTTCGTTTCTAAATTTAATTGTTATAAACTCGCAGACTAGCTACCTATAGATTGTCCTGATTAAAGTGTGACAAATTTCTCAAGATACACTATAATGTTATCCAGAAGCAGTAGGAGAAAGGTTGTTTGTTTATTTATTGTTGAGCTTTTAAATGAATAAATAGATAAGGAAAATGCATATATCTCGAAACATCGAAATTGAAGAGATGCTATGAATAAAAAGAAATTCTTAGAAGCAGAATTCAAAGCAAAAATTTCAGAAAAAGCAATTATTCACCTAAGTTAGACAGGCATATCAGATCTAGTACAAGAATTTGTTAATCATTAATGGTTTGATGAATTTCACAGGGGACGAGCACAAATGTAAAATTTAAGGACTTACTAGGAAATATGTTATTTGAACACAAAAGTTGGATAACGAAAAGTTGTCCTTTTTAATTTAATTTTGAGTTGTTATATTCATACATTCAAACTCTTTTTCATCTCATTTTCTTTATATCTCTCTTTATTTTCTATGACATTACTTATCATATATATTATTTTCTCTCTCTACCTTTTTTCTTTTTTTTTATTTGTCTCTTCTACAGTAAATCCACCTCAAAATGAGGTGGATGATTATAATTTTCCTTTATTTTTAGGGTATGTTTTTTAGATGCGTGTATACAAAAATAAAATAAAATAAAAAATGAGAGACAAGAATAATTGAATATGATATCAAATAGTGTCATTTTTTTTTTTTTTTTTTAATGTTCGAATAAGAAGAAAGTAAACCTGAAAAACACTGGTTAAACTATCACAAATTCACATGTATCAACTATCTGATAATTTGAAAGCCATTTCTAAATTCATTCCAAATGATTCAATTTTTCCTTTTGCAGTTAGCTTTAATCTTTGGATGCTAAAGGCTAGATCTTTTGTATCTTAATTTTTTCGATCCGTTCGAGTTCACCATGTGCATGTCTTAGCAAACAACCCAAGTGAAAGTCTTCATTTTTGTTAGTCTAGTTATAGTTGACACACACACATGAATGAGTGAAAGCACAAAAGCGATTCAATGTAGGACTAAAGTAGAAAAAAAAGAAAATAGGTATACCAAATGAATTGAGACGATACAAACCAGGGCAATGAAAGTCACACAGAATTAAAAAATTTCTCAAAGTAAACCTTTGAAAGAATATAGCTCAAGCAGTGATGAGAGGTACAAAAGAGAGATTGTGTCATCATGTACTAGCAGAAGATTAAAGCCTCGTGCAAAGCTGGGAACAAAATTGATCAGTGACTCATCTTCCATTTTCAGGATAACTAAGATGCCTGAGGAACTGAATAGAATGAGCCAATAAAATGTTCAAAGGATTAGACGGCAGAGAAAAGAAACAGAGGAAGAAGTTTGAAGTATGCCTAAGGATTCTAAAAAGAAGGGCTTCAATAGTACAGAATGGGATGACTGGTGTCAAACTCTAAGGGAATGGTATGAACATTTTGCAACGGTAGCTACATAAACTTGATTATAATAACGTGACCGAATAGGAATTTAATTTTGATATATATAAAATTTATTTGTCAAGCAATTAAGAGTTTAATAGTCATGCATTGACAGTGTAAAGTAGTTTTACACTGTCATCTAATCACAAACCACCATTTATTGTAAGTTTGTTGATTTTTATAATAAATACTTTAAAAGTCATATTAATGATGATTTCTGATTGGATGATATTATAAAACTTTTTACACTAACAGTGCATGACTATTAAACTCATCAATCAATTAAAACATATCTTAAATACGTCTTTTATAGAAATTATTATAGAAGTTAACAATTTTAAGTTTTTAGCATGTACATCCATAATTGAATGAGAACGTAGAAGAAATTATTGATTTTGTGGAAACTTCAATGTCTTTGAAAAAGTTTGTTCAATTAATAATGAGCTCATTTAAACTTTATTAGGAAATTTGGTTTTATGTGAAAAGTCAAACATTTAAATTTGACTCATTGACTTTAGAATTGTTGCGCGGATTTTCTGTGCTAAAATAAAATATCTGTCTCCGTTGCAACAATTATAACTTTCTTTTAACAATAAGGTCAGACACAATTGATAGATAACTGGGTCTCATAAACATATTATTAGGGATTTGATTCTTAGTTATGTGAACAGAGAATATTTTGTTGGAAAAGACAAAACTTGTTTTAGTAATCTCTATGTCTTGAAAAAAATTAGTTTTTGACTATCAGTTGAGGAATATTCTTGTTGCAAACCAAACAAAAAAATGGTCATCACTCTCTTTCATTTACATTTGTTAGAAGATAATAAATGTAATCGAAACGTGTTTGAGTCTCTCAGAATTTGCAATTAATAAGGATAACAGTTTCATGGGATAGCTTTATTTTAAAAGAATATCTTTTCGCGATTTTAGGTGGATCTGAATTTTAAAGAAGGCACACTTTAAAAAATAAAACATATAGACGTAAAAGAAAATATGTTTTGTGATATGAAGTGGATATTCTTTCCATTAAAGCTAGTTTGCATGTATGACTCGTGTAATTAGAAATTTTACTTGAAGGAGTTCGACATAGAGGTAAACAAGTTTTTCTTTTATATTATGACAAAATGTTTGAATTTTAGAAAACGATCTATGAGAATAGTCTAATATATGTGTCCAATAGAATTAGGTTCAAATTAAAAAAAAAAAAAAGCGAAGACACTTGAGAGTTGAGAGTTATAGAATTAAAAAGTTAATTAACTTGATGCAATGCTCAAAATTCAAATTCTTTTATTCATTTGGAGCCCTACGACCTTGATAAAAAATTTGTTACCACTTGTTCTACTACCTTATTATAGTATAGATTGTGGTGTATTTTTGTGTGTGTGTGTGTGTATAATGACGACACTGATGTTAGAACATATGACCTCATGCAAGCTATCCCAACTCCTTTATCATTAAGTCGATCCTAATGGGTTTATAAATTATGGTGTATACAAAACTATAAGTGATACATATTTTTTTTAAACTGAGAGTATCTTCCGGCCAAAAATTAAAGATTATAAATAATACATGATTATTGATTGTATTTCTAAATAGTTACGGCCAATTTTATGAGATAAATGATTGGAAAGGTTGGTTAAAGGCCAATTTGTCAAATTCCACTGCTTTCCACAATGTGTCGTGGAGTATTTTATTTGGGGTGCTTTTATATTATATGTGGTGGAAGAGTAATGAATTAATATTCCTTCAAAGATCCTGGTCGGTTAAGGACTTAATAAATCGTACACTTAAAATGGCGCAAGCTATTTTTGCAGCTCGGGAGGTGGACTTCGTTAAGCAAAAATCTGGTCATCTCCATGATGGTGATCGATACATTACTTGGGTTCCCACGGATGTTGGTGAGGTGGCTTTGAATTGTGATGGTTCTGCTATTGAGGCGGGTAGTATATCGGCATGTGGTGATATTCTTAGAAATGAGGATGGTGTTTTTGTTTGTGGGTTTGCGGTGAAATCGGTAAGGGTTCTATTTTAGCTGCAAAACTTTGGGGTATTTTCTACTGTCTACGGCTTACGTGAGAGAGAAGTTTCCGTAGGATCAAAGTGTATTCGAATTCACTCATTGCTATCAACCTGTTAACTAAAGGATATTGTGTCTCACTCATCCTTATTATGGTTTGGTTAAGGCGATTTATGACATCCATTTATTATGAATGACATATTGTCTGAATTCATGTGCTTGGAGAAGCTAATCAAGTCACAGATTTGTTGGCTAAACATGACTTGGTTATGTTAAGTCATTTTCATATTTTTGATTCTGTTTTTGATTTTATTTCTAGTACCTTGAGAGCAAATAGATGCTTCTTGTATTTCCTTCCCTAGAGGTTTCTTGGGGTTTTTGATAATTATTCATTCACCAAAAAAAAAAGTTTCCACCAATTATATTAGGATAGTGTTTGACTCAACTTATGAAGAACTTCTTTTTTTCTTACAAGAAAAAATGGACAAAATACATTTTTTGAAAACAATTTAAAAAATAAATAGTTTAAATTTTATAAAAGAAAATGAAAACTACTTCTTCTTTTTTAAAACTAAGTGATAGAACTTCTAGAAAAAAAATATTTTCCCTCTCTCTCCTCATTCTCTCCATTCTCTTTCTTTTTGTGATCTCTCATCTCTCATCCCTCTCTCTATCTTTATCTCTTTCTTGCTCTCCTCTCGTTCTCTTTCCTCTGGTCTCCTTCTCCCCACTCACTCTCTCTTTTCTCTTACCTCTCTCCATGCTTTTTTGCCTTCTTTATGCACTTTTCTCTCTTTTTAAAGCTTTTCTTTTTGGGCACAAATCACGTCTCTTTTTAAAGCTTTTATTTTGATTATACTTGACCTTTTTTTTTTTACTTAATAGTTACTTTAAAGTTAAAATTTAAAATAAGGGTTTTAAAAATAAAATAAATTTTGTTTAAAATTGAATAATATGTTTCATATGGGTGATAATGGAGCCAAAAATTTACATTATTATTCATGTAATAAATTTTTTTGGTGTTTCACTAAAAGTTTTCGTTAAATATAATTATACTTCTATATCATGTGTAATATATTTTTCATTGACCGGTGTTTGAGGTTTAGAGATACATTTTTGCTTATACCAAAAAAAAAGAGATACATTTTTGCAATGCATTCTCTTTCATTTTCTCATATTCATGTTTTAATATGTGGAAACTTAATTAGATTAGTATTCATAAAATAAATATTTAAAATAAGAATTTACTTTAAATACATTGACAATGTAAAAAAAGTTTATACTATCATCAATTCACAGATTGTCAAGTATGGTAAGTTTATTGATTTTTATAATAATTTTTTTATAAGTCGTATCTGGTATGATTTTCGACTAATTGACAGCATAAAATATTTCATGGACAATACATAAAAATTAAATTCAAAAAATAATTATTGAAAAACAATGAAAAAATTATTTAATGAAAAGTGATTAAGTTATAATTAAGATATATGATATTAGAAACTATACATTATTGCTTGTTTGGTTTTATAACATCATATTATTTATTTAGCACCAACAAATATGTATCCATTTTTGGTCACTTACACATTAACATTGTATATAATATAGTTTTTATACAATTATTAAATTATTTCAGGGGACCAAGTGATCTTATCTTGTAAACGAGTAAGAGGTCTTGGGTTCAAATTCCTCTTTCAGTAATACTTTTGATGAATTTCTAAACCACATTGCCTCGTCAAATTAACATGCTATGTAACCATCATGTGTAGTGGTGAGAAAAAAATAGACTAAAAGTGCAATTAAATTGATATTATACTATTAGTAATTATTACTAAGACTAGTATTTTGTACAGGATAATTATTTATTTTTAAAATATTAAAATTTAATTTAAAACAGAGATGAAAAAGTAGAATAAAAAAGAAAAGAGGTTGAAAATTTTCTAAAAACATTCTCAATGAAGAAAAACTCATAAAATTACTCTCATTAAAGAATAACTCCTAAAATACTCTAATTCAATATAAAGGTTTAGATTTATAATATAGGAACATATTAGAAGTTATAAGATAGCATCAATTGATCAGAGTCTAAATTTATTATTTTTTATCCTATATATATATAAAAATTAGATGTCATTCTTCAATAAAAGAATTTTTAAATATTTTTTAACCTCTTATCTCTTTCAATCTATCATTTTTAATATCTTTAGTTTTAAATTTAATTCTAATATTTTTTTAAAAGAAAATATTAATAATTAAAAATTAACATTGTATTACAAGATTTGTTTATTATAAATTTAAAATATAATTAATATGTTCAAAAATGTTTATTTATTACAAATTTTAATTATAATTTAATTTATATATACAGAAGTATTTATTTATTATAAATTTAAGTATATGAAATAAATATTAATTTTGTGCAATGCACATGTTAAAATACTAATTTTGTATAAAAAATAAAAAAATATTAATCATCTTACCCTTTTTGAGGCCTGTTTTAGTTGATTGTTTTAAAATTTAATGTATTTAACTAAAAAAATGATTTAACATGTTTGTATTTTTAACTATATTCTATTGTCAAAGTTACATTTAATACTAGTAATTTTCACCAGGGAAAAATAACTTCATTCATTGATGCATAAAATACAAGGTGTACTCAATATGTACACTCGAGCTGATTACCAATTCTATCTATCCTCCATGACTAATTTAATACACAGCTTAATAAAGAGATAAAAAAAACTAATAGATTTTGGTGAACTATGGACTAATCTTTTTGAGGTACTGACATTCATTTAAAGAGTTAAAATCTCTCAATAGATGTTTTTTCCATAAACACAGACCTGAGAATCAAATCCCTGACCATATATTTAATAGACAAGATTATTTGTTAATCATGTCACATCATGTTAGTTAAAAAAACTAAAAGATAAAGACACTTTAAGATAACAGCAAAGAAATCTTTCTCCAAAACTTTATCTAAGACTATCATCCAATGATTTACCAAATAAACACAATCAATAGAGTCCACATTCATTTGCTCTCTCATAAAATTAT